>JAMPIV010018684.1:0-600000 GCA_024509875.1 Oreohelix idahoensis | reverse complement strand
CATGCACCGGTATGGTCTCTTCCATTCGAAGCGCTATAGTGATGATTTTTCTTCCCAGAAGTATCATGCACAAATCGACCGCTACCAATTCTTTTCTTGGGGCTTTCTCCCCACTTAGAATTCTTGATGAGAGATTTCCTCTCTACATCCTCTTCCTCCAGTTTGTTTAAGTCCGATTGAGGGATTTTCGGCTTATCCTGGGGTAAGACATCTTTTTGCACTCTCTGCATAGTGGCCATTGTAAAACAGTTAAGTGAAGCGTGTCCGTGAAAAGGGGCTTCCCATTTCATTTGGTCCACTTTATCAAATCTATTTTTCTTTGTATTGTCAGGCCTAAGTTTGCCCTTTGGCATGTCCAGGTCCTGATCAATGTTCCCACTTGTGGGTGTTCCCTCATGTGCTATGCTACACCTTTCTACAAAATTCTCAATGTCCCATCTTGCCTTGGGCCAATAATAATTGTGAGCCACCTTTTGGATGATGGTACCAATTTTCTCATGGTCCCCATCTTGTTTCACATGTAGGCTCCTTATTAAGTCTGCCCTATATCTCTTTGGAAGTTACAACTGTCCGTGACCATGGGATCTAGTTCCAGTTTTCCTATACATCAACTTGTTTTTCATGTAAAACTCTCCCTTGCCTGGAGGTGTATGAGATTTGGGCAACTTCTTGAAACATGGCTTGAGTGTTTTGTCCTCAGCCTGTGCCTTCCTCATCTCATCTGGAGTGGTATCTAACATAATATCCTCCTCCTGTCTTGAGGTCGACCTGACCTGAAGGGTTGCCATATATACAGGTTTCCTTCTGCAACGGTCAGTGTCATGATTGTCCATCTGACAATTCTTACACCACCTTTTTCCTTGGTTGAAAGATTTTCTTTCATTATATTTCCTTTCATCGAATTGTGGGACTTTATTTTTATTTTCATACCGTGGCCTATCAAATTGGTGCTTACCTTTATTTTGATCCCTAGGATCAAATTTATTAAAGTTCTGTGGTGCCCTAAAGTTGTCCACCTGTTTCTTTTTATTACCTGTTACCTCTGCTTGAGCTGCTTGATACCTTTCAGCAACATTTAGCAACTCACCCAGCCTCTCTGCACCTTGTTCCATGAGAAACTTTCTCAGGTCTGGAGCCATGGACTCTCTTAGTTGCTCTATAAGGACCATTTCCTTAAGATCTTGGGTTTTCCCCAGAGAAGTCCATTTCTCCAAGTATGTCTCTAACCGTGCAGAGAACTGGTGATAGGTTTCACCTGACAGTAGTTTAGCATTCCTAAATTTTTTCCTATAAAATTCTGCTTTCTTTTCATATCTTAACAAAAGAGCCTGCTTTAGCATGTCATAATTTTCTTGATCACCTCTGTTCATTTTGGCAAAAACTTCATAAGCTGCCCCACGAAGCCCTTGAGATAACTTTAAGCTCCACCTTTCTCTCTCTAACCCATATGTGGTAGCTAATAGTTCATATCTATTTAGATAGCTCTCAATATCATCGTCTTTCTCAACAAAATGATCTAAATGAAAATTCATAGCTGACGTTGAGGCTCCCTGACTAGCAGTGGCATCAGAGGCAAAGGGACTGGCACCATTTTCAGGAGCATGGCCTTGAAACTCAAACTCCCTTAGTCGTAGCTCATGTTCCCTTTGTAATCTCTTCTCCTCCTTTTCTGCTTCCCTCTCTGCAGTCAATCTTCTTTCCTCGGCTTCCCTTTCTGCAGCTAATCTCTTGTCTTCCCTTTCTGCAGTCAATCTTTTTTCTTCTGCTTCCAATTTCTTAGCCTCAGCCTCAATCTGCAACCTCTTAATTTCTTTTTCAGCCTCTATTCTCTTATCTTCGGCCAATCTTTCAGATTCTAATTTTCTTTCGGCCTCTTTTTCTAATCTTCTTTCTTCCCGTTCAATATATTTGTCACATTCAGCAGTGACATAAGCAATCATAATTTGCCCGTCCATTCCTAACTCTTTCGCAGTCTGTACAGCAGCAGACCGAAATTTGGCCAGGTCCGCCATTTTCTACCAGGTAAATGTCTAAAATATTTAACTAAACAATTTTATCTGTGACTAATTAACTCAGGACACACAGGCACTGAGAGCTCAACCTTATTTATTTTCACCGAAGGATACCTTTTAAATTGTATTATTCCCTGAAGTGAATTACCCCCAATATTTATAATAGGGAAAGATTCAAAATCCCGGACAGGACCCCAATATATGTGGTAAAGTGGGCTATTATAAATATTTATAGGAGACTTAGTGTACTGACTGAGATCAGCTGTGAAGGTATCTGTATCTAATAAGTATAGTGTATTACAGATGACCTTACTTGCTACCACATATTTATACCTCAGTCAGAATTATTCTGGAATATTGTGATGACTACGTTGAATGTCTAGGGTTATGTAAATGATGAAGTGTAAGTCATAACAACAACAGACAGATACACAATTTAATTTATTCCACCACACTTGACAACATTGTGACACTCACATACATATAACACTCTATGAGACTATCTTAAATGAGTCACTGATAAAATTTCAAATATATATGTATTAATTACTTTCACTAATAGAGATCCTGATTCAACTACACAGTGAACCAGGAATCATCACAAAATGTAATCACAATTTATATGTACATAATTTATAAATATGAATCGTGTAGTGACATATTTTATTAGTATTATCTATGTGTCAGTTGTGTAGTAGTACTATGAGGTAATACTGGTTTTGTTTTTCAAGCTATGTGGTTATTTGTCATCATGACTTCAAGTGTTTGTTTCTGTTGGAACTAGTATTGGAGATGTTCTCAGTTCCTGGCATTAAAACAATTAATTTCCCCTCTTATTTTAATACAAGGTCAGTTTAAGAGGGGTATACATAATGTTGAGCTCCGCTGGCCACATAGGCTTATCTTTCGTGATGGCGGCAGGAAAAGACTCCTCTGCTCGATTGCTCCCCTGTGTTCTGGCGACACCTCACTGTTTGCTATATAAACCAAGGAGTATGCTGTCCGCCTCTGGATTCAGCAAAGCTCTGACCAGGTGCTGCTCAATAACTTTAGGACCACGGTCCCTGAAACAAGAAGGTTGTACCTCCTACTTCAGAACTAATTTATACTCTATTTCTACACTGAGCACAATACATAACAAACACTGAGTTCAGAGCGGTAGGCCAACTGCTATCTTCATCTGAAATAATTTACACCAGTATTCTCCTCCCTAATGGTTACTACGCCTCTGCAATTTCAGCTGTACGTCCTTCTATACAATAAGATAGGTGTCAGTGTACTATTTGGTAATTCCATGTAGGCCTAGGCAGTTAAACTCCTCTCCGACAAGGTTGGTTCAGGTTGGAGCAATATCTAGGCTTGGCCTCATGTTTTCTACTGAACCACACACATATACAGACATAATTTATCAATTTACATTCAATTTTCATTAAAAAGATATGGAATATATCAAGCTTACCACAATTCATGGAAATATTATACAGAAACGTTGACTAGCGATGAATAATGGCACAAATTATGGCACAAATTCCGATCCGCCTCTGTCTCAGGCTTTTATTTAGACAAATATAAGCTGAATCTCAACGCACTGTTGCTTTACAAAGCTTAATTGAAAATGTGGTGCTGACCTGACGCGTCTAAGTGACTATATTGGCGGGTCTAACCAATCGTGCCATATTTACATAAGCGTTTGAAAAAAAGTACCCTTCCATCCGTCTCCCCTAACAATGAAAAATAGTATTTATAGTCCGACTAATCGTGTTTAGCCTTACATTTATTGCGCTCCAATCAAATAGGATTTAACATGGGGACCTATTTCCCGTACAATGGTGGTTTAAAAATCTGCCACTGAGCGATTCTGATTTTGGTGTTGTCTGACAGCGCTATTATTTTATTTTGGCTATAACTTGTTAATTCCTATGCTATTTGCGTAACACTTAACATATTCTTTGTCAGCAAGTCCTAAGGAACCCAAATATATAAGTTTTATGGGGCTAAGTGGCGGCGTTCAAAATATGTATTTTCTTCTAGGATAGTCGTGCTGTTACCACTTCCAAACTTTTAGGGTGTCTGCTGTACTGTCAGACTAATGTCAGGATTTCAGACATAATGCAGTAGAATGTCATGCTTCCCAATAAGCATTTTTCAGGTTTTTAACCTAACTCTCATATGGGTAGTGTTTTTTATCACTGTCCATCTGAAAAAAAAGTATTGCTTCTGGCCTTACGCTTGTTGGGGTGGCATTAATATCGCGAGACGCGTGTTTAGTGTTGCATGTGTTCCTCCGATCAGCCCTCCCTTCTTTCTATCCTAAGTCCATCTGTCCGTTCGTTTATGGTAACGTAGTGTATAAAATGACATGAATGGAATATTAAATATAGGCCAGCTTGCGTATCTCAAGGTTTTTCTTAGAACTGCAGTACCCGTTTTATTGGTTGTGGAAACGCGTGTATGATGCAGTAGGCTTACTATCAACGTGAAAGCGTTACAATTTTGCAGACGGAGCATAAAAAGGGGGATCTCGAGTACTGTCATTGTGACAGCACTGTTCTTTACCATTCTTCTTTCCTTTTATTGAATTTATTTGTTAGGCTTTACATTTACCTTTTAATTTATATATGTGGATTTAGAATGTTTCACAACAGCCATGTCTTTCCTGTTAAGCGCTACCTAGAGCCTAGTAGGGTAAAAAAAAGTTAAAGGATCCCGTTACACGCCCATTAAGGCATATTGGGAATATGGTGTTACGCCCATATTTTCTTGACCATCGGCACACTAGGATTGATGTGGTCAGCATCATGCCGGCCGTCTTTAACCTTCCCAGAGTTGCTCTGGTACCCAATTCATGAGGCTAGGTCGACCCGGGAGCTGTTTGCGGTCTAACAAATCCCACATCAACTGGGGAAGCCGGTACACTAACCACTGCGCTACCGCGGCAACACATAAAGCCTAGACTAGATAGAAATGATGTTTAATGGCGGTTTTAGGTTGTGTGAGGTCCTAGGCAAGTGTGAACCTGTAAGGCCCCTTTTAAATAAATTATTGTTGTATCACCATCATCATCAGTACTCTTTGGCTTTCCAAGGAGCATAGGCCTTCAACAAACACACGCCCAGTCTTCCTGTCCCGTGCCATCCGCTCAAGGTCATCCCATGTTTTCTTTATCCTTTTCATGAATGTCCCCAGTTGTCTTCTCCCTAGTGTTCTTTGGTCTCCCTGTACCTATCTTACCCTGGGGATTCCAGAATAAGGACTGGCCTAGTATTTATTACACACAAGGGAGGGAAACCCTAGGCCTGTAAACAGTAAATTAATATGAAACAAATATAAAGGTATGTTATCAGGCACTCGCAGGAAATAAAGAAGTAGAACACCAGACAACAGAAAAACAACAGACATGAGTGGCTTACCCAGTATTTGAACACTGGACCTTCCGTGCGACAACCCCGCCTAGCCATGCAAGCGAATCACACTATCCGCCCTGCCATCTACGCATCATCTAAAAAAAAATGATGTTTCAATGGCAGGTCAACAGTGCGAACCACAATACACGATGATGCGTAGATGGCAGGGCGGATAGTGTGATTCGCTTGCATGGCTAGGCGGGGTTGTCGCACGGAAGGTCCAGTGTTCAAATCCTGGGTAAGCCACTCATGTCTGTTGTTTTTCTGTTGTCTGGTGTTCTACTTCTTTATTTCCTGCGAGTGCCTGATAACATACCGTTATATTTGTTTCATATTAATTTACTGGCCTAGTAAAGCTATCAGCAATTTTCTTCCATGTGTGTCCTATCCATCGCCAATTTTCGTCTTCTCATCTCTTGTTCCACCGGCACTTGTCTGGTTCTTGTCATCAGTTCCATATTGGTGATCTAGACATACCAATTTAATAATTCAGTTCTACGCAAGCCCCCTGTTGCACTGACAAGCATATTGTTAAATGGTTATTTCTTCACTCACCAACTGTTACCGAGATAATAAGTTACCAGGAGAAACGTTTACAGAAGTTTCATTCTTAGCAGTACACACTGACCGCACTGGCTAGTGATCGAAGTAGGTCGCGGGTTCTACAATATAATCTGAGAAGACTCAAGCCACGTCCACACAGGGCTATTTATGTATCGGAGTACTACTGTCACACCTGCTGTTATCTTACCGAGTTTAGAATGTTGTAGTGAGTGTGTGTAGGTACAATCACACACTACAGGTACACACATCAGAGGCATGGAGCGTTGAAACTACAGGTGACAGTTAATGACAGTTTATTACTTTACAACACGTTAACATCGAATACACATAGTCAAATTACAGTTCACAATAATACAGTACTCCACTTCTCAGAATCATCAAGATACTACAATATCAATGGCCTCCTTAAAGATACTCCTCATATCAGCGCTGTCATAATAATAATGGATCCTTTTAGCGAACGAACATCATCGCCGTGCTAGCAACATAAATGGCATCCTCAAGATACTCCTCACATCAACGCTGTCATAATAATAATGGATCCTTTTAGCGAACGGACATCATCGCCGTGCTAACAACATAAATGGCATCCTCAAGATACTCCTCATATCAGCGCTGTCATAATAATAATGGATCCTTTTAGCGAACGGACATCATCGCCGTGCTAACAACATAAATGGCATCATCAAGATACTCCTCACATCAACGCTGTCATAATAATAATGGATCCTTTTAGCGAACGGACATCATCGCCGTGCTAACAACATAAATGGCATCCTCAAGATACTCCTCATATCAGCGCTATTTATAAATGAATCCTACTAGCAATTTCTCACAAGACTGCACACCCGGCAGTTTGCAATAATCTCGCCTTCACTCATCTCAGCACGATTATATAACAATATAAGTTAATGGATCCTTTTCTCAAAATACTAACGATACTGCACACCCGGCAGTTTGCAATAATATCCTCTTCAATCATCTCAGCGCTATTATATGACATATATAAGTTAATGGATCCTTATCAAAATACTCACAATACTGCACACCCGGCAGTTTGCAATAATCTCACTTATCAACATGTCTTTACATATCAAAATTATCCTCTCTCAGGAAATAATGGCCTACACAAAATCATGGCCTCTTATCTTCAGCACTGTACAGGCATACTATCCAAAACACACAGTGGGCCGACTCCTTCGGTCGATGCCCAAAACTCTCTCAACCAGACTGCGCCGGGGATCACACATCTCCCTCCTAAACAGTCACGAGACTCCGCTGTTCAAAAACACAGCTCAGTCTCCATACATACACGGGGCTCAACACCAGAGCTAAAAATCCATAGCTCAAAACAGTTCAGAGTGAATACCTCTACACAATTGAACTGACCAGCGTTCACACGCTTTCTAACTTTCGAAACTTCTCGAACATACGAGAGAATCCCCCTATCACCATTTAACCTAACATTAAAGACAATCACGTCTTCAAGCAACGAAAACCGATAATCTAATCTGTCGACCCAAACATTTTCAGGATTATTTCCCCTCCATCAGATCTACTCTCTACACATATATTTGTCTGCAAGGCCCCTAAATTCGCAAGACTCTAGGCCAGAGGCCCACAAAGTAGCTGATATCAATCCCCGAGTGTCGATATCGACATTAAGGGGGTCGATAAAACCCCTGAAGGTCGATAGGAGATCGGCTGAACCTGGAAGAGCAGGTTGACGCACGATTAAAACTGACCACTCTCAAACCAATTACCCAAAAGCCTTGTTAATGAATATCATTTTTTTAAACAAAGTATCCCATTCAACCCTCGATGGGTTATAATTAGGGTATATAGTGTAATAAATTCAAGACCATATAGTAATTTCTACCCCCTCACTCAGTCCAAATAGAGTAAATCAAAACCAAAATTGTGTATATGTGTGTGACCTACCCTTTCCAAGAAACAAACACTAAAAAAAAAAAAAAAAACTAAAATGAACGAAAACAAAACAAAACAAAGTAAAGTCTCTCATAATTGCACTGTTGTTAACAAGGTGAACAAGCGTGAGAAAGCCGGGGGGGGGGGGGGGGGGGGGGGGGAGGGGGGGGGGGGGGGGGAAGGGGGGGGGGGGGGGGCGGGGGGGGGGGGGGGGGGGGGGGGGGGGGGGGAGGGGGGGGTGAAGAAACCTGGGATGGGCTAAAATGAACCGGGGGGGGGGGGGGGGGGTAAAAACCAAACAAAGAAAAGGTTTATTCTCTCATAATTGCACTGTTGTTAACAAGGTGAACAAGCCGTGAACGAAAAGCGTAAAGTCTCTCATAATTGCACTGGGGTGAACAAGGGCCGGGGGGGGGGGGGGGGGGGGAGAAGAATGGGGGCTATTACCGCTGAGCACAGAACCAATCTTGTCAGAATTGAAGGAACCCTCGCCGTCAATCGCTACATATGTGACGTACTGCAGCTGCACGCTCTGCCGTTCCTTCACCAACATTAACCGGGCCTAATTTACATGCAGGACAATGCCTCGGGTCACAGAGCAGTAGCAGTCTTGGACTACCCCAATGCAGCTAATGTGAACATCCTTGGCCAGCTCTGTCCCCTGACTTGAATCCCATTGAACATCTCTGGGACCATGCCGACAGAAGGGTGCCTACCCTCCATTATCAGCCAGTGACCTTGGGCCAGTTGTATGCAGCGCTTACTGAGGCATGGAACAACATCCCAGAAGACCAGATCAGACGTTTGGAACTCTCCATGAGACGCCGCTGCAGTACAGTAGTGCAAGTCCATTGTGACATAATTGGGTTAGAAATTGGTTGGCATTGGGTGGAGCTAAACTCCCAACCCTCATTTCTTCTTGACTGTTATTACCACTTGCATTTCTTTCTCTAATTTCTCTTCTGTAGATGAAAGAAGGAGTGCTCGCTGTCACTCTTACTAGGACAGGTTCCCTCCCCTTGCCTGTTAAGGGGAGGTTTCACCCATATTTTGGCAATTTGTTTAAAAATTATCATTTTTACAATATTGATGCTGCAGTTTAGTGTCACCATTTTTCTACCTAACGCTATGTTTTTTATTGCAGTTTTCAGCTTACAAATATTTTAAATTAGTTTTTCAAATACGTATGTTCAGCCACAAATTAGCTAATTATATATGCAAAAAAATTATTTTGTTATAACTTTTTTATTTATTAACATATTTTAATAATTTTTTCGGTATTTAGTCCAGCCAGGGCATTAGATTAAGTTTTTTTAAAAGTTATGAACCTTAACATAAAATAACATTTCATTGGCTGAAACTTCTCATGATTGTCACAAAATCACCAGCTTCAACCAATCAAAATCAAGCTTACATTGGGGCTTGGCTGACCTATTTATTTACTTCGTACCAACTTCCTGTATCATTGCCAAGCAGTATTTGCGATTACTGTGAGATTTATAGTTACAGTGTATTTCTTATTTAATAAAATGGATTGTGTTAATAAATCAACAGCATCAGGTAAAAGAAGGAAGGATAGGCCCATTAAGAGGAAATTTAGAGGTAACAGATATTCTGGTTCTCTTAAACAACCGAAAGTCACAGTCACGTGTCAGACAAATGAAATAAACCTAGGCCTATCGTCAAACTGTCATTCTCAGCCAGATGAAAGTAAAACTCTAAACACATCTGCATCATTCTGCAAATTAAATAGTGTTACTTCTACAGCTGTGAAACACACTGATCCTGAAACTATTGAAGGATACAGAATTATCAGCATTGAAAACGTCTTGGATTTTGTTAAACAGTTCCCCTGTCCAAAGTGTTTGACATCACCTGTCACTACAAACAGTGAGCAGAACCAGTTTACAGAGTCTTTATACACAGTGAATGAGACTCACTTTGGCCTGTCAAGTTCATTTACTTTCACTTGTATATTTTGTTGTGACAGTTTTCAACTATCTTCATCTGCTGAAAATATAAATTTAAGATTCCAGATGTCAATGTTTAGCATAGGAATAAACAAAGAAAAAAGTAAACGTTTTCTGACAAATATGAATATGCCTCCACCAGTAGCATCAGCAACACACAGTGAGTTGAAAGGGAAAATTTTGCATGCTACAAAAAGATGTGCAGAAGAAAGTATGCATTCTGCTGTCGAAGAATTAAAATCAGATGTTAAGACAAATGAAGTTACTGTGTCATGTGATGGCACCTGGCAACGGCAAGGTTTCTCAAGTAAAAATGGCATAGCAACAGTTCTGTCTGTGAACTCAGTGAGAGCAGCAAAAGTTGTTGATGTAGAAATTTTGTCCAATTACTTTGATGCTTGCAGTAAGGCTAGAAAGAAATACAAAACAGATGAAGAATTTGAAGTTTGGATGACAGGTCATAAATCATGCCAAAAAAATCACGAGGGTGCCTCTGGTCTGATGGAATCAAATGGAATGATTAATATTTTTAGAAGATCTGAGGAAAAACATGGTTTGAAGTATGTAAAATATCTTGGAGATGGGGATTCAAAAAGTTTTAAATCTGTTGCTGAGGCAAAGCCACAAATGTATCCTGGACTTCAAATCGAAAAATTAGAATGCTGCGGCCATGTTCAGAAACGAATGGGACGACGTCTCCTTGATAAAGTTGCAGAATGTAAAGGCAAGCAGTATGAAGAAGATGGGAAAAAGTATAAGGGTATTGGAAATTTTGGAAGATTAACAAAGAGTGCTATTATGAGAATACAAGGTCATTACGGTGCCGCAATAAGAGGAAATATTGGTTCAATTTCCAATATGAAAAAAAGCATAATGGCCATTCTCAAGCACCGTGCTGGAGATCATGAAGATTGTGGAGATTGGTGCCCAAAGGATATAAACAAGGCTAACAAAAACGGGCTGCCTAAATTTGTCATTAAAGAAATTCAGCCTGTCTTTGATGAATTGTCTTCAGACTTCTTGTTGTCAAAATGTCTTCATGGAGGAACACAGAACTCTAATGAGTCTTTCCACAATCTGATCTGGAACAGATGTCCCAAAGCAGCATTTGTAGGAAGAGACAGATTAGAACTTTCAGTTTATGATGCTTTGATAGTTTTCAATGATGGAGAACTTGGGAGAAGAGGAATTTTTGAAAATCTTGGTCTATCTTTTGGGAAATACTGCTTCAAAGGATTTTCTGGTTTTGACGCGGCACTAGTCTCTGCTTCCCTAAGATCATATAATATGAAAAAAGCAGAATACAGGTACAGAGAATCTTTGTTGGATTATAAGAATACCAACAAAGATAATGGATATGCAGGTGGCAGATTCTAATGTGAGTATGACAATTTTAAGGCATGTTTTCCCTGTATTTTGCTTATTTCTACGATATTGTTTTTCAGCAATTTTGATGACATCATGTCAGGATTACTCAAAATATTTTAAAGCTAAAGGCTTTAAACTTTGCACACTGTGATCTCATACTGTAGTGCTTGTCCCCTACTAATTTTAAACGTATAAACCTGTAACTTTTTTATCAGTGAATTTTTAAAGTATCTCTACCCTGTATTTTTATCAAGAAAAATGGGTCTAGTATTTGAAAATTCATAAAAAATCACTCGGACAGTTTATGAAGATGAAACTAGAAGGGAGTCTTGAGAATGCTGTGATCTGTGTGCAAGCCAAATTCCAATGTCCTATCTTTGCAAATAAAGTGTGCATCTTGACACAAAAATTTTTCTATTTTTAGTAACAATATGCAAATTAGGACCCAATATAATTATTTTCCAATGATTCAACATTTTTTATTAGATGCTTTGATGTCCTAAACATGCCCAAAAAAATTGGAGCTTGTTTCTTTGAGACCAGGGAAGATTAGCCGCCTCGCTGTCCACGTGCATAACTTATTACGCCATCTATAGGGAGTTTCTCTCTTTTTTTTTTTGGTACGTAAACACGGGAAACTGTTCCTGGAGTTCCGTCATGTTACGTGGCAGTCCGAGCAAAGGAGCGACTTGTTCGAAGACACCTGCGCTGTTGAGATGACGGTCTCCTAAACTTCCCTGTGTTTGATGCCAGGAATTCTGGGACTCTCTATGCATAACAATCTTTACTCTGTTACGCTAATTCTTTGTAGCTTGTCGGTAGGAGAATTCTCTGGGTAATAGTTACGAGTTGTTCTCTACGCACGTTTTAGCTCACGCGTGGACACCTGCAACCCTACTATTAATATATATATACTGTCTATTTCTGCTTCTAATTGCTTCAGTCCTAAAAATTCCTGCCGAGAGAAGTTAGAAGACTTAACGCCAGCTTGCCTGCCATTATAGAGTGGGAGATCCTGACAGTCTTGGTAAGCAAGTTTAGTACTTGGTAATTAGTTTACATTTGTGCTTGGGATTTGTAATAAGTCAGAGTAAGCCTTCATAAAGGGTTTTAGTAATGTGGTAAATTACAACAATCATTCAACCCGAAATCTGAAGCTATAGCCAGTTTTCTTTTTGAGAAAGGAATTGTGATTTTATACTGCTACTAGTTATAAGAACCAAATGGTTGTGTGACTTGATGTCTGATATAGTTCATTAAAAGGAATACTCGGTTTCCTCTATATATGGATAACTATGTAATTGAGTCTTTAACACACAAAAAGGTTAACCTAAGCAATCGAAATCTTTTGGCCTCAAGGGCGGATTTGTGTAAATATAATTTTTCCCCACATGTAACTTGAATTTAAGTAAGCACCTGTACATTAGTTGATTATTTTAAACTCATTTATTATGCTTTCCTAGTGCAGACCTCTATTGTTGTCATATGCTGCATGTAATTACTAAATGTGTCGAACGCCAGTGCTACCAGTTTAGACTGGTCGGCGAGTTGTGTATCTGCCGACCTGACTGATTTTAAGGTCACGCCTCGCCAGGTAAAGAGATGGGAGGGCAGCATTGTATACATGCCTAAAACCTATCCCAGCGTTAGTCGCGGGGAAACCGGTCTTCATATTATTACGCAAAAGCTACACTATAATGTAGGATAAAGAGAGAGGGATAGTACCTCACGGTGAGAGACAGCCATGTCCTTTTTAGGATAGTCAGGATCCTATTTGGTTCTCCTCTCTTTATCTAGCTCATGTATGGCTCCTCGAATACCGCTTGTGTACGGCGGTGGCCACATCCCGGGCAACAGTCTTGGCTGACTGCCTAAACTACATGGGTGGAGTAGGAGCAATCTTACTCAAGGGAATGTCCATCCCTAGTACACAAAGACTGAAACGGTGAGTGAGGCGGAGGAATCTGAGAAGATTTTATTTTCGATTTTCAGTATGTGTTGAATTTCTGAGTTGACACACTTATTTTGCTCGTTCTGTAGTTTTACATTTTTTCATCTTTCTGTATCATACATCAAATCATTTTTTATATTCATTTTTTCCCACGTGTTTACATTGTCCATTGCCTTTGTCTGTTGACCGGTCTATATTTATCTTTGTCGCCCGTTTGTGACTGTGGCTGATTAAGGGTGAATCCTGAAACATCCCGTGTTTCCTGTATACAGTAGTTGGTAAAACTGATTCCACATCATTTTATTTTTTAATTTATATATTTTGAAGGACTTGGAAATATTGTACCTTCATTTTCAATCACGCATGGCAGTATCATCAAGTAGAACACGTTTCTAGAGAAACTACTGCACCGTGAGCACATGAGTGCTTTGGTTCAGGCTTTCTTCAATGTGGCCAGATGTAGTGGTAGCATCATGCGTCATAAAGAGCGTAAAAAAAGAAATGATGATTATTCTCAATCGTGCCTGAATTAAATCGATTCGATAATCATCTTTTAATATGTAAAGACAAGAAAGTTAGCTGATTGTTGCCATGTCTTTCCTGTTAAGCGCTAGAGCCTAGTAAGGTTAAAAAGTTAAAGGATCCCGTTACACGCCCATTGAGGCATAATGGGAATATGATGTTACGCCCATATTTTCTTGACCATCGGCACACTAGGGGTGATGTGGTCAGCATCACGCCGGGCGCCTTTACCCTTCCCAGAGTTGCTCTGGTACCCAATTCACGAGGCTAGGTCGACCCGCGTGTGACGTATAATGGAAATATAGCCTACAGTATCCGACAGCCTTCCGTGACCACGCTGTAGTTCTATGATTCGCTAGCAAAGCCATACATTGATTGACAGCCTGCGTTTACTCACTTTTAATTCACGCCTCTTTTCTTTGAGACGTAAACAAGCGGGTCTGTTTACCAACTTTTGCGACCTGTCAGCGAATAGGGTTTGTTTACAAAAGTTTCTCGCGCGAGATGATCTGTCAATCATCGGACATCGGACAGACTGCACGTTGGATAATCACGCAACCCTTTGATCTTCAGATATGGGGAAAAATCTGCCAAGACCCGGTAGATGCAAAGCGATTCCTTAGATTCTGCAGCGAGCAGAATCTGATCATTACCAACACAAAGTTCTCCCATAAGCGCATACATGCATACACTAGGTGTGAATCAACAAAGAATGAAAAGTCAGTGATCGACTATGCCATTGTTAGGAGGAACTCATTAAAATATGTCCGGGAAGCTGGAGTCTGGAGGGGGCCAGAGATTGGAAGTGATCACTACCTGCTTACAACCAAAAGAACAACTGAAAGAGTTGCTCAGCGTAGGAACTGCCCAGCATCACGCAAGAAACCAAGTAAACGAACGGACGAAATGAGCATTAAGACCTACAAGCTGAGAGAGACAGAAATTAAGACCAGATATCAGGGGCTTTTTGCTACAGCGGTGAGAAACACAGAAGAACAACCTGATGACTTGGAAACCCTCTGGCTTAAATTCAAGGACATCATAAAGACAGCTGCTGCAGAAGCATGTGGTGAAGTCCGACTTGGAAACAAGAGAAAGAGGACATCTTGGTGGACAGAGGAAGTCAAAGAGAAAATAAGAGAGAAGAAAATGGCATGGAAACAATACTTAGGAGCTAAAAACACAGCAGGACAAATAGAGAAATATAGAGAATTTGTGATACTCAGAACAGAAGCAAAGAACAAGGTGCTAGCAGCAAAACAGAAGTCCTAGGAAGAATTTGGAGAAAAGCTAGAAAAAGATGCGCAAGAAAACCAGAAATTGTTCTATAAGACCCTAAAGAACACGAGGAAGGAAAAAACAATGCCCTCTCAAATTTATAAAGGACAAGCAAGGCAAATTGCTTACTGCCCCGAAAAAAGTAATGGAAAGATGGAAAATATTTCTCAGACCTCCTTGATGGTGAGCAAGGTCAAGCATCAGAAATGATAACCACTAGCACAGAAGAGGAAACAAATGGTGATGAAGATGACATAAAGATGGAAGAACTGAAGGCAGCACTGGAGGAAATCAAGATGGGTAAAGCAGCAGGGCATGATGGTATTACACCAGAAATGGTTAAGTACATGGGAGCATCAGGCGACCTATTACTCTTAAGGGTCCTACAGGCAGCGTAGTGCAACAAGACCATACCAAAGGACTGGGAGAGTGTCATCATAACACCAATTTTCAAAAAGGGTGATAATCGACAATGTGGAAACCATAGAGGCATATCCCTTATCAGTGTCCCTGGTAAAATCTACTCTAGAATCCTAGAGCAGAGACTCCGACGCCTAGCTGAGCAACAGTTGGATGAGGTCCAGTGTGGATTCCAAGCAAACCGAAGTACTCAAGACCTAATCTTCACACTCAGACAGCTAAGTGCAAGGCCCTTGAGTGTAAGAGTGAGATCCATCTTTGTTTCATAGATCTGGAAAAGACATTTGACAGGGTCCCCTGGAGCAAACGTTGGGACTGTTTGGCAAGGAAAAACATTCCAGCACCTCTGATTCATGCTATACAGAGCTTCTACAAGTCTTGCAGAAATTATATAGACCGAAAGGAAGGCACCAAAGAAGATTTGGCCACTCGAAAAACAGCAGCTGGGAGACTTTTTCAGGCCATAAATCGAGGATTCCTCAGCAAGAGAGAGGTTGGTAAGAAAACGAAGATGGCTGTATACCGCTCTACCTATGTCCCAGTCTTGACATATGGATGCGAATCATGGGCAATAATTACAACCCATAAAAGCAGATCCAAACATCAGAAATGAGGTATCTGAGGAAGGTGGTTGAAGTAACAAGAAGAGACATGGTCCACAACCAGACGATACGTCAAGACCTAAAATCCCACCCCCTGCAGACCCAAGTAGAACAATCTCAACTAAGATGGTTTGGCCATGTCTGCAGAATGGGAGAAGATCGGCTACCACGACAAGCATGGGAAACAAAGAGCCAGGGATCCAGACCACCAGGACGACCCAGAGTCCTCTGGGAGGACAACATTAGACAATCTTTGAAGGGCCGAGGACTAGAATGGAACCAGACCAGGAGGAAGATAGCCGATAGGATAGTCTGGCGCTCTCTCTTCCAAACCTCTACTCCTCACGGTAGAAGGGGAACGACTAAGTAAGTAAGACTCGAGCGATTTGGAAAGAAACACTGTTATCGTAACTAGGGCCTTTTGATGTTGGTCAACCAGCGCTCGACGAGAGAAACGGTAGCCGGCTCAGAGGACCTTTCATCTGGGAAACACAGCTTCCTGATTTTCTGCTATGCACTAGGAGTATGAAAATTAACATCCTCTAGAGATCATAATAACATGATGTTATATAAACTGCGTCTTCCCAAATCAGTTATCAGTGTCGCTCAGAATTTTTCAGAGAGTCTAAACACGTTATCTAGAACCATTGGGAATAGATGTGTTAATAGTTTCGTGGAGATTTCATTCTGGATGTCTGGTAATAGAAATTTGTGCTTAAGCGTATTAAAGTGTTAAAGGTTTATCATCTTAAATTCACTGTGATTTTCTAGGTGTTAGAACCAGTGGAAAATAACGCGTAGCTACTTGTGTACCAGTGGTTCAGTTATGCTAATTTTACCACCCGCTTTATCTCACAGACAGATACGGTTTAGCTGACTGAATTAAAATGCTAGGCGCGACGGATAATTAACGGAATAGAATTCACGTTTATTTCATTTTGTGTAATTTTAGTAAGTGACTGTTGTTTAAATACCATATGCCGACCCTCTAATAGCTGCTTAGTAACAGGCGACATTTGTTAAAGTGCGCGTATAAATAAATTAAATAATAACTGATATTGTACGCTGATTGTTAGCACGCGCAGAAGGCGCGGGGAGGGCACATACCCTCACCTGACCTAGAGACGCCGCGCTAGCAAAACCTGACCGGATAGGAATAGGCTAGAGACACCATGTGCTTATATGTAGATATTTTATCATAATGTTTCTCCATCCTTAGGTATGACCTGATCAACGGTCTTTTTGGTCTTTATTTTACTTTATTTTGGTCTACATTTTGGTCTATGTTGGGCCTTTTCTCCATTTACTGATTGGGTTAAAGTTGTCTTATTTTGGCTTACGCGTCTCCAAGTTCAGTTGTGAACAGGACCGGCCACAGAGACTAACTAATATTTTAATAGTAAATTTTAACTGTACTTACAAATATCCAGATATGTTTTTTTGCAATTTATCAGCCCACTGGGGTGTGAAAGATATAACATTTCTCCCGACTTTTGACAGTCGTTTCCATCGGATTTATCCAGCAAGTTCGTGGATTATAGGTCCAAGCGATTGTTTCACCAAGATTAGGTAAGAAGCGAGATTGAGTGGCCACGTATGACAGAGAGTGAAATATTTTCTTTGTTACAGGAACCATTGTACCATCTAAATTCTGTTTAACTATTGTTTAATTTTACTGGATAGCATTCAGTAGGAACTTCGTTCTTTTTCTTTACTGTCTATACTGTAACCTAGTGCTAACCTTTAACCTTTGGGGTTATTAACTTGTTGGGTTCTTTTCTTCTCAATGAGGGGAGGGCACAGGTATTCTGTTAATTTTTTACATATGTAATTCTGATGTATTTGATCTTTCTCTTTTAGATATTCGATATTGTAAAGTTTAATGATAATAAACAACAAAAGAACTAAACTTTATGTGTTGGTCAGACCCATACCCATTTAACTATAGTTTTTCACGTTTGTATGTCTTGTTGCCACATAGCTGTGTGTGAGTGCTTAGGTAAACTTATATTTCTAAATATAGGGAGGTGCAACATTGTCTTATACTAAATTATAGTCGTATAGATAGGCTGGACTAGAGAAACTACTCAGTCCAGAGACAGATCTTCTCCTTAAACTATCCACTCGTGAAAATCTATTTTCTTACACCTTTACATCTCACGTATTATTACCATTCCCTGTACACAGGCGGGACTATAAATAACTTTAAAACCTATCTAAACGCCACCGAATGGTTTGTTCGTGTCCAGGATTTGATCTAAGTCTGAGTCTAGATAAATGACTAACGTCTGATATTGTATCTTAGTCTAACTCTAGATAAAGTGTGTGGTGCGTCTAGTGTTGTGAGTTAAGAAAAGTAAAACGGAGCCGCGCTAGCGTAGTGGTTACAACACCGCTCTGGCGACCGGGTGATTCAGGATCAAACCCGGGCGACGGCATTTGAGGATTTTTCGTCGACCGGGATTTGGACTGGATTAACTCGAGACCTGGCGAGAACATTTAAAGGAGTGTCGTCGACCAGGGACTAGCGGCTCCTGAGCCGACCCAGCTCTAATGGGTACCTCCGAAAACAGCGAGTATCTGCCTGAATGGCGAAGGACACTTGTCTCTGTACAAGAAAATAGGATACTCACGTAAAAATCAATGTCAGGTTAGACATTAAAAAAATAACCTGAGATTTCGCCTAGAGTATTAGCGGGCGTACGAAAAAAAAAAGAAAAAAAAAGAAAAGTAAAAATAATTATTCCATAGACAACGTTACTATTTAGTGGGTTCTGACCACACATGCCATGGCTGAGCGTGCAAAACTTAGAACAATGTTAAGAGAGGAAGCAAGGGAAATAGAACTCCAAGGTGATGAATTTCTAGCTTTTCTGAACGAAGAACTCGACAGATATATGGTAGAGAAGAAGAAAGCAGAAGCTAGAGAGGAAGAGAAGGAATAGCGTCAATTGGAGCAGAGGAAAATTGAGGCGTGTCGTAGATTTCTTGATAGGAGAATTAAGACTTGGGTTGGTCCCTTCTGAATAGGTTGGAATGAGTGATAGTCACAGTGTGAGATAGAAATACAAAAATAGATTTCCACGAGTGAGGTGGTCGAATAGTGATAGAGGCTGTCTCTGAGAGCGGAAAATCTCTCTCTCTCTCTCTCTCTCTCTCACCTATCTTCTACGACAGATCTAAAGTAGTCAGACAGTCTAACACATATACATTAAATATATATATATCCACTCACGTGCATGCACATTCAGGTGACGACAGGTAGACACACAGACGTGGGAAACTATAACAAATGATTTTACAAATATTCTAGAACGAGCTGACCAACACGCTGATTAATTTATTGTTAAGTTTATTTATCATTTGTAAACTTACGTCACAACAGGTAAAATAAATCAAAAAGGCATATACACAAAGTCATAAGCAAATCAAGGAATGCTACAAGAACTGGTAGACCCACAGTGATATTCTTCCCTCGATGGATAGCCCACAGTCCCGTTATGAGAAAGATGATAACACAAAGAGTCCCCGATACATATGATTAAGTCTAAGAGTTTTCCCTGTTTAAGGTATGAACAGACTTGATACTATAAACTAGTTTAAGGAAAAAAAATTGTTAGCAACACAACCTTGCATGAAGAAAGTTGTGACAGCAAATAGGTGTCAAAATGCAGCGGTGAAATAACACTCAGACTTGCGTTCCCTCTTATTCATTCAACCGTGGCCACGTGTACACATTTATACTTACAGCTTTGATCGCTGCCTCTGGGAACATAATAAATTCTAGGGCCTTCACACAGACCCGTAAATGCAGCCTCGACCAAGAAATCCCCAGTTCCAACAAGACGTACTGAATTCTCTGTCTCAGGGAACGATTCCTTGGGTGTTCTTATTTTTCGGATGTCTGTTAAGTCACATAAAATTTGTCCAGGCACGAAAGTTAGCAGAGCACAATGTCACTAGCTTTGGTTTCCAGAATTAAGGAATGTCAGATCGGTGTCTACTTTCAGGAAGGTACTATATTTGGTCACCACAATACTAGTCAAAAACTCTGTCGGAATGTTTCTGATATTTTGCTTGCCACAACGGGCTGAACTGTACTGAAGTGTTATTCTGGAAGAATTAATTCTGGCGCGAAGGCCTCTTACTTCATTTAACTGTTAAAGTTCAGGTAATGAAAGTGATTAGTTTCTTCACAAATAATGTTCACGTACTAGAACGCTGGCAAAGTTGGGTACCACAGTTTCACTATATAAAAAAAGGAAAGAACACATATCAAATAATTTACAATATGTACCCAATATAACTTACATTTTTAAACTGCAAGCGTACCGCTTGACTTTTATTTAAATTCCCGTGACGTAAGTTATATTTAAAAATCAGCAATCCTCATGAATTAGGAACACGTGCGTATTTCGTCACCATTCATGAGGCTTCTAGCATTTATACGTTAGTTTAAAAAATTTTGTTCTCGTCGGATTATTTAGCAGTAAAATTAACTTCATTATAGCTACATTGTTGTTTAAGCTAGAAATTATAATTTATTCTGCTCTCCACTGAAACACGTCACTAGAAAATAATACAGACTATATAAATTTGGCACTCTGCACAAAATCTAACTAGTGAAATATGAAATAAGCGACTTAACACTTTAAACACTTCACAAAATACTAGAATATAATATATAATATTTTACCTCACACAGAACTACAGGTAGTCGCACAACTTAAGAATTATATGCTTATATTTTTGGAAGTCTAGAAGTTCGACAAATTGTCGAAACAAACTGAGAACTTCGCTATACAGCTTATACTGTTCCGAGCAACCTGTCTACTTCGAATCTAGAGGACTGAATGAAAATAAAATTTAACATTCTGGTTATATCTATTACCAGACAAAGAGGTAATCGTTTAATTTCACTAAACAAAATAATCCCCCTTTCCGTCTATATCACTTACGTAACTGTCATAAACTGCCACTTTCTGACCGAGAGGGCGCTTTTCAGTTGCGAATCTCAGACAACTTGTCTGCAATGCAGGGGCAGTTTTTGCACCTACGTTTAACAAACTGACCGAGAAACGTGCGTGTCAATTGCAAAGGTAGATAACTTGTCTGAAATGCAGGGCAGTTTTCACATTTCAAGCTGACCATGGCCCACCATGAGTGTTGTGGCGGGTGAAAATGCAGACAAATTTGTCGCCTATATGTCTGGCGAAAACGAATATACACGGTGTATTTCGTCAATCTCACGCCAAATCGTCTGGTCCTACGTCTGAGTATGAACCATAATCGCACCTCTCGTCAAACTGCGCGAATGACATCTACATAATCAAGTTTCTCGTTTCGTCAGCAATGAAAAGCGTTTCTAAATGAGAAACGAAACTAGCGAAAGTGAGAATGGCAAAATAGTAATGTATTATAGTCGCAAACGAACGAATGCGAAAAAACACAGGAAAATGGTAAAGAGCGATAATAAAAATAGAGGATACGGGTGGAAGAAAAGAAGAGGAAAATATAGAAAATTCAATGAACATAACTCTCCGTGACAAAACGTCCCCCCTTTAAGATATGGAAGCACTCCATGTCTACGTTATGGAATTAAATTTCCTATATCCGTAGCTTCAGGGTGTCTGTCTTCTTCCATCTCATCTCCCGCCTCCATCTCTGTCCAATTCCTACTCAAGTCTACTCCCAAAGTTTCCTTTCTCTGGAATGTCTCCCATGCGCGCTTGAAAGAGCGTCGCCGCTTCTGACATTTTTCAAAGATTTCCTGTGATTGCAGTGGAGTTTCCCTGCCACTATCGTCATCTTCGTCAGTTTTGGCGATCGTCAGGAGATGGTCGGAGGTTGGCACTGGTTTTTCCAAGTATCTCTTTAACAGATTTAAATGGAAAACCTTTTCCTTTCCTTGAATAGAAATCTGGTAGTTAGCCTTAGAAATCTTTTTCAGGACGGTACACGGCCCTTGCCGTCCGATCCTCAGTTGGTTGTTTCCGGTAGGGAGTAACACCAAAACTTTCTCTCCTGCTTCCAGTTCTCTCTCTTTCGCAACTTTCCTGTATCGGTTAGCGTGCTTTGTGCGTGCTCGCTTAAAGTTAGTCGTTGCTAGGTCCCATCCTAGTTTCAACCTTCCTTTTAAATCCGATACATATTTACTTGCTGAGACAACTGTCTCATCAGCCTTCTGGTCTGTCAGCGACCAAAGTAAGGCTTCAAGCGGGCCCTTAATGGGTCTGCCAAATAAAAGCGTAGCTGGCGGAAATCCTGTGGAAGTATGAGGAGATTCTTTGTAGCCAAATAAAGCTGCAGGAATACAAAGATCCCAATCTTCAGGTTTCACTTGTGCCAGTTTACTTAACATCATGTTGAGGTTTCCATTAACACGTTCCACGAGCCCATTTCCGGCCGGAGTATAAGGCTTTGTGTAGATGTGTTGGGTCCTCAAGATCTTAACGATCTCATCCATCAACAGGTTTCGGTATGGAGATCCGTTATCCGTCAACACTTGCTGAGGGAATCCCAACCGAGTGAAAATTTGCACGAGGGCTTCTGCGACATGCTTGGCATCTGCGCATGTTAGCGGGATAGCTTCTGCCCATAAAGTGCATGTATCGACTAAGGTCAGGATAAACCTGTTCCTTCTTTAAGTCCTTTCTAAGGGTCCTAAAATGTCGATCACAACCCGTTCGAATGGTGTTCCCACTATTGGCATTTCACCCAAAGAGACTGGGGGTGCCCATTGCTTGGGTGGCACACGTTGGCACTGGGCACAGGATTTGACATATCTGATAATATCAGTATTTACTCCTGGCCACCAATAATGAGTGGTTATCCGTTGGTTTGTGGCGTTCTGTACCATATGTCCGCTAAAGGGAAGAGAGTGCCCCATTTCTAGGATTTGGCTTCTGTACTGTTTCGGTACTAGGAGCTGGTTGTAACCTTGGTCAGGCTTGCCCGTTCTGCGATAAAGTACGCCATCCTTAGAAAAAATGTCCCCGTGCTGTCTGGGTTCCTTAGCCATGGGCAGTTTCCTAAAGCAGGGTGCAAAAGTAGGGTCCTTGTATTGCGATTCTTTAAGTTCCATAGGTAACAAATTAGGCGCAGGCTCCCGTTCCTTCTTGGTTTGCCCTCTTGTAGTTACTGCTGCCACAATCGGCTCTTCCGGTTTCCCAATACACACGTATCTCCCGCCAAGTATGACGGTAGATGGGATCATCCATAACAGCCGCTTTGATCACGCCTCTGACAAAATCAGAGTGGATCTCCACCAATGCAATGGGAAGCGCTGTAGGTGCATCACTCTTACGAACTCCACAAAGTTGGACGGTCTCTCCTGTCTCTTGACCTGGTTTAACCAGGTTTCTGGCAACATTGCAATCATACGAAAGCCCCGTGTCAAATAAACAAGAAGTTTGAGAACCGTTCAATGTAACAGTACCTCGCGTAGAGGGTCTGTCTCCCTCTACAGGTTGGGAATCACTGTCAATAATTCCGCCTTGCGAGACTGTTAGTAAGCATCCGATGCGTTTAGGCTCGGTGTGCTCACTCTGATCGTCTGTCCCGTGCGCAGGGGTTCTCCCTTTGCCACCTTGTCCTTTCTGGCCACGCTGCCATGAAGGGCGGTCGGGTTGATCAGACTGCTTACTGTGGTTGGGGTACTTGTTTTTGTAGAACTTGCATTTTTCAGGAGGGGGGTTTTGAGGTCCAGTTTCTCGATGGTTATTCGGGATGGAAACGTGAGAAGCATGAGAAGACTGGTCTAGATTATTTTTCCGAAAATGCTCTTCTGTCGGTTTACGTTTTGCGGCCGGTAGTTCAGCCAGCGCATTGTGATATCGCTCAGACTTTTTTAAGATGTCTTCAAGCTTTTCTGCCCCCTGCTCGGCTAGGAATCTCCGGGTATCAGCAGACAAAGTTTTCTTTATTTGTTCGGTTAGAACAAATTCCTCCAGACCTTCATAGGTAGAGGGGAGCTGTGAAAGCTCAAGGCACTTTGTTAGGTATCTGATAAATCTTGTTTCTTGCACCAGATTGACATGGACTGTTTTTGTGTGATATAGCTCGTCCAGTCACAATGTTCTGTAAATGGGTCAGGTTACCGACTGTTGGGGCCCTGACAAGGTGTACTGTTAAGTGCGTATATTCTGATGCAATGTGTGAGTGTAAACATCAATAATGATAACGCGAATGGATGACAGTTCGAAAGGTTCACAGGACACTCACTCCAATCATAGGTGGAAGTCAAGGATGGCTGGACTGCTGTGGTCGTTTCATACCGTTTAATAGGACGCACACACTTAGACAGTACGTGTATAGTTACAGGAACACAGGTCGACATAAATAGCATATTGTTGATCAATGGTCTACCATCTTAAGTTAGCATTCATGTTGAATAACATCACAATGGAACATCTGTAGACAAGCACTTAGATTTCCACTGTTTATCAATATAATCATCAGGCCTTACTGACCGAGCGTGTCAGTTAATAAATACTGTTCAAGCCTGACTCCTAGACAGAACCTCTTTTCTAGCGAAGATTCCTTTAGGTAAAGTTCAGCAAATCTATCTGAAGATAATGTTAACCCACCAGTATTGGGTTTTCTTTATAACTGTGATCTCTTAATTATCACCTGATAATAAGGGGCATCCCCGTTCTCTGATTGATGATCGACAAAGTTAGGATCCAAAATGGCTTCTGGTTCCCTTTTGAGCATCGCTCACTATACAGATGTATAGCAAATCTTCAATAGAAGCTTTGTTCATAAACACAAATGTTTCTACAAGAATCAGCATATTCTTTCATCTTAAATGCTGCATACAATCATCTACAGTGCTGCTAGGTAACATATCATCCTTACATATGGATATGGATAATCCTAATGTAGAAATCTGCCCAGTTAAGCCTAGGACGACAAAAGTTCAGTAAAATGTTCTTTACCTGGGCATGGGAAAAACACTAGCAGAACACATACGCCCCTCTCCTGGCGTTATAGAATAAACACTGGGGACTAGTAGACTTAATAAACATATCAGAAATCATCTTCTTCCCCATAACAAATCATAGAGATCACAGACTGGGGAATCGTCTTCAACATGGCTTTCTCCCGGCATTCCATCATCCCGGAAGACACTCTTTTCTCTCGGCATGCGCGGAAACTCCCTGACCTCAACGTTCAGTACAAGGAAAAATAGTTCCACTTAGACATACCAAGATATCACGATATAAGACCGAATCGTCTGAAATAGACACAGAGTAAACATAGACTCGGACCATAAACATTCCTGCATAAACCTAAGCAAGAACAATCTGTTTTCTGGCCCAACAAGGCACAGACTAACGAAATCCAGATTCATACGCCAAATTCGATCTCCAGGGGAGATAACCCATATAAAAAAGTATCAATCAATCATGGGTGATATATTTTTGGCCAGGAAAGCATCCTGATTCTAAAAACAAATATCTTCCCACCGACAGATAAATATTATAATAAATATATACATTGTCACCAGTAATCTGTTGGTAACAGACTACCGCAACCCCCGGGGGAAAAAAATGAAATTTTTTTTTCCATCTGAGAGCAACATACAATAGGCTCACCACGCACGAATAATGTGCAGATGACTAATAAGAGCAATTTATAATTTCAAATTAAGGTAAAGTCGAAGCATAGATCGACTTGTGAGAATACATCTCAACATCCCAGAGAAAGCATTTCTCTTAAGCATAAATGTTTCCAGGGAGGTGCCACCAACGTATACTACAATGCTGGCAATAACACAATGCATATAACAATTTCATATTTAAGCATTATAAGTACATGATTGACAAAGAAGAAAAATCATCAAAGAGTATAGGTGAATATATATATCAATGAACGTAGTGATAGTAGTGATACAATCACTATATTACAAATTACAATGTGTATTTATCTTGATATAGAAAAGAAAAACTGTTGTAGAGTTGGAAGTGTTAAGATGTCCAAGAACCAACAGTTAGGTGGAATCATGTGGGCATCTAGACAAAATGTCTGCCATCACATTATCTGATCCACGGATAGCTCGTACCGAAAAATGAAAAGGTTGAAGAGCAATTGTATATCGAGTAGACCTCGAGCTCTTCAAATTCTTACTCTGTATAGCCGTAAGAGCTTTCTGATCGGTTTCTACTATGAAATGTGCGCCTAGAATGAATCTTTGTAGTTTGAGTATTGACCAAACCATAGCCAATAGTTCACGGTCTAAAACCGAATAATTCCTTTCTGCAGCATTAAGTTTTCTAGAGATATACATTACTGGATGCAGAGTTCCAGAGTACTCTTGCATTAGTGCCGCTCCAATCCCAGTGGATGAAGCGTCACTACGAAGAACAAATGTCTTATCTGTAGTAGGTAACACTAAAATAGGTGGTGTTAAAAACAAATTTTTAATCTTATCCAAAGAGGATTGGCATTCCTGTGACCAGTGGACCATATTAGGCGACCCTTTCTTTAGTAGTGTAGAAAGAGGTGCCATGATAGAGGATAGATTCGGAATGAATCTTCCATAAAATTGAATAAGACCTAAGAGACTTCGCACTTGCTTTTTAGTCTTAGGAATAGAGATGTTAAGTATCTTAGTGATATTACGGTCCTCCGTCTTTAGGAAACCATGACCCACACGATGGCCTAGGAAAGAAATTTCGCTAAAACCAATGCAGGCTTTAGACGGTTTCGCTGTCAGGTTATACTCGCGTAAAGTAGATAGTAATTCAACTAACCCCGAATAGTGATCTTCCCAAGTATCGCTGAAAAGACAGATGTCGTCTAGGTACGCGATGACATCTGACCGATAAGATAGGATTCGACGCATCATGCGTACGAATGTAGCTGGTGCGTTCATAAGGCCGAAAGGCATGAAATTCCATTGAAAAAGGCCTCTAGGTATAGAAAAAGCCGTAATTGGTTTGGCGCGTTCAGATACAGGAACTTGCAATATCCTTTAGACAAATCTAGTTAAGTGAAAAAATGAGATTTAGAAAGCCTAGTAAGTAGCTCTTCTAGTAAAGGCATAGGTTCAGCATCAAACTTCGTAACTTGATTCAATTTGCGATAGTCAACGCAAAGACGTATGTTATTGTCTTTTTTTCAAACAATAACCATCGGCGAAGAATATGCAGAAGTGGATGGTTCAATTATTTTTAAATCTATCATCTCATCCAACTCCTTCTCAACCTGTGCTTGAAAATGTATAGGGATAGGATAAGGTCTGACCCTAATAGGATTATGGTCAGTTAGAATAATGTCATGTTGAATGACATGAGTTTGTCCAGGGATGTCAGTAAGGACATCCTGAAATGTTTGTAACATAGCCGAAACTTGTCGCTGTTCTCCTAGAGATAAATCAGGAGAGACAGTAACATTTTTCCATGATTCACTCGAATGAAGTGGAATCATCGGAAGCGGAAGATTAACATCCGAAAAACTTGTTTCCTCATCCTGTATTACGGACAGTGATGAGTAATGACCATGTTGGACTGGTGAATCGTCCGTTGCCTGGAAAATAGGCTGTAAATAATCTGGACGTTCATGGAATTCCGTAAGCATATTGATGTGGAAGGTTTTATGCTTTCCATCAATATCAACAATGTAGTCAACATCGGAAATTTTCGAGATTATATCGTACGGACCTTTCCAAGAAATAAGAAGTCTGTTTTCCCTACAAGGTAGCAAAACAAATGCTTTGTCACCAGGACAAAGTTGTCGTAAGGTTCTTTTCTTATTGGCAAATTGTCTTGCTTTCTGCTTAGCAAATTCAGAAGAAGAAGTTGCCAATTTGCATGCTTCGATAATCTTTTGTCTCAGCGCGATGACATATTCGTAAGAAGATTTTGTGTCATCGGTAATATTATCAGCGGTTATGAGATCATGAAGCAAAGACATAGGGCCGTGCGGTCGTGCGCCAAAGATAAGTTCAAAGAGAAAAAAATCCTGTATGTTCATTGGGGACCTCTCTGTAAGCAAAGAGGGCCGCGGGTAAAACCCTGTCCCAATCTTGAGGATGATCCTCAGTTATCTTCCCTAGTAAGTTTTTGAGTGTTCTATTTAGCCGTTCGACCATCCCATTGGACATAGGATGATAGATACTACTCAAAGATCTCTCTATCTGCAGAGTAGACATTACTTGAGACATGGTATCCGATATTAGTTGGGTGCCATGGTCTGATAATATTTCTCCGGGGAATCCCAGACGAGAAAATATAAGCCAAAGAGCATCTGCAATGTCAGCAGTAGTAATGCTCTTCAGAGGAATAGCCTCTGGCCAACGTGTGCACATGTCCACACACGTTAAGATAAACTGATGTCCTCTAGCAGATTTGATCTTAAATGGACCAATGATGTCTATCGCCATTTTCTGAAATGGTCGAATAGGGATGTCTGCAGCCTGAATAGGTGCAGCATGGCGTGGACCTTTGGATTTGACTTCTTGACATACTATACAAGATCGACAATAAATCCGTATGTCTTTGTTCACAAAAGGCCAAAAGAAAGCCGCAAGAACTCTTGACTTTGTACGGGAAAAACCCATATGTCCAGCACACTGAGAGTCGTGTGCGTGCTGCAAAATTTTAACTCTCAAATTCTTGGGCACAAGAATCTGAGAATGACTTGACTTAGTGGAGTCTTGCACCATACGTACAAGTACGCCATTCTTCATTGTAATCCAAGATTTACGCTTTGTATCTTTATTCGGATCACCTTTTGTTGCAAGAGTGAAGAATTTCTTTAGAGTTGGATCATCTTCTTGCTGTTTTATAAACGAGTCACGAGAAATTACCAAGGGATCATCTTGGTTATGCACTTCATTATCTTCAGTAGATGAAGTTTGAGGCATATTAAGAGCCTGAGCTCTAGTGACTACAGCATTAGCAGTTTGCATATTTTGTTTTTCCCAAACGGAAATTTGTTGCGGAGTGCATTCTTTGACTCCGTGAATACGACCGATGATAAGATCAGCGATCGGATTCGGCAGAAGACATGCGTGTACATCTCCTGTAAAGAAAGGAGTAGCAATCCTAATGATAGCAGTAGAGTATTTCTCTAAGGTGCCGCCAAATGTTACACATTTGACTACTTTTCCAGTGGCACGAGAAGGATCTACAAGTGACTGCCTAACACCAATTGTGGTGCATCCAGAATCAAAAAGAACTGAGACTGGATTGTCATTTACTAAACCTTTATGTAAGACAAGAGAACCTCTTCCATCATGCGCGACTGACGCAGGAAGAGCGGGAAGAGGATGGCCACAACTTAAAGTGGACACCGTAGTTGGTTCAAATAATGTTTTGCATTGGGGGCACTGAGATGCTCTCCCAAAATCAAAAGCGGAACATGCCATATTATTAGCGTCATTATTATCTTTAGTCTGTTTATAGGCTTCATGTGACTCTTGCTGTGCAGAGTTTGCTTGATAATGTGATTTATGTTTTTTGTATTGTGATCTACCTCGATTATTATTGCCTCTGTAATCATTATTATTTCCTCTATTGTAACCCCTATTTGGGTTTGAGTCATAGTTCTCATGGTTACCATTATCATATTCATTATAATGAGTATCTCTATAACTATGGTCTTGTTGTCTCCATGATGGATGACTTGGATAGTTCCTATAATGACTTCCTCTGCGGAAATTTCTATAATTATGACCTCCTCTGTATCGAGGGCTGTCGGCTCGTCTCCAGTTCTTCGCAGAAGAACCCTGAAATAATTGGTTACCTTGGTTTTGATAACTATTATGGTTACCCTTTTTATCAAACCTGTTTTGTGGTCCCTGAAATTTGTGTGAATAATTAGGGTTGTATGGTGTTGCTGATGCAACTGGCATACTTTCTTTAACCTTAGCATTGCTAAAAGCTACGTCCGGATGTGCCGTGACGTATTGGGTACAATATTCTTCCATTTCTTTTAGTGTCTTGGGTTTACGCTCATGTAGGAATTCAAGGAATGGTTTATTTATACTTGACATAATCTTGTCCCTGAGCAACAAGTCCATAAGGGCTTCATATGTCTTTTCTGTTTTGGACAACTCAATCCAACGATTAAATGTAAGACGTGTCCTAGCAATGAATTCTGAGAATTCTACCCCTGATTCAGGTACCATTTTCTTAAACAAAATACGGTAACCTTCCTCTGTTAATTGATATTTTTTCAATAAGGCTGCTCTAATAACATCATAATTATCCTTGTCAGCCTCTTCAACAAACTTAAACTAGTCAGAGAATCACCTTTCAAATTTTCTGATAACTGGTTAGCATATTGTGATTTATCCACATTATGAGCTCGACAAGAGCGTTCAAATCTATCCAGCCAGAATGTTATGTCATCACTGGAAGGATTGAACGCTGGCACCTTGACCTTGTAAGTAAAGGGTTTACCATTACCACTAGAGGACTGATTAACATTACTCATATTTGTCAATTTCAATTTTTCTAACTCAAATGCTAACAGTTTTTCCTCATGTTCTCTTTTTGCCTTTCTCTCCTCGGCTTCAGCTTCTCTGTCTAATCTCTTTTGTTCAGCTTCTTTGTCTAATCTCTTTTGTTCAGCTTCTCTGTCTAATCTTTTTTTTCAGCTTCCTTGTCTAATCTCTTTTGTTCAGCCTCAGCTTCTCTGTCTAATCTTTTTTGTTCAGCTTCTCTTTCTAATATTTTTTTCTTCCATCTGGAATCTTCTTTCCTCCACCTGCATCTGCAAGTTCTTTTGCTCAGTCTCAGCTTTCAGTTTATCAATTTCCAATTTTTGTGCTTTTTCATATTGAGTGGTAGCATACTCCTCTAACTTATCACCAGTCTTGCCTAGGGATTTCCCTATCTCAATGAAGTAATCTAAAGTCGACATAATGTATACCAATATGTGACTAGATACCTGAAATAGCAATAATGAAATCTATCTCCAAATAAATGGAAACAAGCTCTTAATAGCTTGAATAATCAGCTCCCTTTATCCCAATCTCTGTGGGAAACAAGCCTTTAAATAAGGTCTTGTATAATCAACTGTGTACCTCTAATAACAGCAATTAATCATCAGTTGATTATTTCTCATAAGTTCACTACACAGCTAGTAGTGTATGATCAAATATGTTTCATATAGTGTATGTCGATCAAGAACACAACAAAACAATTATAAAAGACAACATGAAAACATTCGCAGAAATCAACTAAATTAAATAGAAAACTGAAAAAAAATAATCACAGAACCTGTGATGATAACCGCGATGAAATAAACAACACAAATGACGTCACAGTGTATAAATATAAATGTGTATAGAACTAAATTTTAGGAAAGGGTAGATCTACAAATACGAACAAATCAAAACAAAACTGAAGAACAGAAAAAATATTACGAAAACAACGATGGGACAGATCATCACAGCTAACAAAAATAGCAACGGATGTTGCGTGCAAATTTTCAATTAAGAAAATTGCTCCCTACAGAACACTAATATAGGACCAATATGACTCGGTATACCCTATATTAGTCACCTCACCAACCGCCCACAGAAATATACACAAATATCACATATAAACATGTAAACATCAATATACATATAGCATAAATACATATAATATAATGAAATGTGTTGCAGATAGAATGTGTTGCAGATAGAAGGCTCAGTTATAATGGTACTGTATTATGGTTCTTTATTAAACAATTAATTCTGGCCTAAATTATTAAAGTTCAACACAAACTATGGCAGTGCAGGAAAATCCACCGTTTACAGTTCCTAAGAATCACAAGTAGGACTTCTCGCTTCAGTTGCACTGTACATTTCGCAAACACAGTCAAATATACGGTCCAACTTTGATGTGTAATGCTGTCTGTTTTATGTAAACACCGTCTGTTCAACGAGTGCTGACATATTTACTGCATACGATCGATAGGGCAGGTCATGCTGACATCGACTGTAGAGTAGTACTGCTGGTGTGTCGTATTAGGCCACAGGAAACGGTCTGGTCTCAGTAGCTGACTTCTCAAAATGTCCACTGTGCAGACTGACCCAGAAAACTGGCTTACCACATTGATAAATCTTGTTTCTTGCACCAGATTGACATGGACTGTTTTTTGTGATATAGCTCGTCCAGTCACAATGTTCTGTAAATGGGTCAGGTTACCGACTGTTGGGGCCCTGACAAGGTGTACTGTTAAGTGCGTATATTCTGATGCAATGTGTGAGTGTAAACATCAATAATGATAACGCGAATGGATGACAGTTCGAAAGGTTCACAGGACACTCACTCCAATCACAGGTGGAAGTCAAGGATGGCTGGACTACTGTGGTCGTTTCATACTGTTTAATAGGACGCACACACTTAGACAGTACGTGTATAGTTACAGGAACACAGGTCGACATAAATAGCATATTGTTGATCAATGGTCTACCATCTTAAGTTAGCATTCATGTTGAATAACATCACAATGGAACATCTGTAGACAAGCACTTAGATTTCCACTGTTTATCAATATAATCATCAGGCCTTACTGACCGAGCGTGTCAGTTAATAAATACTGTTCAAGCCTGACTCCTAGACAGATTCTCTTTTCTAGCGAAGATTCCTTTAGGTAAAGTTCAGCAAATCTATCTGAAGATATTGTTAACCCACCAGTATTGGGTTTTCTTTATAACTGTGATGTCTTAATCATCACCTGATAATAAGGGGCATCCCCGTTCTCTGATTGATGATCGACAAAGTTAGGATCCAAAATGGCTTCTGGTTCCCTTTTGAGCATCGCTCACTATACAGATGTATAGCAAATCTTCAATAGAAGCTTTGTTCATAAACACAAATGTTTCTACAAGAATCAGCATATTCTTTCATCTTAAATGCTGCATACAATCATCTACAGTGCTGCTAGGTAACATATCATCCTTACATATGGATATGGATAATCCTAATGTAGAAATCTGCCCAGTTAAGCCTAGGACGACAAAAGTTCAGTAAAATGTTCTTTACCTGGGCATGGGAAAAACACTAGCAGAACACATACGCCCCTCTCCTGGCGTTATAGAATAAACACTGGGGACTAGTAGACTTAATAAACATATCAGAAATCATCTTCGTCCCCATAACAAATCATAGAGATCACAGACTGGGGAATCGTCTTCAACATGGCTTTCTCCCGGCATTCCATCATCCCGGAAGACACTCTTTTCTCTCGGCATGCGCGGAAACTCCCGACCTCAACGTTCAGTACAAGGAAAAATAGTTCCACTTAGACATACCAAGATATCACGATATAAGACCGAATCGTCTGAAATAGACACAGAGTAAACATAGACTCGGACCATAAACATTCCTGCATAAACCTAAGCAAGAACAATCTGTTTTCTGGCCCAACAAGGCACAGACTAACGAAATCCAGATTCATACGCCAAATTCGATCTCCAGGGGAGATAACCCATATAAAAAAGTATCAATCAATCATGGGTGATATATTTTTGGCCAGGAAAGCATCCTGATTCTAAAAACATATATCTTCCCACCGACAGATAAATATTATAATAAATATATACATTGTCACCAGTAATCTGTTGGTAACAGTATCCCTTCAAACGAGACGAGTACTGTTGAAAAGTTTAAGAGCTCTCTTTCCTGCTGTTGCGAAACAGTTGCAGAAATTTGCGAGCATTCATTTCAAAGCGCTCCAGTAACGCTTTCTTCAACACATCATAGTTGTCTTGTTGGTTGATTTCCAGTTTGGCGTAAACATCATACGCACTGCTTTTCAGCGCCTGAGAAAGCTTCATGTTCCAACGCGACCTCTCTAAACCGTACAGAGTTGCAATTTTCTCAAATTTTTCTAGCCATGTGTCAATCTTCTCATTTGGACAAGGGAAAGATTCAAGAGCAAAGGACATAGCGTTGAGTTGAAGAGATTGAGAGTTATTTTGATCAGTTAAAGAAGAATGAGGATAAGACTCTTCGCTGCTGGAGGTAGAGGCAGCACCACGACTTTGGAACTCTAGAGTTTTAAGCGCCAACTCGTGCTGTCTCTGTTCCCTCTCCTTCTCATGCTGTCTCTCCTTCTCTCTTTCCTCTCTCTCCTCCCTCTCCTTCTCATGCTGTCTCTCCTTCTCCTTCTCGTTTGCCCTGCGAATTTCCATTTCCTCGTCCATCTTCTTCTGCTCTTTAGCTTCCGCTGCTTTCCTCTCCGCATCATATCTTTCCAGTTCGTCTCTGACAAACGCTTTCGCTTCCTCTCCTTCCAGTCCTCCTCTCTTGCTTCGTCCCTGAGGAGTTGTCTAAGCTTTGCCTTTTCTGCCATAATAAGTCAGTGGCTGAGACTTAGTCCAGAAAGAAATAGGGAAAAAGGATGCACTGGTTCCTACCACTTACGAGAAAATACCAAAATTAAAAAAAGATGATATACTTATAACCTGGGATACCTCCTCCAAAATAATAAGTATCTAACTATCGCTGCAATTAATCGGCAATTAAGCACCTAATGCAGACGACTACGCCAAATAAATGGTAGTTAAGATTTACTACAGAAAAATAAGTTACTACAGTGGACGCAAAATAATTATTGCAAAGATTTAAAGAGAAAAAAAAATCCATTAATGTTTAAATTCACTATCAAGTTCACCCCTGAAGACAGTGAGGGTAAGGGAGGCAATAACAGGACGTATAGTCTGATCGCGCTCCTTAGCTTAGCTCAAACACCTACTTCTTCAGAACCCCTGTGAATGTTATACACTCACAAAACTTTACCAGCGTTAAGTATTACAAAATCAGTAATTAACATATATCCCGACAAAATACTAGTAAACCAAATGTATAATGCTTAATAATGCTGTGGAAAACAATTATTAGCCGTGTGGTCAGCACGCCCATAAAACAGATCGTTACGTCTAGGGGATAGTTATTTTTAAAAGATACAGAACTCACAAGACATCACACTCTTACGCTATATCAGAATACATAATCTTACAAACGAGCTGATATTTATCGTCTCGTCTTCCTATTCAAAGTTCAAAATCCCGATAGACGAGTCCACATTTGTTGTACTCGTCTTCCTATTCTAAGTTCAAAAATCCTTCGGACGAGACCACATTTGTCGTAGATTTCTTGATAGGAGAATTAAGACTTGGGCTGGTCCCTTCTGAATAGGTTGGAATGAGTGATAGTCACAGTGTGAGATAGAAATACAAAAATAGATTTCCACGAGTGAGGTGGTCGAATAGTGATAGAGGCTGTCTCTGAGAGCGGAAAATCTTCTCTCTCTCTCTCTCTCTCCCCCTCTCTCTCACCTATCTTCTACGACAGATCTAAAATAGCGAGACAGTCTAACACATATACATTAAATATATATATATATATATATATATATATATATATATATATATATATATATATATATATATATATATATATATATATATATCCACTCACGTGCATGCACATTCAAGTGACGACAGGTAGACACACAGACGTGGGCAACTATAACAAATGATTTTACAAATATTCTAGAACGAGCTGACCAACACGCTGATTAATTTATTGTTAAGTTTATTTATCATTTGTAAACTTACGTCACAACAGGTAAAATACATCAAAAAGGCATATAGACAAAGTCATAAGTAAATCAAGGAATGCTACAAGAACTGGTAGACCCACAGTGATATTCTTCCCTCGATGGATAGCCCACAGTCCCGTTAGGAGAAAGATGATAACACAAAGAGTCCCCGATACATATGATTAAGTCTAAGAGTTTTCCCTGTTTAAGGTATGAACAGACTTGATACTATAAACTAGTTTAAGGAAAAAAAATTGTTAGCAACACAACCTTGCATGAAGAAAGTTATGACAGCAAATAGGTGTCAAAATACAGCGGTGAAATAACACTCAGACTTGCGTTCCCTCTTATTCATTCAACCGTGGCCACGTGTACACATTTATACTTACAGCTTTGATCGCTGCCTCTGGGAACATAATAAATTCTAGGGCCTTCACACAGACCCGTAAATGCAGCCTCGACCAAGAAATCCCCAGTTCCAACAAGACGTACTGAATTCTCTGTCTCAGGGAACGATTTCTTGGGTGTTCTTATTTTTCGGATGTCTGTTAAGTCACATAAAATTTGTCCAGGCACGAAAGTTAGCAGAGCACAATGTCACTAGCTTTGGTTTCTAGAATTAAGGAATGTCAGATCGGTGTCTACTTTCAGGAAGGTACTATATTTGGTCACCACAATACTAGTCAAAAACTCTGTCGGAATGTTTCTGATATTTTGCTTGCCACAACGGGCTGAACTGTACTGAAGTGTTATTCTGGAAGAATTAATTCTGGCGCGAAGGCCTCTTACTTCATTTAACTGTTAAAGTTCAGGTAATGAAAGTGATTAGTTTCTTCACAAATAATGTTCACGTACTAGAACGCTGGCAAAGTTGGGTACCAAAGTTTCACTATATAAAAAAGGAAAGAACACATATCAAATAATTTACAATATGTACCCAATATAACTTACATTTTTAAACTGCAAGCGTACCGCTTGACTTATCATTTAAATTACCGTGACGTAAGTTATATTTAAAAATCAGCAATCCTCATGAATTAGGAACACGTGCGTATTCCGTCACCATTCATGAGGCTTCTAGCATTTATACGTTAGTTTAAAAATTTTTGTTCTCGTCGGATTATTTAGCAGTAAAATTAACTTCATTATAGCTACATTGTTGTTTAAGCTAGAAATTATAATTTATTCTGCTCTCCACTGAAACACGTCACTAGAAAATAATACAGACTATATAAATTTGGCACTCTGCACAAAATCTAACTAGTGAAATATGAAATAAGCGACTTAACACTTTAAACACTTCACAAAATACTAGAATATAATATATAATATTTTACCTCACACAGAACTACAGGTAGTCGCACAACTTAAGAATTATATGCTTATATTTTTGGAAGTCTAGAAGTTCGATAAATTGTCGAAACAAACTGAGAACTTCGCTATACAGCTTATACTGTTCCGAGCAACCTGTCTACTGCGAATCTAGAGGACTGAATGAAAATAAAATTTAACATTCTGGTTATATCTATTACCAGACAAAGAGGTAATCGTTTAATTTCACTAAACGAAATAATCCCCCTTTCCGTCTATATCACTTACGTAACTGTCATAAACTGCCACTTTCTGACCGAGAGGGCGTGTGTCAGTTGCGAATCTCAGACAACTTGTCTGCAATGCACGGGCAGTTTTTGCACCTACGTTTAACAAACTGACCGAGAAACGTGCGTGTCAATTGCAAAGGTAGACAACTTGTCTGAAATGCAGGGCAGTTTTCACACTTCAAGCTGACCATGGCCCACCATGAGTGTTGTGGCGGGTGAAAATGCAGACAAATTTGTCGCCTATATGTCTGGCGAAAACGAATATACACGGTGTATTTCGTCAATCTCACGCCAAATCGTCTGGTCCTACGTCTGAGTATGAACCATAATCGCACCTCTCGTCAAACTGCGCGAATGACATCTACGTAATCAAGTTTCTCGTTTCGTCAGCAATGAAAAGCGTTTCTAAATGAGAAACGAAACTAGCGAAAGTGAGAATGGCAAAATAGTAATGTATTATAGTCGCAAACGAACGAATGCGAAAAAACACAGGAAAATGGTAAAGAGCGATAATAAAAATAGAGGATACGGGTGGAAGAAAAGAAGAGGAAAATATAGAAAATTCAATGAACATAACTCTCCGTGACAAGGCGGAAATGGAAACTCGCAGAGACATGGATCAAGATAAAGCGAGACAACATGAGGAAAGAGAGAAGAAGAGACAACATGAGGAAAGAGAGAAAGAGAGAGACAACATGAGGAGAGAGAATAAGCAACGACGACTGCACGAATTGGCGCTTAAGACTCTAGAAGTCCTAAGTCGTGTTGCAGCGTCTAGATCCAGCAACGAAGAGCCTTCCTCACCTCAGTCACTCAACTGATCATTCAAGTACTCAATCTCTCCAATTAGCAGCTATGTTTTTTGCCCTAGAATCCTTCCGAAGCCCGAATGAGAAAATTGAGACTTTTCTTGAAAAATTTGAGAGAATGGCAACACTGTATGGTTTAGAAAGTTCTCGATAGTGTTTGAAGCTTTCCCAGGCTTTAAAAGGCAATGCATATGATGCGTATGTGAAACTGGGAAGCAGCAATCAAGACAATAACGACATGTTGAAGAAAGCTTTACTTGAGTGCTGTGGTGAAGTGGGAAGTTATAAATACTTATAAGGGACTTAGTGTACTGACTGAGATCAGCTGTGAAGGTATATATATATATCTAATAAGAGTAGTATATTATATATATAACCTTACTTGCTACCACATATCTATATATCTCAGTCAGAATTATTCTGGAATAGTGTGATGCTACGTTATGTGTCTAGGGTATGTGTATGGTGAAGTGTAAGTCACAACAACAGACAGATAAACAATTTAATTTAATCCACTACTCTTAACAACACTGTGACACTCACATACATATAACACTCTACAAAGATATCTTAAAAGAGTCACTAATAAACTTTCAAATAACAATATGTATTCATTACTGGCATGAATGAATATGTGTCCTGATTCAACTACAAGGGAACCAGGAATCACAATCAATTTAAATTACAAGTTATGTACAGAATGTATTTAATATGAATATTGTAGTGACATATATTATTACCAATGTTCTATGTGTGTCAATTGTGTAGTGGTAAAATGAGGTAATACTGGTTTTGTTTTGTTCAAGCTCTGTTGGTATTTGTCATCATGACTTCAATAGTTTGTCTTTAGGGACCATTATTGTAGATGTTCACAGTTCCTGATTTTAAGACAAGTAAATTCCCCTCTTAATGTTAATTTTTAAAAAATCAGTTCAAGATGAGGGGACATAATGTTGAGCTCAGCTGGCCAACTCTGCTTATCTTTAGTGATGGCGGCAGGAAAGGACTCCTCTGCTCGAATTCTCCTCTGGGCTCAGGAGACACCTCACTGATAGCTAAAAAGACCAAGGAGTATGCTGTCCGACTCTGGATTCAGCAAATCTCTGACCAGGTGCTGCTCACTACCATCAAGACCACTGTCCCTGAAATCAAGAAGGATGTACCTTCTACTTCATAACTAATTTATATTCTCTTTTACACTGATCACAATACAGCACAAACATTGCGTTCAGAGCGTTAGGCCAACAGTCAGCTTCATTTGAAATACTTTATTCCAGTATTACCCTTCTTAATGGTTACTACGCCTCTGCACTTCCAGCATTATTTCTTTCTAGTCCATCATCCAGGTGTCAGTGTACTACTTGGCCATTCCATGCCGTTTTACTTCTCTCCGACACCCTCTGTTCAGGCTGGAGCATTATAGGCTTTACCTCACGTTTGCCACTGAACTACACATATATATACAGGCATAAATCAACAATTCACATTCAATTTTTCATTAAAAGATACTGAATGGTTCAAGCTTACCACAATTTCATGGAAATAAACACAGATACGTTGATTAGCAATGAATTCTGGCACAAACTGGCACAAATTCCGTTCTGCCTATGTTCCAGGCTTTTATTTTAGCAAAAATGTGAGCTGGCTTCAACGTACTGTCGCTTTATCAAGCTTATTTGAATTAGTGGTCTCGAACTAACGCTCCCAAGTGTGTATATCAGCGAGACTGGCCAATGAGCCACGTTTCGACAAGTGTTTGAAAAAATGTTATCTTTTCCCGTCTCCCCCAACAACCAAGATAGTATTTATAGCCCGACCAATCGTGGTTAGGCTTTCATTTGTTGCGCTCCAATCAATTTGGAGTTTACATGGTAGGCTATTTATGTAACGTAAGGTTTTTTCAAACACGTTATAAAAAAAATTTTATGAGCAGAAATGATTTTATGCTGTCAGGCACCCCCAATATTTTATTTTGGGTATAATTTATTAATTCCTGGACTATTTGCGTAACGTTTTACATATTATTTGTCAGCAAACCCTAAGGAACCCAAAAATACTAATTTAAAGGAGCTACGTGGCTGCGTTCAAAATATGCAATTTCTTCTATCTCCTGTTTAGAAGATGTGCTGTCTGGGTACTGTTATGTGTTCAAACGTAAACCCATATAATGTTGTCTTTTCTAATAAGAGTCTGTTATGATTTATAAACCTAACTCTGGGAAAGGGTAGTGTATTTTATCACTGTCCGTCTGAAAAAAAATTAGTGCATGTAGACTTACACGCGTGATGGTAGTAATTGTGTATCGCGCGAAGCGGGTTTAGTGTTCGGCTTTCTGCCTCTCCCTTCTCTTTTTATCCCTTTAGTCCATCTGTTCGTTCGTTTTGGTAACGCAGTATAATTAATGTTAGGGTTAATTTAGGTCATTACGCAGTACGTCTCAATGCTTTTCCAAGAAATACAGCACACGTTTCATTGAAGAAGGCGGGTAATAATACAGTAAGCTTTACTATCAACGTGAAAGCGTTACAATTTGCAGACGAAGCAGAAAACAAGGGGGATTTCGAGTACATTCTTTGGGACAGCACTGTCATTTTACCATTGCTCTTCTCTTTATTAATTTTATTTGTTAGGCTTCATATTTACCTAATAATTTATATATGTGGATTAGAATATTTCATGACACTTCCCCTCTTAAAACAGACATTATATGTCAGTCCTTTATTCTATATACACATAGAGAAATTTATTATTATTTCTGGGGTTTACGGTGATTCTCATCACACGGATGGCGGCTTAAAAAATCCGCTCCCAGATTTGTTTTTCCAGATATATATTCAATGCTAAAATTATATGGAGCCAGAAGCAAAGACCATCGGAGTAACCTAGAGTTCTCATGCTTAGCCTGTGCTAAAAACGATAAAGGTTTGTGGTCAGTTTGCAACTTAAATGCCTTCCCATATAGATAAATATTGAATTTCTTTATTGCCCATATTACTGCAAGACATTCTTTTTCGCTAGTTGAGTAGTTGATTTCAGCTTTATTCAACTTTCTGCTAGCATATGCCACTGGGCTTAATTCCCCATCCAATGCATCTGATTTCTGTAGTAAAGTTGCACCTAGCCCAATATTACTTGCATCCGTCCTTACTATGAATTCTTGACTTAAGTCAGGTAATTTCAAAATGGGTTTACTTGTGAGCTTTTCCTTCAATTCTTGGTAAGTCATTTCACATTGTGGTGTCCATGTAATGCGATCTGGAAGTCCTTTACGTGTCAATTCCGTTAAAGGTGCACATATGGAATTAAAGTTTTTGATATACTTCTAGTAGAAACCACATAATGAGACAAAGGATCTCACGTCCTTCTTGGTTTGTGGTCTCGGGGCTTTCTGTAGTTTCTCTAAATTCTTTGGGTCAGGGGTCATGTTTCCCTGATAAACTGTGTGTCCCAAAAATTCCAATTCTTTACATCCAACGCAACATTTGGTTGGTCGGGCTGTTAAATTTGCCTCCCTAAGTCGATCAAACAGCATGTTCAGAGAGTCAATGTGTTCCTCAAATGTTTCTGTTGCTATAAGGATATCATCCATAAAATTTGTTATACAGGGATTATTCAGAGGATCCAATAATTTTCTCATCATTCTAGAGAAGACACTAGGCGCATTCTTCAATCCAAATGGCAATCTATTAAACTCATAGTGTCCTTCTGAGGTACTAAAAGCTAGGTATGGTCTAACCTCAGGCTTTACTGGAATCTGATAGTATCCTTTACTCAGATCCACTTTTGAGAAATATTTAGCTTTATTTAGTCTGGCAAACAGCTGATTTGTATCCGGCAATGGATCCACCTGTCCTTCTGTAATAGCATTCAGTCTCCTGTAATCTATACAGAGTCTATGTTCTCCAGAGGGCTTCCTTAAAAGTACAACACCGGAACTATACGAAGACTCACTGTGCGAAATAATTCCTTCCTTCAACAGATAGTCTATCTCTTCCTTCAAAGCTTTTTCCTTAGCAAACGGAATCGAATATGGTTTCATACAGACAGGTGTGGAGTCTATGAGTTTCATATCATATTCCAATAGGTTTGTATGCCCTGGTCGGTCTGTTAACACCTCTGCATGATTATTTAGAACCTGTTGCACTCTCTCTTTCTGAGTTTTCGTTAAATGTGTACTGATTTTCACCTGTGCTGCTGTCTCACAGGGGTGTAATGGATATTCAAATGATGAAAGTGGTTCCTTTTTCATCTCCATGGCGATGGACAAGGTCAACAAGTGTGTCTCTTCCTGATGTTCTCTTTCCAAATATTTCTTCAGGAGATTCACATGATAGATTTTTTCTTTCCCCTTCTTATCTATCTTATAATTTGTTCTAGACACCTTCTCTAGAACTGTATATGGACCCTGCCATCCAATTTGTAACTTATTCTGACTCCCGGCAAAAGAAGCAGTACTTTCTCTCCCACAGCCAAATTTCTGTCTTTCGCCTTCCTGTTATAATAGGCAGCATGTTTCTTCCTGGCTTGTTTCAAATTTTCATTGGCAAGTTTCCAGCCAGTTTTTAACCGAGTGGTCAGCTCATTCACATATTGGTATGAAGATGTAATGTTTTCCTCTGCCTTTTCATCAGTCCACGTTCTTAACAAAGCTACATATGGACATTTAATTGTGTGGACCTATTTGTCCATGCACCGGTATGGTCTCTTCCACTTGAAGCTTTATAGTGATGATTTTTCCTCCCAGAATTTTCATTCACAAAACGACCGCTACCAATTTTTCTTTTGGGGCTTTCTCCCCTCTTAAAATTCTTGATGAGAGATTTCCTCTCTACATCCTCTTCCTCCAGTTTGTTTAAGTCCGATTGAGGGATTTTCGGCTTATCCTGGGGTAAGACATCTTTTTGCACTCTCCGCATAGTGGCCATTGTAAAACAGTTAAGTGAAGCTTGTCCGTGAAAAGGGGCTTCCCATTCCATTTGGTCCACTTTATCAAATCTACTTTTCTTTTTATTGTCAGGCCTAATTTTGCCCCGTGGCGTGTCCAGGTCCTGATCCATGTTCCCACTTGTGGGTGTTCCCTCATGTGCTATGCTACACCTTTCTACAAAATTCTCAATGTCCCATCTTGCTTTGGGCCAATAATAATTGTGAGCCACCTTTTGAATGATGGTACCTATCTTCTCATGGTCCCCATCTGGTTTCACATGTAGGCTCCTTATTAATTCTGTCCTATATCTTTTTGGAAGAACCAGCTGTCCGTGACCATTGGATCTAGCTCCAGTCTTCCTATACATCAACTTGTTTTTCATGTAAAAATCTCCCTTGCCTGGAGTTGTATGACAAGTTGACAATTTTCTGAAACAAGGCTTGAGTGTTTTATCCCCGCCTGTGCCTTCCTCATCTCTTCTGGAGTGGTATCTAACATAATATCCTCCTCCTGTCTTGAGGTCGACCTGACCTGAAGGGTTGCCATATACACAGGTTTCCTTCTGCAACGGTCAGTGTCATGATTGTCCATCTGACAATTCTTACACCACCTTTTTCCTTGGTTGAAAGATTTTCTTTCATTATATTTCCTTTCATCGAATTGTGGGAATTTATTTTTATTGTCATACCGTGGCCTATCAAATTGGTGCTTACCTTTATTTTGATCCCTAGGATCAAATTTATTAAAGTTCTGTGGTGCCCTAAAGTTGTCCACCTGTTTCTTTTTATTACCTGTTACCTCTGCTTGAGCTGCTTGATACCTTTCAGCAACATTTAGCAACTCACCCAGCCTCTCTGCACCTTGTTCCATGAGAAACTTTCTCAGGTCTGGAGCCATGGACTCTCTTAGTTGCTCTATAAGGACCATTTCCTTAAGATCTTGGGTTTTCCCCAGAGAAGTCCATTTCTCCAAGTATGTCTCTATTCGTGCAGAGAACTGGTGATAGGTTTCACCTGACAGTAGTTTAGCATTCCTAAATTTTTTCCTGTAAAACTCTGCATTCTTTTCATACCTTAACAAAAGAGCCTGCTTTAGCATGTCATAATTTTCCTGATCACCTCTGCTCATTTTTGCAAAAACTTCATAAGCTGCCCCACGAAGTCCCTGAGATAACTTTAAGCTCCACCTTTCTCTCTCTAACCCATACGTGGTAGCTAATAGTTCGTACCTATTTATATAGCTCTCAATATCATCGTCTTTCTCAACAAAATGATCTAAATGAAAATTCATAGCTGAGATTGAGGCTCCTTGAGTAACCGTAGCATCAGAGGCAAAGGGACTGGCACCATTTTCAGGAGCATGGCCTTGAAACTCAAACTCCCTTAGTCGTAATTCATGTTCCCTTTGTAATCTTTTCTCCTCCTTTTCTGCTTCCCTCTCTGCAGTCAATCTTCTTTCTTCTGCAGCTTGTCTTCTTTCCTCGGCTTCCCTTTCTGCAGCTAATTTCTTCTCTTCTGCTGCTAATCTTTTGTCTTCTCTTTCTGCTTCCAATTTCTTAGCCTCAGCCTCAATCTGCAACCTCTTAATTTCCCTTTCAGCCTCTAACCTTCTTTCGGCTTCAAACCTTCTTTCTTCGCGTTCAATAAATTTGTCACATTCCGTAGTAACATAGGCAACCATAACTTGCCCATCTAATCCTAACTCTTTTGCAGTCTGAACCGCAGCAGATCGAAATTTGGCCAGGTCCGCCATTGTCTATCAGGTAACTTAATACAATGTCTAACCAACAATTCAATCTCTAATGGACAACACAGGCACCGTGAGCTCAACCTTATTTAATTCCACCCAAGGATACCTTTTAATTCTTATATTCCCTGAAGTGAATTATCCCAATATTTTTAATAGTTAAAGATTCAAAATCCCAAGAGCGAGACCCCAATATATGTGGTGAAGTGGGAAGTTATAAATACTTATAAGGGACTTAGTGTACTGACTGAGATCAGCTGTGAAGGTATATATATATATCTAATAAGAGTAGTATATTATATATATAACCTTACTTGCTACCACATATCTATATATCTCAGTCAGAATTATTCTGGAATAGTGTGATGCTACGTTATGTGTCTAGGGTATGTGTATGGTGAAGTGTAAGTCACAACAACAGACAGATAAACAATTTAATTTAATCCACTACTCTTAACAACACGGTGACACTCACATACATATAACACTCTACAAAGATATCTTAAAAGAGTCACTAATAAACTTTCAAATAACAATATGTATTCATTACTGGCATGAATGAATATGTGTCCTGATTCAACTACAAGGGAACCAGGAATCACAATCAATTTAAATTACAAGTTATGTACAGAATGTATTTAATATGAATATTGTAGTGACATATATTATTACCAATGTTCTATGTGTGTCAATTGTGTAGTGGTAAAATGAGGTAATACTGGTTTTGTTTTGTTCAAGCTCTGTTGGTATTTGTCATCATGACTTCAATAGTTTGTCTTTAGGGACCATTATTGTAGATGTTCACAGTTCCTGATTTTAAGACAAGTAAATTCCCCTCTTAATGTTAATTTTTAAAAAATCAGTTCAAGATGAGGGGACATAATGTTGAGCTCAGCTGGCCAACTCTGCTTATCTTTAGTGATGGCGGCAGGAAAGGACTCCTCTGCTCGAATTCTCCTCTGGGCTCAGGAGACACCTCACTGATAGCTAAAAAGACCAAGGAGTATGCTGTCCGACTCTGGATTCAGCAAATCTCTGACCAGGTGCTGCTCACTACCATCAAGACCACTGTCCCTGAAATCAAGAAGGATGTACCTTCTACTTCATAACTAATTTATATTCTCTTTTACACTGATCACAATACAGCACAAACATTGCGTTCAGAGCGTTAGGCCAACAGTCAGCTTCATTTGAAATACTTTATTCCAGTATTACCCTTCTTAATGGTTACTACGCCTCTGCACTTCCAGCATTATTTCTTTCTAGTCCATCATCCAGGTGTCAGTGTACTACTTGGCCATTCCATGCCGTTTTACTTCTCTCCGACACCCTCTGTTCAGGCTGGAGCATTATAGGCTTTACCTCACGTTTGCCACTGAACTACACATATATATACAGGCATAAATCAACAATTCACATTCAATTTTTCATTAAAAGATACTGAATGGTTAAGCTTACCACAATTTCATGGAAATAAACACAGATACGTTGATTAGCAATGAATTCTGGCACAAACTGGCACAAATTCCGTTCTGCCTATGTTCCAGGCTTTTATTTTAGCAAAAATGTGAGCTGGCTTCAACGTACTGTCGCTTTATCAAGCTTATTTGAATTAGTGGTCTCGAACTAACGCTCCCAAGTGTGTATATCAGCGAGACTGGCCAATGAGCCACGTTTCGACAAGTGTTTGAAAAAATGTTATCTTTTCCCGTCTCCCCCAACAACCAAGATAGTATTTATAGCCCGACCAATCGTGGTTAGGCTTTCATTTGTTGCGCTCCAATCAATTTGGAGTTTACATGGTAGGCTATTTATGTAACGTAAGGTTTTTTCAAACACGTTATAAAAAAAATTTTATGAGCAGAAATGATTTTATGCTGTCAGGCACCCCCAATATTTTATTTTGGGTATAATTTATTAATTCCTGGACTATTTGCGTAACGTTTTACATATTATTTGTCAGCAAACCCTAAGGAACCCAAAAATACTAATTTAAAGGAGCTACGTGGCTGCGTTCAAAATATGCAATTTCTTCTATCTCCTGTTTAGAAGATGTGCTGTCTGGGTACTGTTATGTGTTCAAACGTAAACCCATATAATGTTGTCTTTTCTAATAAGAGTCTGTTATGATTTATAAACCTAACTCTGGGAAAGGGTAGTGTATTTTATCACTGTCCGTCTGAAAAAAAATTAGTGCATGTAGACTTACACGCGTGATGGTAGTAATTGTGTATCGCGCGAAGCGGGTTTAGTGTTCGGCTTTCTGCCTCTCCCTTCTCTTTTTATCCCTTTAGTCCATCTGTTCGTTCGTTTTGGTAACGCAGTATAATTAATGTTAGGGTTAATTTAGGTCATTACGCAGTACGTCTCAATGCTTTTCCAAGAAATACAGCACACGTTTCATTGAAGAAGGCGGGTAATAATACAGTAAGCTTTACTATCAACGTGAAAGCGTTACAATTTGCAGACGAAGCAGAAAACAAGGGGGATTTCGAGTACATTCTTTGGGACAGCACTGTCATTTTACCATTGCTCTTCTCTTTATTAATTTTATTTGTTAGGCTTCATATTTACCTAATAATTTATATATGTGGATTAGAATATTTCATGACAAGTGCTTCGAAATGAACGCTCGCAAACTTTTGCAACTTTTCCGGAACAGCAAAAAAGAGGGAATCGAGCCGTTTGCCCAGTTCTCTTCCCGTCTGAAAGGATATTTGACTAAGTGTTTGGAGCTTTCAGAGCTTCGTTGCACTTTTGAAGGGGTAGAAGAGCTTATTCTAACTGAGCAGATCAAAAGAACTTTGTCAAATGAAACCCGCAGATTTCTTGCTGAACAGGGAACTGTAAAGCTGGAAGACAAGTCTGAGCGATATACCAATGCGTTAGCTGAGCTTCCAGGCTCTAAACGCAAGCCTATATATGAGCCTTCTCGCAAAAATAACAGAACAGTCTTCCCCCCAGTCATTTCCCATCAACACCCAAGAGAAACTGTACCCCAGACCCCCTTCCCCCCCCCCCCCCCCCCCCCCCCCCCCCCCCCCCCCCCCCAAGGAAAATCGAAATTCTACAAAACTCGATACCCCACCAACACCCATGATCAGCCCAAGCGTCACTCATGGCAGGCAGGCCAGAAAGGACACGACAAGGGTAAAACCCCTGCGCAAGGGACATCTGATCAGGGCAAACATACCGGGACAAATCGGATCGGATGTTTGCAAAAAGACTCGCAAAGGAGTAGAAATGTCAGTGATTCTCAACCTGAGGGTGAGAGGCCTTCTACTCGAGGAACTGTTAAATTGAACGGGACTTCAACTTATTGTTTGTTTGATACAGGTTTAAGTTTTGATTGTATTGTCGCGAGGCATTTGGTCAAACCTGGTCAAGAAACAGAAGAAACCGTCAAATTATGTGGAGTTTTCAAAGGAGATACATCCATAACGCTTCCAGTCGCACTCGCGGAGATACACTTGGATTTCGTCCGAGGTGTTATTAAAACGACTATAATGGATGATCCGATCTACTCAGTCATACTTGGTTGTAGATATGTGTTTATAGGGAGACCGAAAGAGCCGATTGTGGCAGCAGTAACTACAAGAGGGCAAACCAGAAAGGAACGGTAGCCTGCACCGAATATGTTACCCATGGAATTGAAAGAGGCGCAACAAAAGGACCCTACCCTGGAGCCCTGCTTTAGAAAACTGCCCATGACCAAGGACCCCAGACCCAACGTAGACATATTCTCTAAGGATGGAGTGTTGTATCGAAGAACGGGCGACCCTGAACAGGGACATAATCAGCTCCTAGTACCGACGCAGTATAGAGAACAAATCTTAGAAATGGGGCACTCTCTTTCCTTTAGCAGACGTATGGGACAAAACGTCACTATACAGCGAATAACTACTAACTATTGGTGGCCAGGAATGAACACTGATATCATCAGGTATGTGAAATCCTGCACCAAGGGCCAACGTGTGGCACCCAAGCATTGGACACCCCCAGTTCCTATGGGAGAAATGCCAATAGTGGGGACACCATTTTAACGAGTTGCAGACGACATTATAATACCCCTAGAAAAGACTAAAAGAAGGATAGATTTATCCTGACCTTAGTCGACACATGGACTTTGTGGGCCGAAGCTATACCGCTAACGTGAACGGATTCCAAGCATGTCGCAGAAGCCCTAGTGCAGATATTTACACGGTTGGGATTCCTTCAACAAGTTTTGACGGATAACGGATCCGAATTCCGTAGCCTGTTAATGGAGATCTTTATGATCTTGAGGGACCAGCACATCTATAACAGCCCCTACAATCCGCCAGGAAGTGAGTTAGTAGATCGTGTCAACGGAAGCTTCATCATGATGTTACGTAAGCTGGGACAAGAGAAACCTGAAGATTGGGACCTTTTCATTCCCGAAGCCTTATTCCCCTATAGGGAAGTCCCCCAGGCCTCTACAGGTTTACCACCAGCTACACTTCTATTCGGCAGACCTATTAAGGGCCCGCTAGAAGCCTTACTACAGTCACTGACAGACCAGAAGGCTGATGAGACAGTCGCCTCAGCATTCAAGTTTGTATCGGAGTTAAAGGAATGGCTAAAACTAGGATGGGCCCTTGCAGCAACAAACCTTAAACGAGCACGCATGAAACACGCTAAACGATACAACAGAGTAGCGAAAGAGAGAGAATTGCATCCAGGAGATAAAGTTTTGTTACTACGTCCTACCGTAAACAACAAACTACGTATCGGATGGCAAGGGTCGTTTATCGTCCTTAAAAAGATATCGAGAACGAACTACAAGATCTCTATAAAAGAAATGGAAAAAGTCTATCTTATAAATCTGTTAAAGAAATATTTGGAAAGACCGGTGGCTTCCCCCCAACATCTCCTGGCGGTCGCTAAAGCAACCGAAGATGAGGAAGATGACAATAGTAGCATGGAATACCCAACAAACGGAATCGTTTAATGATGTTTAATTCGGCGACACTCTCTCAGAAGCACAACAGACAGAAACTAAGGCGTTACTGAAACAGTACTCGGCAGTCTTAACGGACATACCTGGTCTAACACATCTCGTAGAGTTTGATATGAAGCTGACAAACGAGACACCTGTGCGAACCAGAGTTTACCCGATCCCGTACGCGAAAGCAGATACGTTACGTGGAGAGATAGACAAACTACATCAAGCTAGGATTATTAGCGAGTCTACATCTCCCTATAGCTCAAGCGTCGTACTGTTGCAGAAACCTAATAAAGAAATTCGGCGGTGTATTGACTATCGTCTACTCAATACAGTCACTGAATTCCAGCCGGAACCACTCCAAAACGCTTCTCAACTGTTCACCAAATTTAGCATGGCTAAAATTTTCTCCAAGATTGGCCTGAGTAAAGGTTAGTACCAAATACCAGTCAAGGAGGAAATTAAATTGTTATTAGCCTTTAGAACCAGTGAAGGACATTATACTTTCAATGTTATGCCTTTCGGTTTGCACAACGCACCAGGAGTCTTCACCAGAATGATGAGAAATCTTTTAGAGCCATTGCAAAGTCCAAACATACACAATTTCATGGACGACATACTTATTGCAACGGATAACTACGATGAACATATTGCTACTGTGGCTATGCTCCTCAGGAGACTACAGGAAGCTGACCTAACCGCCAGACCTAGCAAATGTTTAATCGGCTTTGAAAAGCTTGACTTCCTAGGGCATACTATTTTTCAACTTTTTATGTGGTCCGTTGTTGCGATATGAATTTGGCAACAATGTAGTTGCGCAGAAAAAAATGGCACTAGTATTTCGGGGAGATGATGATATTTTTTTGAAGAGTGCACTGAGGTGCACATTTGTTGAACGAAAATGGTGGTAAACAGGTGATTCAAGATGGATGCCTAAATCATAGGCTAACATTTGTGTTCTGAGTTCTATTACTCAGAAAAGACATGGAATGATGCTGCAGTTGTGACATATAATAGTCATGGAGGGAATCAAATATTATGAATATGGTAATGTATTAAGCTTTCGTGGCCTGGGAGGTTCATACACTATTACATCAGAGTTTTTTACAACCTTACCAGTTACGGAAGGGTGCGAAGGGTCATTGTGGAGAAGAGTGGATTCACTGTTTATGAATTGAATATCCCTACGGTCCAAGATTGACAATTGTACTGAATAGTGTGCCTTTATGCTTATATGAAGACTGACGGGACATAGAATTTTAATGACTTTCGCTACGTATTGTACCTGAAGTATTGGAAATAAATATGTTGATTTTTATATAACAAATATGGACGTTACACATATCACAGTTGGCCGTTGTGCGCCATTGCAGTTCAGGGTTAACTTTGCTGTTCGTTATATGACTGCCTATTGTGATGGGACGACTAGATGCTGTAGCATACCCACGATTGGTATTTTCGCGTAAAGTTTGACCGGGGCAGTATTGTGTTGCATACGGTGTTGCAACAGTAATCATGGTGGCCAGAGTTTACACCGTTACATACAGGTTGTGATTTTTACTTTCGATCCTGATTACGTCCAACGTTTGTCAATCGCATTATCAACGTGTTGCCAGATCAAGACCAGACATTTGCTCGAAAGTAACCAGAATATCAAAATAAACAGTCGGTTGGAGGCCGGACTCACATCACCTGGAGATATCGCAGCGATACCTCAAAGAAATTGTGCAGCCATTGTCAAGTAGTTCTGTCCGGTTTATGGGATGATGAACAACGTTTAGGCATCTAGTTTAAACATTCGCAAATTACTCATATACATATAAAGTCGTGCGTAGGACACAGCTCATTGTAGATCAGCTGTGCGAGGAGGGGTGGATGCGCCGTACAGAAAAGTAGACATTGTCAGTCTGGTGTTCATGTCCTATTATTATTAGGGAGCACAACCTGTCGCTTTCTTTATCTATATATTATTTGGCTTCCTCTGGTTGTTATATTTGTCTATATCAAACGGGAAGGGACTATTTCATTAATATATAACAGTTGACTTGGTGCAATTTAAATTCGTGTCTTTCGATGTCGTGGTAAATTCTCATTGATATAATTTGTGATTTTTGCTTGTATTGAGTATTTCGGTATACTGTTTGGTCTTTATGATGGTGACATAAGACGTTACTTATATATATATATATATATATATATATATATATATATATATATATATATATATATATATATATATATATATATATATATATATATATATATATATATATAATCATTCTATCACTTTTTTTCTCTTGAGTTTTCTCTCTGAGTTTTATTGTCACTACTATAATGTTTTTTTTTGTCTATTTGTATATGATAATATTTTCATTCCTCATCTTAATTCCTTGGTCATAATATGTATTAATTTGTTAAATTGATTTAATGACGGCTATTTTATCTCGGTAAATTTATGTCAATCGCCAGTAACGAGCATTGATAAAGCGACGAATATATTATATTAATTGTTGTACCACGTTTATTTTGACTAATTAGGTATTAGTATTTGGTCATAAATGGCAACAGCTGAATATTTTATTAAGCAGGTGAAAATTCTAGGTCTACAAAGGCGACAAGCTACAAGAGTTTGTGCAGACAGAATATAAAGAAGCACAGGAGAGAGAAAGACGGCAATTAGAATTAAAGGAGAAAGAATTATCTAATCAGGAACGATTGAAACTTTTAGAGATGGAAGAGAATGATAAAAGGAGGCAAGAAGAAGATAGGCTTCGGTTAGCTTAGATCGAATCCGATAATGTGAAAGCTAGGCTTGCAGCTGAGTCAGAAAAAGAGCTCATGAAGAGAGAATGGCTCAGAGTGAAATTGAACGTATTAAAGCTATGAATTTGAATAAAGATATGTCAGGTGAGGGTCAATCACAATATCACAATAATCGTCATACGTGTGACGTTAAAATACACTTACATATATTTAAACCAAACGTCGATGACATAGTATTCTTCTTGAATAAATTTCAAGTTGTGTGCACTGAGCGTGGGGTTGATAAAAGTATGTGGTGCAGCAAACTTATGAATATTTTGTCAGGGGAGGCACTAAGTGCGGTCTCTTTCTTAGAAGGAGATAAACAAACTTATGATGAGGCAAGAGCGATTCTTGTGAAGAAATTCCAAATGGACTCTAGTGGGTATAGGATGCGCCTAAAGAATATGTTACTCGAAACAGGCGGCGATTTTTCACAATTTATTGCTGATATTCGATTAGCCTTTAATAGATGGGTAGAACTGGAGAAAATCAACCGGTCTTTTGATGATCTTACTGATTTAATACTGAGAGATAAAGTCTTATCCTCAGTAAGCAAGGAATTTTTGGCGTTTTTGCAGGAGCGGAATCATAAAACATTAACGGAGGTCGAGGTATTGGAGCGTCAATATATCACGGCCCATCCAGGGGAGAATATTCGGAACACGCAACTTCATGTATTAGTACAGTCAGCAAGTACTGCCGCTGTTCACGACAGACCCGGCAGATTTCGTTCTAACAGTGTTGACAGAAATTTCGGTCGACAAAGAAGTGTCAGTTATGACAGGAACAATGATCATCAGAGAAATAATTCTCGATTTTCAGGTTTCGATAGCAGTGCATCATCTGGTTTCCGTAACAGGAACAATAACCAGTTTGTCAGATTTCAACGGGATGATTTCCGAAACAGAGATAGAGGGAGAGGGTTTCACAATAATCATCAATTTCTTTTTTATAATAGGTCACGTTACTCCCAAAACAGAGGTAGACATGCTTATATCAATGACCAAGGTAATGACAGAGCATTGCGGTCAAATAGTTTACATCGTTCGGCTCATCAGGGAAATGCCGTGCAGATGGCGGAAAATGATGGGTCAAATAATAACAGTGTTATTAATCAAGCAAATGCTTGCTCTTCTTTTGATTTTCTTAATGCCGAGAATTGTGTGGAATGTAGAAGTTTATTTCAGCCTGAGGTGGTATCCAAACTGAGTTGTGGTCATCCTCTACCTGCCTTACCGGCGTTGTCAGCACACGAAGGAACAGGTGTTTTGCAATTTCACAGAGGGCTACTTAACGGCATGCCAGTATCGGTATTAATGGATACAGGAAGCACGACGGTAGGCGTGCGCCGTTCTTTAATTGATCCTAGGTGTTCTACATTCACATATGTTAAATGTGTCACTTTTGGTGGTAGTGTCGAATTATATGAAACTGCTTTGGTGAACATTTCGACATCTTTCTTCACCGGAAGAGTAAAAGTGTGTTTGTTGCCTAATCCAGTGTGCGATCTGTTGATCGGACGGATACGCGGTTTTAAAGAATGTACCCCAGAACAAATGCAGGATTGGAAACGTAAATATTTACTTATGGCGAATGCAGTTGTTACACGAGCACAGGAGCATGCTCAAGCTAATGTGTTACCAAAATGTTATGAAGATGGGTTGCAGAGCAACATCAAGAAGGAAATTTTTGTTACACTACAAAAAAATGCTGATTCCTTAAAGACATTTTTTGCTTTAGTTCAAAAAGGTAATGTGGAGGTTCATGATTCTCAAAAACAATGGTATACTATCATAAATGATATACTAGTTCGGAGATTTCAAGATGATAAATCTTCTACTATTATTACACAAATAATGGTTCCCAAAGACCTAAAGTCTTACATATTAAATCATGCACACGACTCGCTTTGTTCTGGTCACATGGGTTACTCCAGAACTCGAGCTAGAGTCCTTTCATCTTTTTTATGGCCTGGGTTGTCAAGGGACATTAGTGTGTATTGCCGATCATATATTATATGTTACGAAGTTAAGGCTCGAGGGGCACGTCATTTAGCTCCTATTCAAGCGGCTGATATACCAGTGCGTCCATTCGAAAAGATGACAGTGGATAATATTGGTCCACTTCCTATTATGTCATTTCGAGGACATAGATATGTGTTAACATGTATTGACATGTGCACGCGTTGGCCAGAAGCCATACCGCACAAGAATATTTCAACTCAAGATGTGGCTGAAGCGTTATTTTAAATATGGACTAGAATAGGGTTTCCGAGAAAACTGTTATCTGACAGAGGTTCTCAGTTTGTGTCAGAAGCCATGACGGAAGTCATGAAAATGTTTCACATTGATCGGTCCTTGAGCAGTGTTTATCACGCCGCCTCAAATGGTATGGTTGAGCGGTTAAATAGGTCAATAAAACAGATTCTAGGAAAAATTACCACTCAATTTCCTAAAGATTGGGACCGTATTTTACTAGCGGTACTTTTCGCGTACCGAGAAATACCTAATGAGCATACAGAATTTTCTCCGTTTCAACTTGTTGTCGGGGCTCAACCTAGAGTCCTTTGTCATTGATCAAAGACTTACTGCTTGATGCTACATTATCTCAAGAAACTCAATCTTCTTATGAGTATGTGGTGAATTTAAGGCAGAAAATTATGGATGCATGCCAGTTGGCAACATCTGCTTCAGAGAGAGCTAAAGAAAAAGCTCGCTTGTTACAAAATCAGTCAAGACATCTGCGTCATCTGGTGCCAGGTGATGAGGCTTTTATGTTCTTACCTAGCAAACCGAATCGATTACTTATTACATGGTGTAGTCAATTTAAAGTTCTTTCTCGTATTTCCGACGTGGATTACATTCTTGATGTGAAAGGTAAAAGAAAAACGTTCACATCAACATGTTAAAAGAATTTCACTCAAGACCTGAACATCTTCAGGCAGTTTTTCACGCGGTTGAGGATATTGTGTCACGTCCTACTCGTTGGTCCTCGTTATCGGTTATCCAGGAGGAAGAATCTTCTTTCCCTGAGGTTTCTATGTCTTTTCCGATTTTAACCTGTACAGTCTACAGAGACTTGGGAAGACGTAACGATTTGTCACGACTTGTTACCCGATAACAAACGACATGTTTTAGAATTATTACACTCGTTTCAAGACGTGCTAACAGACATACTGGGTAGGACAAATGTAATAACTCACGATATTCATTTACATGATGAAAACCCAATTAGAATACGTCCGTACCCAATACCGATACATTTCCAGGACAAAGTGGACAAGGAATTAGAAGACATGATTCGATTGGGAATAATCAGTCCATCCATCAGTAGCTTTGCGTTCCCGATGGTAATAATAAGAAAAAAAGATAATAACATTCGTTTGTGCATAGATTTTAGAAAACTCAATCATGTCACAAATTTTGACGCCGAACCAATGCCATTATTGGACGACCTGTTACCCAAGTTATCAACTGCCGTCTTTTTCAGTAAACTTGATCTGTCAAAAGGCTATTGGCAGGTTCCTTTAGCCGATATATGTAAAAATTACACGGCGTTTCTACTTCTAGAGGGTTGTTCCAGTCCAACTCTATGAGTTTTGGTCTTGTGAATGCGCCTGCGACTTTTACTAGAATGATGAGAATTTTATTCTCCCATAGGCGGGATATAATCACATATATTGACGACATTTGTTTGTTAGCAACACTTGGCAGGAACATTTCTTAGGACTTCACTCACTTTTGTCTACTTTACGTTCCGCAGGACTTACTGCTCGACCTTCTAAGGTTTATATTGGATTTTCGGAAATCACATTTTTGGGTCGTAAAATTGGACATGGGAATCTTCAGACGTTAGACCAAAACATGTCTAAAATTCTTCATCTTTCCATTCCTAAAACTAAGAAGCAAATTCGTAGTTTGTTGGGTTTGGTTCAGTATTACGGCAGATTCATCCCTAATCTATCGTCGATAACTGCAGATCTGTCTACTCTTCTTAAGAAAGGTGCTCCTAATATAATTAGGTGGACACCAGAATGCAATTCTGCTTTTAATAGGATAAAAGAATTATTTTCTTCCCCACCAATTTTGAAGTTACCTATAATTGATAGTTTTTATACTCTTCGTACGGACGCCTCATCTAAAGGAGTTGGAGCAGTATTACTACAAGAATTTGCTGGACATCTTCATCCAATTACCTAAATTTCAAGAAAGTTGAACAAGGCAGAACTGAATTATTCTGTACTGGAGAAGGAATTATTAGCAGTAGTCTGGGCGGTGACCAAGCTGGAGAAATATTTGCTGGGGTACCTTTTGTGATCCAATCTGATCAGAAGGCCCTTGCGTATTTAAAGTCAACGAATCACAAATGTGCCAGAGCCGCACGGTACTCTATCCTCATGCAACCTTACAATTACCAAATACAGGCAATTCGTGGTTCGGAGAATGTGGTTGCGGACGTTCTTTCCAGATGTCCGCAGGAAGAGAGTACTCCTTGTGCCGAGTGATATTTCGTACGGTTATAGCTATAATCATTGTCATGCTATGAACTAAGGACAGCCAGTTTACGGGACTTCGTGTACATATTGACCTGGAAGGTGTGAATAGTTTCACACATTGTGTTGGATGATCAATAACTTTTCCGCTTACGCATGGAAATGGTACAGTAGTAGTAGACTTAGTGAATTAGTGCGACCATGGCTCTTTATGGATGAGTATTGGAAGTTTATGGCACGGACATATGGTATTTTTACGGTCTTAACTTTCGTAATGTTATGAACTCGTGGTATTTTCAGAGGAATTGTGCGCTGTTGGAGATATTGCTAATGTTTGGTGCCCGATTGGTGACGCTCACATAATTTAGTGGATTTATCTAGTGATTGGGATTCTTTTGATTCTTGTTGACGGCTGACAGATGATATGTACTCTTTTATTGCTATAATGTTTTGTTTGTTTGTTTGTATTGGTTGTTCCCTACCATTGAGACACGTTAGCTGACTTAGACGTTACTGAGACTGTATATGCTTTATGATCTGTTAGTGATTATTGCCTGCAGTGGTGGATCTTGGAAGAAAAAAAGAAACTGCGTGTCTTTTTTTCTTAAGGACGGTAGGGGGTAATTGTTGCGATATGAATTTGGCAACAATGTAGTTGTGCAGAAAAAATGGCACTAGTATTTCGGGGAGATGATGATTTTTTTTAAGAGTGCACTGAGGTGCACATTTGTTGAACGAAAATGGTGGTAAACAGGGGGTTCAAGATGGATGCCTAAATCATAGGCTAACATTTGTGTTCTGAGTTCTATTACTCAGAAAAGACATGGAATGATGCTGCAGTTGCGACTTATAATAGTCATGGAGGGAATCATATATTATGTATTTGGTAATGTATTAAGCTTTCGTGGCCTGGGAGGTTCATACACTGATACATCAGAGTTTTTTACAACCTTACCAGTTAAAAAGGGTGCGAAGGGTCATTGTGGAGAAGAGTGGATTCACTGTTTATGATTTGAATATCCCTACGGTCCAAGATTGACAAGTGTACTGAATAGTGTGCCTTTATGCTTATATGAAGACTGACGGGACATAGAATTTTAATGACTTTCGCTACGTATTGTACCTGAAGTATTGGAAATAAATATGTTGATTTTTATATAACAACTATGGACATTACGCATATCACAGTTGGCCGTTGTGCGCCAGGCATTGCAGTTCAGGGTTAACTTTGCTGTTCGTTATATGACTGCCTATTGTGATGGGACGACTAGATGCTGTAGCATACCCACGATTGGTATTTTCGCGTGAAGTTTGACCGGGGCAGTATTGTGTTGCATACGGTGTTGCAACACCCGTGGCCAAAAGCATCGAGAAAATACGTTCAGCAAAGAGGCCAAAAACAAAGAGAGACACACGTTCTTTCCTCTCACTTTGTGCGTATTACCAAAACTTTATAAAAAACTTCAATGGTCTTACGGCGCCTCTCACTGACCTCACAAAAAAGGGAAAAGCCGATAAGGTTGTTTGGACCGCAGAGTGTGAAAGCGCCTACGTCACTCTGAAGGAACAACTGTCCAAATACCCCATTCTAAGGTTACCTGACCTTAAGAAACCCTTTGTTTTGCGTGTAGATGCCAGCGGACAGGGAATCGGATCAACACTGCTTCAGGCAGATGACAAGAATCCAAACCTGTTATTTCCAGTTACATACGGCAGCCGTAAACTGAATACAGCAGAACGGAATTATTCGACCATGGAGAGAGAATGTTTGGCACTCGTGAATGCAACCAGGAGACACCATGAATATCCATATGGAGTTTCATTCACGGTACAAACTGACCATGCTCCATTGGCATTCCTAGGAGCCAATAAGGAATTTAATACAAAGATTATGCGTTGGGCTCTACTGTTAAGCGTGTTCTCGTTCAAAGTACAATACGTACCAGGAAAAGAGAATGTTGGAGCGGATTTTAGTAGATCCCAAAAGTTTCCCGGATGCCGACCCCTGTTGAACAAGGACTGCGGTTTAATACTATCAACAGGTTTCCACAATATGTGTCGTATCCATCGCTAGAGTCACCTGCTCATCTCTTATTCCACTGGCACTTGTCTGGTTCTTGTCATCAGTTCCACATTGATAATCTTATCGTACTATTTTCATCCTGGTAATCTCCAAATGAACGTTGCAATTCGTTCCGCACAGAATATGAGTCTCTTAGAGTTATTTCTAAGAGACTCATCTTCTGTGCGTATTCTGTGCGGAACGAATTGTAGATTACCATCCTTCTATTCTACCCTAGCATCCATTTATGTAAGTCTGTAACTTCCTGATAGGTTGTATTTCATATTAAATGAAGCAATGCTCTTTCAGTTTCGGTTTCTATAATTAGACCGGTGTCGGGTAATCGCGGAGTTGCCGGAAAGGTATAATTACTAAATGTAGTTTCAGTTTCATTTTGTGGGCAATTGATCCATCATTCGCCATCTGAAACAGGGTTGCCATATTGGCTTTTCTAAAGCCAGATTTAAGAATTCTGGCTCTTAAAAAAATGTGATTGGCGTTAGAAAATTCATTTGACTTTTTGGCTTTTTCCTGGCTTATTTACATGCTAAAATTATCTGCACGAAAATTACAAACCATCCTTTTTCGAAATCATTTTCCTTTAAGAGAAATGTTTTTTGGTCAGTTACATTAAGCAATATTTCTGCCGCCAAGAATCTTGGCAAAAAGGCGCCAACCGGGGCTCTGATATAACCAAATAGGTTGATAGGAACGCGCCTCGCCAGAAGAAGGCAAAAAATAAATTAAATAGCCAACCGTCGCTCCAGTTATTCTGGTGTCTCGGACCTCCGAAGTGTTTGGATGTGATTTAAAATTATTTATAATCATACTAATCTGCCGTGAAGTGTACTTTCTATATGTAATAACGTTTTGTGGTGAAACTGCGACACCTTCGGCTGTTTTTATAAATCATTTATTATCAGCAGTCTTGGCCATGTTGTCAAATAAATGGAAAGCTTCTTACGATAGCAATCGTAAGTACAAAAGCAAATGGGAAGAAACATTTGTAAGGGTCCAAAAGGCTGCTGATGGGTCGGATGCAGCTTATTGTAAATTGTGCCACTGCAACATTTTACCAAGAATTGGCAACCTCTCAAATCATGAACAATCGGAGAAACACAAGCGGAAAGACTCCTAGGCAAGATACGGATAAAGTTAAGGCAGTAGAGCTGCAAACTGCTGTAAGCATGACGTGCCATTGTGCGATACGTACAGTTGATCACCTGAGTGAAATCATGACACTGGAGCACATAAAGTTACACAGAAGTAAATGTGCATGCTTAGTCAAAAACATCATTTCGCCTGCACTGAAAACTGATCTCATTGATGACTTTCAGAACAAGAAATATGCCATCATTTTAGATGAATCTACTGACATTTCAACACAAAAACACTTGTGTATGTTAGTTCGATTTTTTTGTGATAGGAGAAAAGAAATTGTAACTGGATTTATAGGTTTAATTCCGGTGAGAGAGGCTACAGGAGAAAAGATATTCAATTTGATTGACAAGAAAATAAAAAGATGTGGCCAGAGTCTTGCAAATTGCATTGGTTTTGCAACGGATGGCGCATCAAACATGGTTGGGTGCAACAACACTGTGTGGTCTAGACTAAAAGCTGTATCTCCTTTCTGTGTGCAACTCAAATGTATCTGTCATTCGCTGGCACTGTGCATTCAATATGCAGTATCCAAGCTACCATCAAATATTGGATTTTTACTGTCAGAAATACCCAATTGGTTTCGCTATAGTGAATTAAGACGAGAAGCATACACAGAATTGTTTACTGTGATGAACACAGCTACAGAATTTGAGTCAACCCGAACTGCCCCCCTTCCCTTTGAAAAACCTTCATTTACGCGGTGGCTTGTGCGTGGAAATGTTATGTTTAATATTTTGATGAACTGGGAAGAGCTAAAGGCTTATTTCACTTCTGCTGAAGTAGCCCAATCACAGTTTGATACAAAATTCAAAGCAATACTTCTAAAGGAAATGTCGTCAGACTACAAAAACTACTTGTTCTTTGAGTTTGCAACACCTCTTGTGCAGGAATTTAAAAGACTGAACAGTCTTTTTCAGCAAACCAAAGCTGATCCTCATGAATTGTACCAACAAATATTCTTACACCAGAAGAGTCTTCAGAACAGACTGTATGATGCCAAAAGACAGAAAAAAAAATATTCATCAAGTTGATTTTGGTGTCAAATTCTTAACAGCATGTAATAAGTTCCTACAGCAGAACAACAGTGTTGAGGCTGATCTAGAAATAAAAAATGTCAAAGAAAGATGTATGCCTATGCTAGAAGAAGCTCTCAGTCAAGTTACATGTAGACTTCCGTAGGCGAGAGATACATTTGAAAGTTTATCAAAATTGAGCCCTGTGAAAAGTATAAATCAAATTTCAAGGCCTATGTTTTCCGAGCTACCCTTTATACACCATGCAGGAAACAACGTCAGCAAAATTGAAGAACAATACAGACAAATGCCTTTTGTCGATTGGAAAGAAGATGGACTCCCTGTAGACACTGAACAGTTTTGGATTGGTGTACTTCAGCATCAGGCATTTAAAGAGCTCGCTACCTTTGCCCTTATAATAATAAATTCTTTAAGCGCCAAACACGGCGCATAAGGCAGAAACCAGTGCTCTCCAGGTTGTTCGTTGTGACGCCACTCCTCTTAGCTCTTGCACATTATTTAGGCCCAACGTTCTTCCTTCTCTTATTATTGTTCTTCTGAGTGTTTCTTTTGGTCTTCCTTTTTTCCGCTTACCCTCAGGAACCCAAGTGAGCGCCTGTAGTGGTATTCTGTTGTTTTGCATTCGTAGGACATGACTGATATATGACCATCGTCTTTTCCTTATATAGTCGGAGACATATTTCTGCCTAGAGTCTTCTCTTATTTGTCGATTAGTCTTGAATTCTTTCCAACTGATGTTCATGAGTTTTCTAAGACATTTGTTCTCGAATGTATTCAGCTTGTTCTCCAATGATTTTGTTTATTTTCCAACTCTCACGCCGGTATGTTAACACTGAGTTAACTTTTGAATTAAACAGACGAAGCTTGGTATGTATATTCAATGATCGTAATTTCCAAATGTTAGATAATCTATTGAAGGCGCTAGCTGCCAAAGCAATTCTAGTATGGATTTCTCTTGTTGTGTCACCATCCTGAGTCATTTTACTGCCTAAATAATTGAAACTTTCAACTTTCTGTAGTTTTTCCCCGTTCAAGATGATATCAAAGGTCTCGTTAGAAAAGTTCATAGCTTTAGTTTTAGAGGCATTTATTTGGAGACCAATTTTAACCGAGAGATGACACAAATTATTTGCCCTTACTTGCCTAATAACCATTGTCAGCAATGTTGTAGTTGAGAGGATATTTTCTCTTGTATCCTCCGTTAAAACGAAGGCAAGAAACAGAATGCAGCTGAATCTTCTTGATGCAATTGTGAGAATCAGGGCAGAACTATTGCTTTCAAGCAAATGTTGCAAAGACTTCACTGCATCTCCAGAAATGCTAAAACACTTTACATCGGACAAGGTTTATGCCGTGTGTTCGACTCATTCCAGTGGGGAGGATAGTAATGACCTGGATCTGGAGCTTTTCATGTGATATGAGTATGAAAAATATATTTAAATGTGTTTGGCTTTTTTTTTTGGCTTTTTTCTAGTAATGTTTGGCTTTAAATTAAAATTTTGATCTGGCAACCCTGATCTGAAGCTTGTATCTGATTGTTGCCGCGTTTAGCTCACATGTGTGCCAAATATCGTTGCAGTTGTATTAGTCATCACAATTTCGTTATTATAAGTGATTTGTCCATAGTTTGTGCTCTTCATTTAAGGTAAGATTTTCTGTGGCACTCTATATCAGCATTGCACCATGATACTGTTATAATCTTCATCGTTTCATCATTACAGGCAGTCAGTTATTATATATACTACTCGTCAAAAGTCAAGGGCCACCCTATTATTTTCAATACACTTTTATATAAGCGCATAGAATGATTAAATGAAGGAAGTTTTTAGTAAAAATGGGTGCAATATCTTCCTCTGACGGTCTTCTATGCACGTTAAGCATAAAAACAACTCACCGACAACCATGATGATCACGTGCAATTTGGTTTGCTGACCATAAATTCACATTTTTAATCTGTTTTTTCAAACTTCCGTACAACCAAACAGGTGAAGTAATCGTGCTGATTGACATTCCACGTGCAATGGCGACTTTTCGTGAACAGAGTTCACTCTTAATTTGTTTTACAATCAGCAGACTTAGGGTAGTTTCATCACTTGCAAAAACCATGCCACCGAGAGGACGTCTTGACACCTTACAAAGAATGAGGGCTATAGCGTGGGTTGAAAGGGGTTTATCTGTCCGTGAAGCTGCTAGACGGCTTGCAGTGTCACGCTCTACTATCCAAAGAATTTTGGAGAGATTTCAGGCCACAGGTAGTGTGAAGGATCGCCACCGGCCAGGTTGCCCTAGATGCACCAATAGACATGATGACCGGTACCTCTTGTTGTCAGCCCTATGCCATCGAACAGTGACTTGTTTCACTCTAAGATGTCAGCTGAGACAAACTGTAAACGTTAATGTCAGTCAAAGCACTATTCGCAGACGTTTACATGAATTTGGACTGGCTGCTCGACGTCCTGCAGTCAGAATCCCTCTTACTCCTGCTCATCGCAGAGCCCGTGTTGCTTGGTGTCGCGAGCACATCCGATGGACAAGGCAACAATGGAGTCAAGTTCTCTTCACTGATGAATCTCGCTTCACTGTGTCATTCAATGATGGCAGGATTCGAGTTTGGAGACGACCAGGAGAGCGATTTACTGATGACACAATTCGAGAGGTGGATCGTTATGGTAGGGGTTCTGTCATGGCCTGGGGAGGCTTCTACACACACGGCAGGACCCCACTCTACATCATCCAAGGCAACTTGACCGGCCCAAGATACGCCAGAACGAAATATTGAGACCAATTGTTCAGCCTGCTCTGGAGGCCATAGGTGGTAATGCCATCCTCCAAGATGATAACGCTCGACCCCATCGAGCTCGTGTGGTGAATGAGTTTATTCAGCAACATGGGATCATCAGGATGGCGTAGCTAGCTCATTCACATGACCTTTCTCCGATTGTGCACCTCTGGGATGTCCTTGGTCGAAGATTGTCAACAAATCACACCCTGCCAATGGATGTTGCACAGCTGACTGCATTTCTGCTTCAGGAATGGCAAGCTGTTCCTCAGGATACTCTTCGGACCCTTGTGGACTCGATGCGTCTACGCTGTCTTGAATGCCTTTCTGCAAACGGTGGTCATACCCGATTTTGAAATGCCATGCCGGCACTCTTCCGAATACCGGTCCCAAATTAAACAATACGGTTTGTGTTAGAAAATATCCCTTACAGGGCCTCATTTTGACATTTAATAAAAAATAAAAAAATATACGAGTAGTGTTGAAAACATTTTACCGTCTAGAGTTCCATAGCCAGTTACGTGTATTTAGTACCTGACTGTACGAGCTAGATGGTAATGTCTGAATCGATAAATAGTCATTTGCTTCAGTGGGAGAGTAAAAAGGTAGTCCCATAGCAGATACTACCGTAGGGGAGTGAAGTGTTAGAGACCTCACTATACTGGGTCATGCATAGAGAGGTGGGGTGACCAGTACCTTTCCTCGCTGCCTTTTCCTTCCCTAACTCAAGTGAGAAGTCAGGTACCCATTTATAGCTAGGTAGACTGAATCGTGTCGATACCGTGAATCTTTTTACTTTCCAAATGCTGTATACTAAGTATGGGAGTTCTGGAGTGAAATGGCAGATTTTACTATAATATTGTAACATGTCAAATGATGTATAGCTCTAGGGAGGGAAGTCTGGAGAAATGTTATTGCCTTTACTATATTGTTGTAATTTGTCAAATGTTGCTTATCAAAAAGGATGGGAATAGGGAGTAAAATTGTTGCCTTTACTATAATATTGTAACTCGTGAATTATTGTATGGCACTAGAGAGAGAAGTCTGGAGTAACGTTTCTGCTGTTACTACTGTATATTGTAATTTGTTAAATGTTTTATATCATTGGGGATTGGAATTCTGAAGTGAAATTACTTTCTCTCTTAGAACATTGTTATTTATTAAATTTTGTTTAGCACATAGAAAAAGGAAAGCTCTGGAGTGAAATTGCTGCCTTTCCCAGAATATTGAAACTTGTCAAAATTGGCATTGTGGGGGTGGGGGGGGGGGAGAAGGGGGAGAGGTTGTGCAATGAAATGAACATTTATCCTAGTAAGCGGAGTACATAGTGGTGATGTTGACGAATATAAAACTGATACAATTTTGCTGCCGAACTCCGCCTAGGAGGGCGGCCTGCATGGAGGCCGTAAGGAGGCAGCCCCTCCACCGTGCAAAGGCACAACAGGCGAATCACCTGGTAGCTTTAAACTTTTGATTACGAGAACTACAAGAGAGAAAACCGGACTGATTCTAAAGGCGACAAACTGGAACGGACTACGGACTAAGCCGATAGGATCGTCTGGCGCTCTCTCTCCCAAACATCTACACCTCACGTTAGAAGGGGAACGACTAAATAAGTAAGAACTTCTCTCGTTCACGTCGTAAGAGTAATATGACGTTTATGTATGGGACTGGCAACCTTATCATGCACAATAACGTACTACAATAACTATCATCACAGGAGCACACTCATGCTGTAGTGTAAACTTGCTATAAGGTCCTGCTGCAACTTTTGCTCTGTGTTACTAAGTGAGCGAAAATGGAAATTGTGATAATACTGAGAATATAATTTTATGTCAGATTCCTGTCCAATTTAAGCTGGTAAAAACAGATTAGTCAAACTTTCCTCTTATCTCGATAGATTTTCCCAAGATATTTATCATGCTAATGTGTGAACCAGAAACTGTGGCGCCATCTGCAGAATCATCATTTTCATCTTCGATTTCATTCCTTATAGAGCATAGAACCATTCCTACAGCTGATCACCTTATGGAGCACAGAACTTTTTAGGTCGCCCCTGAACCGGCATTTTTTGGATTTTTTTCCCCCCATTTCATGTCGCCCCTGAACCGGCATTACCAAATGAGGCCCTGTAAGGGATATTTTCTAACACAAACCGTATTGTTTAATTTGGTACCGGTATTCGGAAGAGTGCCGAAATGCCTATTTCTCCAATACCTATTGTGTGACTTTTGAAAAGGTGGGTGACCCACTTCACAGCTTCATTGCGTTTGAATGTGTGTTTCCATTTCTTTACGTGACATGTCAATTTGGTATTCTATAAATGCCGTTTTGACTGATACCAATTACGTTTATATCAGATTTGTTTTATGGTTTCAACCAAGGGTTTTCTAAGTGGCCCTTGACTTTTGACGAGTAGTATATGTTTTATTAACTAGAAATGCCACACCTCCTCCATTTTGAGTTTCTGTCCTATCAAAAAGGAGGAGGTATGGCATTTCTAGATTTTAAAAAACATATATAATAACTGACTGCCTGAAATAATGAAACGATGACTAAGGAAACAAAAAAGAATGAACACCCTACCTTTACTGAAGATCTTTCCCAATGCTTTATTTGTATTCAGCTGAAAACCCCATTTTGTCATCCATTTACATACTTTATTTATTTGCTTCTGTAGATCCTTATATAATTTGGCAGATATTTCCCAGTCCTCCATATAGCAACATCATCTGCAAACTGTGACAATTTATTTGTTATATCATTAAATTCCTCACCTAAATCATTTACCATTATTGTAAAAATTGAAGGAGACATTACTGATCGTTGGGGTATTCAATTTTGTTGTTCATGCAGTTCTGATCTATCATTGTTTACCTAAACAGTGAAATATCTATCTTGCAGAAATTCTCTAAATAATTATATATTTCGCCGGTTACTCTTATCTCCATCATTTTAAAGAGAGCACCCTCTCTCCAGCATTCATCATAAGCCTTAGCTATATCTAAAAATACTTACTTACTTAGTCGTTCCCCTTCTACCGTGAGGTGTAGGGGTTTGGAAGAGAGAGCGCCAGACTATCCTATCGGCTGTCTTCCTCATGGCCTGGTTCCATTCTAGTCCTCGGTCCTTCAAAGATTGTCTAATGTTGTCCTCCCAGCGAACTCTGGGTCGTCCTGGGGGTCTGGATCCCTGGCTCTTTGTTTCCCATGCTTGTCGTGGTAGCCGATCTTCTCCCATTCTGCAGACATGGCCAAACCATCTTAGTTGGGATTGATCTACTTGGGTCTGCAGGGGGTGGGATTTTAGGCCTTGACATATCGTCTGGTTGCGGACCATGTCTTTTCTTGTTATTTCAACCACCTTCCTCAGATACCTCATTTCTGAGGTTTGGATCTGGATTTTGTGGGTGTTATTCATTGCCCATGACTCGCATTGTCTGGTTGCACCACGCTGCCTGTAGGACCCTTAAGAGTAATAGGTTGCCTGATGCTCCCATGTACTTAACCATTTCTGGTGTTATACCATCATGCCCGCTGCTTTGCCCATCTTGATTTTCTCCAGTGCTGCCTTCTCCGAGACCTTTGATATCATCTTGAACGGGGAAAAACTACAGAAAGTTGAAAGTTTCAATTATTTAGGCAGTAAAATGACTCAGGATGGTGACACAACAAGAGAAATCCATACTAGAATTGCTTTGGCAGCTAGCGCCTTCAATAGATTATGTAACATTTGGAAATTACGATCATTGAATATACATACCAAGCTTCGTCTGTTTAATTCAAATGTTATCTCAGTGTTAACATACGGTTGTGAGAGTTGGAAAATAACAAAATCATTGGAGAAAAAGCTGAATACATTCGAGAACAAATGTCTTAGAAAACTCATGAACATCAGTTGGAAAGAATTCAAGACTAATCGACAAATAAGAGAAGACTCTAGGCAGAAATATGTCTCCGACTATATAAGGAAAAGACGATGGTCATATATCGGTCATGTCCTACGAATGCAAAACAACAGAATACCACTACAGGCGCTCACTTGGGTTCCTGAGGGTAAAAGGAAAAAAGGAAGACCAAAAGAAACACTCAGAAGAACAATAATAAGAGAAGGAAGAACGTTGGGCCTAAATAATGTGCAAGAGCTAAGAGGAGTGGTGTCACAACGAACAACCTGGAGAGCACTGGTTTCTGCCTTATGCGCCGTGTTTGGTGCTTAAAGAATTTATTATTATTATTATGACTCGCATCCATATGACAAGACTGGGACATAGTTGGAGCGGTATACAGCCATCTTCGTTTTCTTGCCAACCTCTCTCTTGCTGAGGAATCCTCGATTTATGGCCTGAAAAAGTCTCCCAGCTGCAGCTTTTCGAGTTTCCAACTCTTCTTTGATGCCTCCCTTTCGGTCTATAATCATCATCATATCATAACCCTCCACTCCCAAAGGAGCATATTCCTTCAACAAACACATGCCAAGTCCTCCTGTCACGTGCCATCATCTCAAGTTCTTTCCACGTTCTCCTCATGATTTTCACCTCTGTTTCCAGCTCTCTTCTCCATGTGCTTCTTGGTCTACCTCTGCCTCTCTTGCCCTGGGGATTCCAGAACAAGGACTGCCTTGTAATGCTATCTACAGGTTTCCTCAGTGCGTGTCCTATCCATCGCCATCGTCTTCTTCTCATCTCTTGTTCCACTGGCACTTGTCTAGTTCTTGTCATCAGTTCCACGTTGGTAACCTTGTCATACCATTACAAAGATAACAACCAAAAAGCTACAGACTTTCATAAATGGGTGGTTGCGTAGAATAGAGGGATTAAAATGGTCTATAATCGCTCCGAGATATTTAAAGTGGTCGACCTGCTCCAGGACCTGTTCTCCCAGCTTAATATGATGTCTTCTTTCTTCTCGTGATATCACCTTGGATTTTGTTTTAAAGTTGCGTATGACCATCCCTCTCTTCTCCAGCTCTTCCTTCCATACTTGCAAGTTGGATTGGAGATGTGCCTCTCATTTAGCAATCAGGGCAACATCATCAGCAACTGTCAGCTCTGAAATACATACCTGTCTCATCTTCCAGTACCCCACTGAATACTTTCTTGTTCTCTCCTTACATGCCTTGATAACATCGTCCATGAGGAGTATGAAAAGATAAGGTGACAGGATATCACCTTGTCTTACACCAGTGGTGGTCCTGAACTCTTCTGACTTATGGTTTGCTGTCCTCACATAATTTTTGCAAGACTTGTAGAAGCTCTGTATAGCATTAATCAGAGGTACTGGAATGTTCTTCCTTGCCAAACAGTCCCAAAGTTTGCTCCAGGGGACCCTGTCAAACGCCTTTTCCAGATCTATGAAACAAAGATGGATCTCACTCTTATACTCAAGAGCCTTTTCACCCAGCTGTCTGAGTGTGAAGATTAGGTCTTGAGTACTTCGGTTTGCTCGGAATCCACACTGGACCTCATCCAATTGTGGCTCAGCTAGGCGTCGGAGTCTCTGCTCTAGGATTCTAGAGTAGATTTTACCAGTGACACTGATAAGGGATATGCCTCTATGGTTTCCGCATTGTCGATTGTCACCCTTTTTGAAAATTGGTGTTATGATGGCAATCTCCCAATCCTTTGGTATGGTCTTGTTGCGCCACGCTGCCTGTAGGACCCTTAAGAGTAATAGGTCGCCTGATGCTCCCATGTACTTAACCATTTCTGGTGTTATACCATCATGCCCGCTGCTTTGCCCATCTTGATTTTCTCCAGTGCTGCCTTCAGTTCTTCCATCTTTATGTCATCTTCATCACCATTGGTTTCCTCTTCTGTGCAAGTGGTTATCATTTCTGATGCTTGACCTTGCTCACCATGAAGGAGTTCTGAGAAATATTCTTTCCATCTTTCCATTACTTCCTTCGGGGCAGTAAGCAATTTGCCTTGCGTGTCCTTTATAAATTTGAGAGGGCATTGTTTTTCCTTCCTCATGTTCTTTAGGATCTTATAGAACAATTTCTGGTTTTCTTGTGCATCTGTTTTCTAGCTTTTCTCCAAATTCTTCCCAGGACTTCTGTTTTGCTGCTAGCACCTTGTTCTTTGCTTCTGTTCTGAGTATCACAAATTCTCTATATTTCTCTATTTGTCCTGCTGTGTTTTTAGCTCCTAAGTATTGATTCCGTGTTATTTTCTTATTTTCTCTTTGACTTCCTCTGCCCACCAAGGTGTCCTCTTTCTCTTGTTCCCAAGTCGGACTTCAGCACATGCTTCTGCAGCAGCTGCCTTTATGATGTCCTTGAATTTAAGCCAGAGGGTTTCCAAGTCATCAGGTTGTTCTTCTGTGTTGCTCACCGCTGCAGCAATAAGCCCCTGATATCTGGTCTTAATTTCTGGCTCTCTCAGCTTGTAGGCCTTAATCCTCTTTTCTCCAGTTTGTTTACTTGGTTTCTTGCGTGATGTTGGGCAGTTCCTAGGCTGAGCAAGTCTTTCAGTTGTTCTTTTGATTGTAAGCAGGTAGTGATCACTTCCAATCTCTGGCTCCCTCCAGACTCTAGCATCCCGAACATATTTGAATGAGCTCCTCCTAACAATGGCATAGTCGATCACTGACTTCTCATTCTTTGTTGGTTCACATCTAGTGTATTCTAAAAATACTACTTCAGTTTTTTCATTCTTTTGAAATCCTGATTTTACTTCATGTTCTAATTTAATTATCTGATCCATAGTGCATCTGTTCTTCCTAAATCCTGACTGAGTTTGATTATATAAATTATTCTTTTCCAAATAAAACTTTAATCTTTTATTTAATATGGTTTCTAATATTTTACCTAGATGGGAAGTTAAAGAAATTGGTCTGTATGAACTGGCATCATGGGCATCTTTTTCTGGTTTTAGTATTGGAATAATTACTGCTGTTTTCCATGTTTTGGGAATTTTTCCTGTATTCCAAATTTTGTTAAAAAGGGATGTTATAATTTCTATGGAACTATTTGGTATGTGTTTCAAGATTTCATAGCTCAAGATGTCATGCCCTGCTGATGTATTTGTTTTGTTCTTTATTTTATTGTCAACTTCTTCCATTGTAATATCTGCATTTAAATATGATAAATTTTCAGTATTATAAGGTACTTCTTTACAGAGTTTTTTAAGAAGTGTTGCTCTTCTGTTGACTTCAGCCTGTCCTAGATTTTCCTTAGAACTAACTCTATGGTAGTACCTGGCCAGCACCTCTGCTTTCTGCCAGTCAGTCTCTGCCCTTTCAGGTCTTTTTATATTAGGTATTATCATATGTTTAGTTCTGCCTTTAATGGCTTTTAACTTATTCCACACATCTGTTGTAGAGTTAGTTGAAGGGTTCAGTGTTTGGCAGAAATTTCTCCAATGCTGCATATATTTATTTTTTTTAAATCAAAGCTTGGATCTGAACGTACCGCTTTATACTGAATTTGTGAACTATAACAAACCACTCACCAGTTTTGACAGAAAATTACTCTGGAAATTGATACGGCATTTTGGATTCCCTCATAAGCTCAATAACCTAGGATAGAAAACATTAGAAGACACGAAATGTCGAGTTATCTATGAAGGACTTACAGGGCTCTTTGAGATAAGAACTGGAGTGCGTCAGTGTTGAGATTTCCATTACGAGCCCATTTGTTAAAAGCTCTAGCGTGATGCGGGTTCATAGATCTCTCTGCTGCAAGTGGGTTGAATATTATAATTATTTGACTGCTTCTAAGTCTTGGCACGAAACCTTGGCCTGGAGACTATAACTGGGGTATGAACCATGCGTTAACGTGTCAACGATCAACTTTATGGAGAACACTCAAGAACTGGATAACGGTCCATCACATTTATTGACACGAGCTTACAACGATGTGATGAAAGTCCAGTAGATTACATACCACAGCATTCAGGCATGCCACGCTTCAATATGCTTCAAATATCATACACATCCGGGGTATCAAAATATCTCATAAGGAACCACTGTTCCTTTTATCCCGTGGACATCAACCGGAGATATATCCATATCCACAAATCAAGGATCATCTATCGACCCTTCTCCGCCACACGTCATATCTCGTCCACCAACACCGTTCAAAAGCCCCCTGCCAACCCCTGCCGCGTCACACTTCACGACGCACCCAAGATTCACACCCCGTTTCATAGAAGTGCTCTGTGGTGCAGAACCACAAGCGCAATGACTAAATGTAGTCTTCCTGTACCACATAGCAGCTACCAAAAGTCAGGGATAAGTATGGGGGCTGCTGTAAAACTGGCAAGGGAAGTAATATATAAATAAAATAAATAATATGGTATGGAATCAGTTTTTCAAATTAGCGTATTAAAAAAAAAAAAAAAAAAAGGACGTTCCGGGATTCACCCTTCGTCAGCCACAGTCTTCCTTGGCAAGATTTTACCTTGGCTGTCAGCGTATATCTCCCCAGGATATTATTTGACTTTGTTACATCACTTTGTATTCTCATTATTTGTTGAATTTCTTGAGTTACTACCTTTTTTGCTTGTTCTGTGTTTTTTTTATTTTTTATCTGTGTGCATCATACACTATATCAATGTTTCATTCATTTTTTTCCCTACTTATTTACAATGTCAATTTTCTTTGTCTATTAATCTGTTTGTATTTATCTATGTCGCCTGTTTGTGACTGAGGCCCCTTAGTCGTGCCAGTGATACACAAAGCTTATAACGCATCTCTCTGTGATTTCGGTTTTTACCCAGTTTTTTAAATTATCTCGCTATTCCAGTGTTTTTGCGGCACACTTATCTGAATAAAAAATTACACTGATATATACTAAATTAAATACACTAATTTGTGGGAACTTTAGAATAAAGAAAACTTTCAGTTCGATTTTACTTTAATTGTTTAAAATAATTCGAAGGTATTTTTTTACCAAAAAAAAAAAAAAAAAAAAAAAAAAGAAAGAAAGAAAAAAAGAAATTTAATTTGGTCCAAGTGGAAAAATTATGCTTCGTCCATGGCTTTTGAACGTTGATATGCGCCTCTTGTGTTTTTGTAATATGACATTTTGAAGTATATTTATTTTTGTTCAAAGCAGTTAATAGCTCCAATTATTATTGAATGAATTCAAGCTGTAAGATCAGTTTTATATTACATGCTCGCCAAAAATATATTTCACGTAGTACATTCACAACAATTTTGCGGCACACTTTGATAGGTGCGGCGGCACACTAGTGTGCCGCTGCACACCAGTGTGCCGCGGCACACCGCTTGAGAAACACTGCTCTTTTCATTCTAGTTGTGTTATTTCACATTCGTCGAATGTGCTTAACCGGTCCACTATAGAAGTCCTCGGCATAAGTTCATCGATGGTTTCGTGAAATGTGCAGGTTTAAATGCGTCATGCCTGTTTTAAAAAAAAAGTTACGCGATTTTGGGGGAGGGGTGTGTGGAGGGGGTTAAGACTTCATATAATATAAAAACTGTTTTCTGTGTATTTTGATCTTTTGTAAATTTCCTGAGATATACGTCAGAAAAAAAAAATTACTTACAAACCTTCTAAACTTGAAAAATGAGAGTACTAATACCATAAATATTCCCCTCTCTTTCATACAGGATGTCCTGCTTTCCCTATAGGCCAGATTTAATCAACACGTGGTTTCAAGATGTCATATACAGGCCTGTCACAGCAGAACCAGCAGACATGCCTGTCTGTGCAATGGTGGACATGATCAATCTGGGCCTAACAAGTGACTCGAAAACTATATTTTCAGCGATATCGAAACTAAGAACGATACACGTAGACGACGGAGATGAAATAACTTACCACGCAACAGATGCACTAAACGCAAAGAATATCCTCGAATACGGGATCGATTTATCAAAGTCAAAAGGCAAAAAAGATTTTTCAAACAGAGATGGTTTTTATGTTACCACAGATTACAAGAAGGCTATGGAGTGGGGAATTAGAAAGGGTAGTAATTTCTATAACAGGGCTGGGGCAGTCATTGCTTTTAAGATAAGCAAACGTTTGAGGAGGGAGGATATGCAGCTGTGTTTAGATATAAAAACACAAACAGGTAGAAGGGAATGGGAGGAAATAGTATCCCATTTTCGAAATGGAGAAAACCACAGGGGTCTTAAAGTTATGTTGAGACAGGTGAAGGCTATCAGAGGGCCAGTAAGTAAAAATGCCTTCTTACGTCCAGGAGAGGTCCCAACTCCATACAACTTTAATCAAATATGTCTTCGTGACTCTGATTACGCTAAAAGATATGGAAGTCTAAGGAACATTTGTTTTGTAATATTTTACAAAGTAAGTGATGATGATGAGGAGGAGGACGATGATGAGGATGATGATCAAGATGATGAGGATGATGATCAAGATGATGAGGATGATGACCAAGATGATGAGGATGATGATCAAGATGATGAGGATGATGATCGAGATGATGAGGAGGAAGATGATGAGTATCATGATCAAGATGATGAGGATGGTGATCAAGATGAGGAGGATGGTGTTCAAGATGATGAGGATGGTGATCAATATGATGAGGATGGTGATCAAGATGATGAGGATGATGATCAAGATGATGAGAATGGTGTTCAAGATGATGAGGATGGTGATCAAGTTAATGAGGATGGTGTTCAATATGATGAGGATGTTGATCACGATGATGAGGACGGTGATCAAGATGATGAGGATGGTGATCAAGATGATGAGGATGATGATCAAGATGATGAGGATGATGATCAAGATGATGAGAATGGTGTTCAAGATGATGAGGATGGTGATCAAGTTAATGAGGATGGTGTTCAATATGATGAGGATGTTGATCACGATGATGAGGATGGTGATCAAGATGATGAGGATGGTGATCAAGATGATGAGGATGATGATCAAGATGATGAGGATGATGATCAAGATGGTGAGGATGGTGATCAAGATGATGAGGATGATGATCAAGATGACAATGAAGAGGAGGAGGTTGATGAGGAAGATGAAAATTATGACAGTTATTGTGGCGATTATTATAATTATTGATCTTATATAAGAATGCGGAACAAAGTCTAGTACATATGTCGTAGTTACACTATTTCATGTATTCGAAATGTTGATGACAAATGTCAAGGAAATTTATGCTAACTTTAACGTTCTTCTTTGTTTACATTTTGGATAAAAATATCATGTTAAATTCCGGATGGGTTACTAATTAAGGTTATGTAGTCTAGAATTGTAGATACTTTATTCAGTAGTTACGATTTGCTTGTTGAAAATATCCTTGCTTATAATTTATCCCACACTGTAGACCAGTTAATTGAAAACTCGTGTTGTGTAAGTTTTGTTTTAACATCTTAATTAATCTTAATTATTTATTTAACAAAATATGGTGTAAAGGTAGTCCCATAGAAGATAAATAAATGTGACACACATAAAGGTAGTCCCATAGAAGATAAATAAATGTGACACACATAAAGGTAGTCCCATAGAAGATAAATAAATGTGACACACATAAAGGTAGTCCCATAGAAGATAAATAAATGTGACACACATAAAGGTAGTCCCATAGAAGATAAATAAATGTGACACACATAAAGGTAGTCCCATATAAGATAAATAAATATGACACATAAAGGTAGTCCCATAGAAGATAAATAAATGTGACACACATAAAGGTAGTCCCATAGAAGATAAATAAATGTGACACACATAAAGGTAGTCCCATAGAAGATAAATAAATGTGACACACATAAAGGTATGTTCCATAGAAGATAAATAAATGTGACACACATAAAGGTATGTTCCATAGAAGATAAATAAATGTGACACACATAAAGGTATGTTCCATAGAAGATAAATGAATGACACACATAAAGGTATGTTCCATAGAAGATAAATAAATGTGACACACATAAAGGTAGTCCCATAGAAGATAAATAAATGTGACACACATAAAGGTATGTTCCAGGCACTCGTGAGAAGTAGAAAAAAAATCCATACAAGATACTACTATAGGGGAGTGAAGTGTTAGAGACTTCACGATACTAGCTCCAGCTTTATGAGGTGGGAGTGACCAGTTCCTTTCTTAGCTGCCTTTTCCTTCCCTGACCCAACAGCAGAGGCAGGTACCCATTTGCAGTTGGGTAGACTGGAGTGTTTTGATCCCAGAACCCAGTAACATTACTGTGAGAGTTAAGCGCTCTAACTGATTGGCCAGTCATAAATTTAACACAAATTCTAATAATGAACAGATTGTCCGTTCACAGGGCGAATGGATTTCTGTTTTCTGTCATTTTTTTTGGTTTATACCTTTATACTGGTTTACTGTAAATTATCTATTCGCTGTTTATCCGAGGAGTACGCGTCTACAATTTGAGATTCGCGTAAATTGAAATAATTTTCTCCATATAAATTAAGAACGTAACAATCAGGGAACTGTAAAAGTGTCTTTCTTCTTTATTTCCCACTCTGTAAAGTGTCAGTCTGTATGCTCTGTAAGGAAGAGTGGTGTGTTGTTGAGATCAGGCATGCTCCAGTCTACCCAGCTGTAAATGGGTAACTCACCCTAGTCCTGAGTTAGGGAAGGCAAAGGCTCCAGGGGAAGCAGGCCCTAAACTTGGTCACTTCAACCGACGCAGGATGGTGTATGTATGGAGTAGAAGTGTAGAGTGTGATACCGCGAATGGTGTACTGTTCGTGTGCTGACCAATATAACCACTCATACACTTGTGTCTACAAGGCACCAATGCAGACTGCTGGAATCTTTGTTTACTCAATTTATTCAGACGTACACACTGGGACATACGAGTACATCATGGTATGTTGACATATCAATTTGTAGGTATACATAGCAGATCTGAAGTCATGACACATTCAGAAATAATGGGCAGTACATCAAAAGTTCAATGTCATGATACATTATGGCCGCATCCCCTATCTGACTAAACGCGTCAGTGAAGGCAGATCGGTAAATAACTAAAGTTACTTGACGTCCATAGTTTTGTAGTATATATCATGAAACCACAAAGGGGGGGTTTCTAGCAAGATTGAGATCTCCCTGTCACTGTCCGATAATAGGATAAATAATCTGTTCTCTTGGCAGTGATCAAAACATATGATGACCGAAATCTAACATGGCCGCCTCCCTGAGTTGTCGTTCACTCATTCATAGGAAGGAGAATATAAGCCAGAGTTAATTTATAATGGATATATAAATGATTTCATAAATGTTTCCATACAGCTCTACGGTGATCAGGTTAATTCACGTAGCCATAACCGCTGTAGGAAAGTCTGTCATCTTCGTCGATACAACACACGACCCTAGCGATACGAAGCACAATGTTCCATCTAGGTCGAATCGACATGAGATCATCAAAATAGGGTCTGGCAATACATGGAGTCCGAATTATACATTGTACCGTACCTTAGGAGAGTCTCTAACATAAACTATAGTAGAGATACCATCTCCTTTAGAAGAAAACCACTTCATGAATCATATTTCCTTAAGAATCTACCAGCCCTTTGAAAAGTGCGTACCCGCCATTATCACGGTACATCGGAACTCATCACGACTTGTCAAGACAACTCATACTTCCGCTAGACCGGAATAATAAGAATCTAGTCCCGCCTACCCATCCAAAATATACAATATAGGACTGATTCTACTTGTACTAATAATATGTAATACATATGAATTCAGGCCATAAACATAATAAGCAAATTAATCTATTTTCTGGCCCTAAAAATAAGTACAAATATAAGAGCAATATCCGTGCGCCGGATCAATATCAAGAACGATTACTCCTATAATCAAAAGTGTGAATCAAACATGGATTATCTCGCTTTCCCCATAGACAGCATTCTCATACACAAATGAATGAATGTCTATATTTTTCCCATATTAAATAGCCATATCGATTTTTGTAATATGTGCGTCAAAATATGCACGCAACAGATTACCACACCCCTCGGGAAAAAAAAATGGTACATTTTTTTTTTTGAAACACATCTAGGAGCAACATACAATAGGCTCACAACGCACCAATAACAATGCGCAGATGATAAGCATAAGTTTTATGACCTTAGAGAAGGTACTTCTCTAAGTATTAATATTTCCAGAGAGGTGTCACCAACGCATACTACAATATTAGCAATGACACAATTTCCACATTAGTTTATACATCAATTTCATCTAAGATATCTTAACATCATGATCATCAAAGACGAAAAACATTGAAAGATCAGCGGTGAATAAATATCAATGAACCGCTAAGTAGTGTTACAATCAATATATGATATATTACATATGTGTACACATTTCAACATAGAAACAACTGTATCAAAGTTGTATAACAGTTATGAATCATGTGGGCATCTAGACAAAATATCTGCCATCACATTTTCTGACCCACGGATAGCTCGCACCGAAAAATGAAATGGCTGTAGAGCAATCGCATATCGCGTTGATCTCGCGCTCTTCAGATTTTTACTCTGAATAGCCGTAAGAGCTTTCTGGTCAGTTTCCACAATGAAATGCGCGCCCAGAAGAAATCTTTGCAGTTTAAGGATTGACCAAACCATAGCCAATAATTCACGGTCTAGGACCGAGTAATTCTTCTCTGCGGCATTTAATTTCCGAGAAATATACATCACAGGATGCAGAGTTCCAGAGTACTCTTGCATTAGTGCCGCTCCAATCCCGGTGGATGAAGCGTCACTACGAAGAATAAATGTCTTATCCTTAGAAGGCAATACTAGGATAGGTGAAGTAGAAAACATAGTTTTAACCTTATCCAAAGAGGATTGACATTCTTGAGTCCAATGGACTACATTAGGAGACCCTTTCTTTAGCAAGGAAGAAAGAGGTGACATAATGGAGGACAGATTCGGAATGAATCGTCCATAAAATTGTATTAGACCTAAGAGACTTCGCACTTGCTTTTTAGTCTTAGGAATAGAAATGTTAAGTATCTTACTTGTATTATGGTCTTCTGTTTTTAGGAACCCATGACCAACACGGTGTCCTAAGAAAGATATTTCGCTAAAACCAATACATGCTTTCGATGGTTTCGCTGTCAGGTTATGCTCGCGTAAGATAGACAATAGTTCATTTATACCATTATAGTGATCGTTCCAAGTATCACTGAAAAGACAGATGTCATCAAGATACGCAATGACATCTGAGCGATGAGATAGGATTCGACGCATCATGCGTACAAATGTTGCAGGGGCGTTCATAAGACCGAAAGGCATGAAATTCCATTGGAATAGACCCCTAGGCGTCGAAAAAGCAGTAAACGGTTTGGCGTGTTCGGATAATGGAACTTGCCAATATCCCTTAGACAAATCGAGTTTAGTAAAGAAATGAGAATTCGATAGTCTCGTAAGTAGCTCTTCTAGCAAAGGCATAGGTTCAGCATCAAATTTAGTCACTTGGTTCAATTTGCGATAATCCACGCAAAGACGTATGTTATTGTCTTTTTTTCGTACTATAACCATCGGCGAAGAATATGCTGATGTGGATGGTTCAATAATTTTTAACTCTATCATCTCATCTAACTCTTTCTCTACCTGTGCTTGAAAATGTATCGGGAAAGGATACGGTCTGACTCTTATAGGACTATGGTCAGTAAGAATAATGTCATGTTGAATGACATCAGTTTGACCTGGAATGTCAGTAAGGACATCCTGAAATTGTTCTAACATAGTAGAAACTTGTTTCTGCTCTCCTGGAGATAATTCTGGAGAAATTGCAACATCTTTCCATGATTCATTAGAGTGAAGAGGAATCAGTGGAAAAGGTAAATTTACATCCGAGAAACTCGTTTCCTCATCCTGTATTACTGACAGAGATGAGTACTGTCCATGTTGGACTGGAAAATCGTCCGTTGCCTGGAAAACAGGTTGTAAATAATCAGGACGTTCATGGAATTCCGTGAGCATGTTGATGTGGAAGGTTTTACGCTTCCCGTCAATATCGACGATATAGTCAACATCGGAAACTTTTGATATTATATCGTACGGACCTTTCCAAGAAATGAGAAGTCTATTTTCCCTACAAGGTAGCAAGACAAATGCTTTGTCACCTGGACAAAGTTGTCGCAAACATCTCTTTTTATTGGCAAATTCCCTTGCCTTCTGTTTCGCAAATTCAGAAGAAGCAGTTGCCAACTTGCATGCTTCAATAATCTTGTGTCTAAGTGCGATGACATATTCATAAGAGGATTTTGTGTCATCGACAATATTATCAGCAGTTATAAGATCATGAAGTAAGGACATAGGACCTCGCGGTTTCGCGCCAAAGACAAGTTCACAGGGAGAAAATCCTGTATGTTCGTTGGCGACCTCTCTATATGCAAAGAGAGCCGCGGGTAAAACCCTATCCCAATCCTGAGGATGATCTTCTGTTATCTTACCTAGTAGGTTTTTCAGAGTTCTATTCAAACGTTCCACCATCCCATTGGACATAGGATGATAAATACTACTCAGCGATCTCTCTATCTTCAGAGTCGACATTACTTGAGACATGGTATCCGATATGAGTCGGGTACCATGGTCGGATAATATTTCTGCTGGAAACCCCAGACGAGAAAATATTAACCAAAGAGCATCTGCGACATCAGCAGTAGTTATGCTCTTTAGAGGAACAGCCTCCGGCCAACGTGTGCACATATCAACACACGTCAAAATAAATTGGTGTCCTCTAGCAGACTTTATCTTAAATGGACCAATGATGTCTATCGCCATTTTTTGAAATGGCCGAATGGGAATGTCTGCAGCCTGAATAGGTGCATCATGGCGTGGACCTCTGGATTTAATCTCTTGACATACTTTACAAGATCGACAATAGATTCGTATGTCCTTATTCACAGCAGGCCAAAAGAAATATGCAAGAACTCTAGATTTAGTACGGGAAAAACCCATATGTCCAGCACACTGCGAATCATGAGCGTGCTGTAAGATTTTAACTCTCATATTTTTAGGCACAAGGATTTGAGAATGAATGGACTTAGCGGAGTCTTGTACCATACGTACAAGTACGCCATTCTTCATCGTAATCCAAGATTTACGATTTGTATCCTTATTCGGATCACCTTTTGTTGCCAGAGTAAAGAATTTCTTTAGAGTAGGATCATCTTCCTGCTGTTTGATAAAGGAATCGTGGGAAATCTCCAAGGGATCATCTTGGATCTGCGCATCATTATCTTCAGAATGTGAAGATTGTGGCATATTAAGAGCTTGAGCCCTAGTGATTACTGCATTAGCAGATTGCATATTAACATTTTCCCAATTAGAAATTTGCTGTGGAGTGCATTCTTTCACTCCATGAATGCGACCGATGATAAGATCAGCGATCGGATTCGGCAAGAGACATGCTTGCACCTCTCCTGTAAAGAAAGGCGTAGCAATATTGATAATGGCAGTGGAGTACTTCTCCAATGTGCCACCAAATGTTACACATTTGACTATATTGCCTGTAGCTCGAGAAGGATTTACGAGTGATTGCCTCACTCCGATGGTAGTGCACCCCGAGTCGAAAAGAATTGATATCGGAGTACCATCTATTAGGCCCCTATTAAAGACAAGAGCACCCCTTCCATTATGCGCAATTGACGCATGGAGAGCGGGAAGCGGGTGACCGCAGCTTAAAGTAGAAACTGTGGTTGGATCGAATAATGTTTTGCATTGCGAACACTCAGATGCTCTAGCAAAATCGAAAGCGGAATTTGCTACACTATTGGAGTCTTTTTTATCATTATTCTGATTATCCGTGTCGTGGAACTCCTGTTGTGCAGAGTTAGCCTGGTAATACGATTTACCATGTCTTTTGTGTTGTGATCTACCTCGGTTATAATTGTCTCTATAATTATTATTGCCTCTGTTATAACCCCTATTTGGGTTTGAATCATAATATTCATGATCATAATCATCATGCTCATTATATTGAGTATCCCTGTAATATTGTTTCTTTTGTCTCCATGAAGCACTTGGGTAGTTCCTATAGCTACTCCCCTTTCGAGAATTTCTAACATTATGGGTACCTCTCGCGTGTCGAGGACTATCAGCTCGATTCCAGTTCTTCGAAGAAGAACTCTGATTTGAGTGGTTATCTTGGTTTTGATACTTATTCCAATTAACCTTTTTATCAAATTTATTTTTAGCTCCTTGGAATTTGTGTGAGTAATTCTGATTATATTCTGTTGCCGAAGCAACTGGCATACTCTCTTTAATGTTAGAGTTACTAAGAATCATGTCAGGGTGTGCCGTGGCATACTGGTCACAATATTCTTCCATTTGCTTTAATGTACTAGGTTTACGCTCATGTAAGAACTCTAGGAATGATTTATTTACAGAAGACATGACCTTGTCTCTTAGCAATAAATCCGTAAGACCATCAAATGTTTTCTCTGTTTTGGATAATTCAATCCATCGTGAAAGTGTAATTCGTGCTTTTGAGATGAATTCTGAGAATTCTACACCTACCTCAGGTCTCATTGTTTTAAACAAAAGACGATAACCTTCCTCAGACAGCTGATATCTCTTTATCAAAGCTGCCCTAACAGCATCATAATTATCTTTGTCGGCCTCTTCAACAAAATATAACTTACTCAGAGACTCCCCTTTTAGATTTTCAGACAACTGATTCACATACTGTGATTTGTCAACATTATGAGATCGACAAGCCCGTTCAAATCTAGAAAGCCAAAATGTTATGTCATCACTGGTAGGGTTAAACACTGGTACCTTGACCTTGTACACAAAGGGTTTACCATTACCACCAGATGCCTGATTAACATTACTCATACATGTCAATTTTAATTTCTCTAATTCAAACTCATGTTCTCTTATTGCTTTTCTCTCTTCAGCTTCTCTATCTAATCTTCTCTGTTCTGCAGCAGCTTCTAATTTTTTCTGTTCTGCAGCAGCAGCAACTTCTAATTTTTTCTGTTCTGCAGCAGCTTCTAATTTTTTCTGTTCTGCAGCAGCAGCAACTTCTAATTTTTTCTGTTCTGCAGCAGCTTCTAATTTTTTCTGTTCTGCATCAGCTTCTATCCAGGCCCGCAACATATAAACACCTACACATATAAACAAATAACATGTAAGCATAAATAGCATATAGCATACAATATAATTTATGTCATGAATGGAATGTGTTGCAGGTATGGTGTTGTAAAGCAGGCACAGTTTATTTTAATTCTAATAACTTGCCACTTTATTGAGTAATAGATTTAATTCTAAACTATTACACTGTCAATTTTTCTCTTTTGAGCATATGAAGATCCAACGATGAACTATGCACTTTATGTTCAACAACACTGTGATTCTTCTGTACGTTGAGAAATGTCAACAATACTGCTCCAGATATTTTCTACACTTGATACCACTGTCCTGTGTAATACTGTCTGTACAGCGAAAAACTGTCAACAAGCGCTGACCTAGATACAGCATCCTATCGGTAATACAGGTCAAGCTGACATCGACTGTATAGCTGTCCTACTGGTGTTGATGTGGTCAAACAAATGTTCTTTCAGCTGTAAACTGTGATTCTCAACACAAAACTGCGTAAGCTGGACCCAGGAATCTGGCTCGCCACTGTAAAAGTGTCTTTCTTCTTTATTTCCCACTCTGTAAAGTGTCAGTCTGTATGCTCTGTAAGGAAGAGTGGTGTGTTGTTGAGATCAGGCATGCTCCAGTCTACCCAGCTGTAAATGGGTAACTCACCCTAGTCCTGAGTTAGGGAAGGCAAAGGCTCCAGGGGAAGCAGGCCCTAAACTTGGTCACTTCAACCGACGCAGGATGGTGTATGTATGGAGTAGAAGTGTAGAGTGTGATACCGCGAATGGTGTACTGTTCGTGTGCTGACCAATATAACCACTCATACACTTGTGTCTACAAGGCACCAATGCAGACTGCTGGAATCTTTGTTTACTCAATTTATTCAGACGTACACACTGGGACATACGAGTACATCATGGTATGTTGACATATCAATTTGTAGGTATACATAGCAGATCTGAAGTCATGACACATTCAGAAATAATGGGCAGTACATCAAAAGTTCAATGTCATGATACATTATGGCCGCATCCCCTATCTGACTAAACGCGTCAGTGAAGGCAGATCGGTAAATAACTAAAGTTACTTGACGTCCATAGTTTTGTAGTATATATCATGAAACCACAAAGGGGGGTTTCTAGCAAGATTGAGATCTCCCTGTCACTGTCCGATAATAGGATAAATAATCTGTTCTCTTGGCAGTGATCAAAACATATGATGACCGAAATCTAACATGGCCGCCTCCCTGAGTTGTCGTTCACTCATTCATAGGAAGGAGAATATAAGCCAGAGTTAATTTATAATGGATATATAAATGATTTCATAAATGTTTCCATACAGCTCTACGGTGATCAGGTTAATTCACGTAGCCATAACCGCTGTAGGAAAGTCTGTCATCTTCGTCGATACAAAACACGACCCTAGCGATACGAAGCACAATGTTCCATCTAGGTCGAATCGACATGAGATCATCAAAATAGGGTCTGGCAATACATGGAGTCCGAATTATACATTGTACCGTACCTTAGGAGAGTCTCTAACATAAACTATAGTAGAGATACCATCTCCTTTAGAAGAAAACCACTTCATGAATCATATTTCCTTAAGAATCTACCAGCCCTTTGAAAAGTGCGTACCCGCCATTATCACGGTACATCGGAACTCATCACGACTTGTCAAGACAACTCATACTTCCGCTAGACCGGAATAATAAGAATCTAGTCCCGCCTACCCATCCAAAATATACAATATAGGACTGATTCTACTTGTACTAATAATATGTAATACATATGAATTCAGGCCATAAACATAATAAGCAAATTAATCTATTTTCTGGCCCTAAAAATAAGTACAAATATAAGAGCAATATCCGTGCGCCGGATCAATATCAAGAACGATTACTCCTATAATCAAAAGTGTGAATCAAACATGGATTATCTCGCTTTCCCCATAGACAGCATTCTCATACACAAATGAATGAATGTCTATATTTTTCCCATATTAAATAGCCATATCGATTTTTGTAATATGTGCGTCAAAATATGCACGCAACAGGAACGCTTCTGCGAAGTCGATTAAAATACAAATTTGTTATAGTTTTCCACATACACACACACAAACAAACAACATAGGAACACGAATATGAAACATTAGAAACGTGAAATAGAAACATGAAATTATGAATGCTAACAGTAGTAGCAATATTGTTTTTTTTTTCTCCATTTTTTCCTTAGCTCGTGTTATTTTGAATTCGCGTAAATTCAGATAAAGTAAACGGCAATATCACTGCATTTAATTATTTAAAAATAAATTCTTAGATGTTCCGTAATTAATTTATGTTTATTTTTCCTTTATTTAAATATCTCTTGATTTAGTTTTTTTTTCCCCAAAATATATAAAGATTACATACCTCCAGTCACTGGTGTCTAGAAGAGATAGCAGGGCTAAAAACAAGCTGAAAAATTCGAGACTAACAGACCATCCCATGCACCATAGAATGAATGCTCTTGGACGGGTAAGACTCGAGCGAAGCGACTTTGTAGAATTAACCACAACAAGGATGAGAGCAGTTCCCATAAATGCGGTATCAACAGCTAAACATATCTACGATGCACATAAACTGTCTGTTTTGAAACAACATCGTTTCCCTGAAATGATAGAAAGCATTCCTGGCATTGAGAGAAATAAGAGCCAGAATGCAACAGATGAAAAGCCATAATGACAAAATACATAAAGAAACATTACCTATCAATACCTGGACCCATGCGTACACTAATGGATCGGCAACAAATGCAGCTGAAGTTGAGGTGTACTTCTGTGCTTAAGCACTGGTACAAAAAAAAATAAAAAAATTCTCAAGTAACTTCAGAGCAGAGGCAGAGGTTCTAATGGAAAAGGAAAGCACCGAGAGACAAGTTGCTTTCTTCATAGACGCACTGCCAGTAGTTGCAACGCTGAGGAGAAAATAATAATTCAGACCTGGATGACCTAAGAGTTGTGCTCCACTAACTCTTCAGACGCCGCACGGGCCACAACATATTGGGATATCATCTATTCAACAAACTAAAGATAGGAACTATCGACCAACCCAGAAGGACTTGAACAATTAATTCTGTCAACCAAATAACACAGCGGGGCCCAGAATCTATACCTAAACACCAAGAAGACCAAAGTATTGACAACAGACAAAGTAAAGATCAAACCAGAAATTGAAATTGATAACGAAGAACTAGAAGGTGTTGGTGAGTTCGAATACTTAGGATCAATCATCAACAGCTCTGGCGACTGTGCAGTAGAAATTAAAAGAAGACTTGCAACTGCCTCACATAAATATACACGCTCTGATCAGTTGAAACTTTGTTTCTTTGATTGTGCCTTGCCATAGGTTTTTCATCTGTATTAGTTTATGTGAGGCAATTGCAAGTCTTCTTTTAACATACGGCTGCGAGACATGGAAACTTAATAAAACAGTTACAAAAAAGATTACATCATTCGAAATGAAATGCTACAGAAGGATGTTGAGAATACCCTGGACAGAAAAAAAGACCAACAAAGTAGTACTGCACTCACTAAATGTAGAGGAAAATTGGCTCCTAAATACCATCGCAATAAGGAAGCTGAAATGTTTCGATCATATAAAAAGACATAAAAGTCTGGAAAAATGAGTAATGGATGGCATAGTCACCTGGAACAAAGGGGAAGGGGTCGACCTAGACGACGGTTGACCCAGGACATCACAGAGAGTCTGAACTTTTCTTTGGTTGATGTAGGTCGTCTTGCCCATAATCGTGATGCGTTCAGAGCAGCTGCAGTGGAGACAACGTTCTGGAGAGAATACGTCACGTGATGATGAAAGATAGGAACTACCGATGAGTGTAACTGTGGCACTGATAAAATAACTGCTGAAAATTTGCTTCAAAGTTGCCCAACTTACGAGCAACAGAGAAAGCACATATGAGTTATGACCGTCACCAGTACTATTCCTGGAAAAACTCTATGAAGATATAAATAGCCTTAAGCTGACCAATGCTTTTTTTCAAAATATTCAAGTAGACATCTGAGAGTGTACGAAGAAGATGAAGAAAGAGGATATTTGTTGTCCTTTTAGACTTTATGACCTGACATATATTAATGTTTGTTCTTGTTGTAAACGGTTTGACTAATGACATTTGCATATTTAGACATTTCTGAGTTTTATAATAACTATAATTTGATAATATTTATATTTATTTAGTTATATTTATTTATTTTCATACATCTGTGATCTGATTTTCGTTTGCACGTTTTTTTTAAATGAGATAATCCACCATCTCCTTCATATACAAAATGCCATTCTTAAAATCATAAAGTTAAACCACCATCTTGAAACTGCTTGGTTGACAATTTTCTAGTTTGATTTAGTTTGTTTGTAATTCATTCATCCACTACCGTCTTGTGTTCAAGGAAAATAAGCTGTCAACTAATTTGTGCCATGTCATCCATCCCATCAAGGTCTTTTCATATCCCTTTCATTTCTCTCTGCAGCTCTCTTCTCTGTATGTTTTAAGACTTGTTTTAATATCACTTTTCCATTCTGAAAAAGTTTGGTAGTTGAACTTCGAGGTTAAACACCTTGATAGTTTAACTACATCTACCAGCTTAATACAATTTGATAATTAAATTATTTACATGCAAGCCTAAAATAAAAGCATTGTTTTAACAGTGGGGCCACATTAAGCCTCCGCTGGACTTGAACTTCATCTTCATCAGAAGTAACAAATTACTGACGATTGGCTCTCAACAATATTTTCAATTTTGAACTATATGTACATCATGCGTACATATATGACAGTGTAATATTTGTATAAGGCACACATGTTAATACAAAATGTATGTTGAAGAAATAAAAACTACATGAAAGAATTCGTACAGGATAATATTTGACTTTGTTATTTTATTTTCTATTTTCAGTGTTTGTTGAATTTCTTGAGTTGACACACTTTTTTTTTGCTCGTTCTGTAGTTTTACATTTTTCCATCTTTCTGTATCATACATCAAATCATTTTTTTTTATATTCATTTTTTTTTCTTACGTGTTTACATTGTCCATTGTCTTTTTCTGTTGAACTGTCTATATTTATCTTTATCGCCCGTTTGTGACTGTGGCTGATTAAGGGTGAATCCTGAAACATCCCTTGTTTCCTGTATACAGTAGTTTGTAAAACTTATTCCATATCATTTTATTTTTCTTATTGCTAGGTATTTTTAGTTCTCTGGATACCTGACACGTTCTTGTTGGAGTCTTGAACAATTTATATGCATGTCTGCCCTTCAGACTTCCATCCCACTCTACTGTCGCATTCATCAGTTATTATTCTTTTAATTAAGCTTTTGATCTCTGTTTTACTCAACCCCACATTTATTTGGTTTCTATTATTTCTACTCTTCTTAGTTTCTTTATCTGCCTTTTCATTTCCTTCTATGCCAACGTGTGAAGGTATCCAAGCTATTAGAATGGAACATCCTCTGGAGCATAGGTAAGTATTTGACAGTAACACTTCTTCTGTTAAATGAGTCTACTGCATTCTCGTAAGTTTCTTATAGCCTGAACATCCGAAAGTGAGTCTGTCAATATTGTCAATTTATGAGGAGGGTTGTTACAGAAGATTTCCAGAACTGTCAGAATTGCAACCATCTCTGCTGTGGAAATAGATATATTAACAGTTATACTATATCCTTTCGCCATTTGCCACTCGGGAACATAAAGTCCAACCCCCAGTTTGTTATTATCTCCCGTAGATCAAGGGAACTGATCACCCCAGCTCTCGATGTTGGACCTAGTATAGTCAAGTCTCTAACACTTCACTACCCTACAGCAGTACCTGCTATGGGACTACCTTTACCTCCCTTAGATCCATTTGTGAACACTGTAATACTATCTTTTGATATTTGTGAGTATATTTCCTGGCTTGGTTTTTGATAGTTGCCATATCATTTCTTTTATTAATTATGCCTGCCAGGCAGAGGCGTCCTTAAAATACTTGGCACCCGGGGCGGATCTTACCCTTGACACCCCCTCCCCCAGTAAAGAAACAATAGTAATTAGCATTTTAACTGTAAGTACTATATTAATAGTCTCCGATGGTACCCCCTTCCTGTCTGTCACCCGGGCGGACCGCCACCCTCTCACCTCCCTTAGTACGCCACTGCTGCCAGGTGGTAGTCTGTATCTAGTTTCTTGAGCCATAACTTTATAACTTTCCCATTAAAGAATTTAACCAGTTAAAAAGTGATGTTAATTTAATTGTGCACGTTTAATCACTTTTTTATTTTATTTATTATAGGGGCCAGATCCAAACCTCAGAAATGAGGTATCTGAGGAAGGTGGTTGGAGTGACGGGTGGAGACATGGTGCGCAGCCAGACGATACGTCAGGGCCTTAAATCCTACCCCCTGCAGACCCAAGTAGAACAGTCCCAATTAAGATGGTTTGGCCGTGTCTGCAGAGTGGGAGAGGATCGGATACCACGACAAGCATGGGAAACAAAGAGCCAGGGATCCAGACCCCGAGGACGACCCAGAGTCCGCTGGGAGGACAACATTGGGCAGTCTTTGAAGGATCGGGGACTGGAGTGGAACCAGGCCGGGAGGAAGACGGCCGATAGGATAGTCTGGCGCTCTCTCTCTTCCAAACCTCTACACCTCACGGTAGAAGGGGAACGACTAAGTAAGTAAGTTATTTTTTTTTTTTGCCTGGGGTCGACAATTTAATTATCGTTGAATTTCCGGTATTCACCCTTGCTGACCAAATTCGACGGGGTCGAATTCGCAAGACTGAAAGCGACAGGTCAGCCGTGTCGATAGTTTTAATTCATCCGGGTAGTTGTGCTGTTCAAGTAGAATTGGCACACAGCATTAAAGCTAGGCTAGAATTAGTCAAAGAAACCAGGAAATGTGTAATTAAAGGAATACCTGTAACAGTTCCAGAGGAAGAAATAAGAACTAGACTACAAACAGAAAATCCAAAATATAGGATTCTTAAACTGGAAAGGATATCGCAACAATTAGGAACTTCAACTAATAATAGTTACATTAGAAGGGCGAGAAATCCCATCACATTTCTTCAGTGGCAGTACTAAAATCAAAACAGAAGCTTACATACCACCAGTCATTCAATGCTCAAACTGCCAGAAATTTGGCAACACCAAAAGAACCTGTAGAAGTAAGCCTAGATGTCGATATTGTGCAGGGAACCACACCTATGATCACTGCAAATTAGTAGAAGATGATAATGATTACTGTTGATATTTACTGTTGTGTATAGTAAATATTGTTAAATGTAATGAGACGTGGCTGGCTGTCATACATTCTCACATTATGAAGCATAATCACGAAGCCTGAACACACTGGATACAAACGACACTTTTAATCAGCCATGTTTAGAAGTAGAAAGAGGAAGGAAGTAGTTAGCATAAGGGCAAGTAACTCTAGTGGGAAACACAGTAACTATGGAGACATATATACACAAAGACCATATCAACATCCCCCCTTCTTTATGAGTGAACAAAGTCATTCATCCAAGAGGGTTTCTTGCGATCTTTTTGAGGTCTCTTAGGGCAAGATGGTAGGAGAGAATGTTCCTGTTCTTTGCCAGCTTTCCCAGGACTAGAAGTAGCTGGAGTTGAAGGATTATCTTCTGGAGGATTGGAACTGTTCACTTCACTAGTGTTCTCCATGTCTGGCAAAACAACCTGTTGCTCGGGTAGAACTGGAGAGGAGAAATAAATTTCCAGGTCCGCGGGATCAGGTGTGAAAAGGTGTTGTTTTAGGTCTTAGATGAATTCTGTTTCTGACATATTGACCTCCATTCTCCCCTTCAACTAAATAAGATCTTTCAGAGAGCCTGTTATCAATCCTTTCAGGTTGCCAGTTTGGTTGTTCAGGGTCTTGATAGTAGACTGGCTGGTGAGACAACTTGGGCAGATCATGAGCAGTTTTATCATAATACGTCTTCACTGATCTGTCTCTCTTGCCTCTACTTTCAATAACTCTACTGTGAGATGCAACGGGTTTCACTGCAGAAGGTATCAGTGTACGCAGTTTCCTGTTGAACAGTATTTCTGCTGGATTTTGATCAAACCCTTGTCTTGGCGTATTACGAAGTTCAAGTAGTGCCTCATTTGCATCTGTATTGTTTTGAACAGTCTTTCTCATCATACCCTTAATGAGTTTCACAACAGATTCAGCTAATAAATTGGCTTTATGGTGACCTGGTGCTGATTTAACATGAAGTATTCCCCATCTAGCAGTAAATGATCTGAACTGTGCAGGCGTAAACTGAGTACCTGAGTCAGATACAATAACTTTAGGAACACCATAACGAGCAAAATGAGACTTCAATTTCCTGATGACTAACTTTGCTGTCATTGTAGGTAGAAAGTCTACTTCAATGAAGTTGGAAAAGTAGTCAATCAGAACTAAATAATATCGGCCTTCTATAATAAAGATGTCAGTGCCAACTTTCTCCCAGGGTGATAAGCCTCTTGAGTGTTGGTTTAAAGGTTCTTTAGTATTCCTTGCCTTCGTTTCTTGACATTCTGGACAACTGTCAGCTATCTGTCGAATCTCAGCAGTCATGCCGATCCAAAACAGACAACTTTTGGCCCGGCGCATCATGCTGTCAAATGCAAGATGAGCAGCGTGTAGCTTCTGCTTGATTTCAGGCCTCAGTGCTTTTGGGATAAGAATACGCTCTCCTTTAAGTATTATGCCTTGTTCTGTTGTCAGAGTGTCACGAATGTCAAAATAAGGCATAAGCTCAGCTGGTACATCAGACTTTTTTGTAGGCCACCCATGCAAAATGGTCGACTTCAACCTCTGAAGCACGCTGTCTTTGAGAGTTTCAGCTTTAATCTTTTCCATCATCACATCTGGTATTTCAGGTAATCTTACAGGTGGATCAGCTCCTGCATTGCTCTCTTTATCAGCTAAGAAATCCAATGTGACATTATGAATACAAACTCTGGACAGTGTGTCGGCTATAAGAAGATCGGAACCTTGTACCCATTGGAATTCAAAGTCATATCGATGGCTGCGCATCAATAAATTCTGCAGTCTTCGAGGAATTTGACTCAGAGGTTTCTTAACGATGGCTGCCAAAGGTTTATGGTCGTTGATGACTGTAACTTTCCTTCCATAAGTGTACTGGTCAAAGCGTTCCAAACCATATACAACAGCTAAGAGTTCCTTCTCAATTTGAGCCCAGCGTTGTTCTGTTTCAGTTAGAGCTCTTGAAGCAAACTCTATTGGATGACCATTTTGTAGGAGGACAGCCCCAAGTCCATAGCTGCTACTATCAACTTGAATACACAAAGATTCATCAGGATCATAGTATGCAAGTACTGGAGTAGAAGTAATCAGCTTCTTGATTCTCTTGAAGGCTTGTTCACATTCAGCAGACCAGATAAAGGGAGTATCCTTACGGGTAAGTTCTCTTATTGGATGAAGAACTTCTGAAAGATTGTTGAGAAACTTTGCTAGATACTGTATCATGCCGCAAAATCTGCGAACCTCATGACAGTCCTTAGGAACGGGCATGTTTAGTATTGTCTCAACCTTTTTCTTGTCTGGTTCAACACCTCGAGCAGTAATAAGGTGACCCATGAAGGTAATTTCTTCCTTCTTCTCTTGAGCTTTAGCTTCATTCAGTTTAATGCCTTTCTCTTTACACCTATGTTTCAGTGCTTTAAGCTTCAGATCATGGTCCTTAATTGCTTGCTGTCTGTTTGATCCACAACCTGCAATAACTATGTCATCAGCAACATTGATGCAACCATGAAGACCTTCAAGAGCTTGTGCTAGATGCCTCTGGAAAATTTCACTGCTTACATTCAAACCAAATGGTAATCTAGACCATCTGAACCTACCAAAAGGTGTAATCATTGTTGTAAGTTTACTAGACTTCTCATCAAGTTTGATATGCCAGAATGCTTCCTTGATATCCAGCTTTGTGAAAATCTTGGCATTATTGAGTTCAGGCAATACATCATCCAAAGTTGGTAATCTGTAATGCTCTCTCTGCAAAGCCTCATTCAGGGGTCTAGGATCAATGCATATTCTTAAAGAACCATCAGACTTTTCAACAACAGCCATTTGGTTAACCCATTCAGTCGGTTCCTCTACTGGTATTAATATACCTCTGTTCATTAGATTTTGAAGCTCTGATTTTACCTTGCTCTTAAGTGAAAATGGTATTTTTCTGCATGGCAGTGCCTTTGGACGAATATTAGGATCAATATGCAACACAGCTTCACCCAGGACACCTAGATGGTTATCAGAGTTATGATCATTATCTGAACTGTCAGTAACCACCTTAGCAATAAATTTGTTTGTGTTGACTGTCACAAACTGTAGATCCTGCAGTGTGTTGTTGCCCAGCAAACATGTGAATCTATTTTTCACAACAGTAAACCTTATATTGTGTTTGTCCCAGTCTTAGGATTCTCAGCAGTTAATAGAACTTCTCCCAGTGGAGTCATCTTAGTACCATTCCACATAACAAGCCTCTGTTTAGTGGGTAACAATTGTTCTTGCATCACAAAGCGTTGACAGATTGTATTCACATCAGCTGCTGTGTCTAGCTGAAATTTTACCATTTTTCCATTGACAATGAGTTGTGCAGATGTACAAGCTTTGCTAGACTTCACACAATTAAGAAAAACTTCAGAATCTTCCACTGACTCTGTGTGAACAGTGTGAACTTTCTTGCATTTAACTTTGAAATGGTTTCTTCCCCCACAGTTTGAGCAAAACTTCCCCCATGCAGGACACTTTTTCTTAATCAATAGATGTTTCTGTCCACAGTAATGACACTCCTTTCTAGGTTCAAAGTACCCACTGTCAGTGTTACTTTGACAGGCTTTACCAGTATGCTGCCTAGTGTCTCTCTTGGGAGGTTTATGGTTGAGTGATTTTTTTTCTGTACCTGTTCAACCCTTGCTTCAGAAGGTTGTACTGTATTATTCATCTCTCTTATGCCTTTTCCAGTTTGCTCGAAGACTCTGCATATGTGAATGGCTTTCTTTAGATTGAGGTCAGCTTCTCTCAAGAGCTTCTCTTGTAACCTTTTGTTGACAGTAAAGACAATTTTGTCTCTTATCATACGATCCTTGTCGTTAAAGTTGCATAAGTCTGCCTTAGTTCTCAGCTCAGTCAAAAAGGAATTAAAAGGCTCTTGAAGAGGTGTGTTCCAGAATCTGAACGTATGTAATACTTCATTGCTTCGTGAGCTGCAATGGTTCTGGAGCAAATCGAGAATTTTATTAAGATTAGAGTGGTCTCCTTCCTCTGCAAGTTTATCAAAAACTTCAACGGCTTGAGGTCCAGCACAGTGAAGGATGATGGCCGCCCGAACAGGATCAGGTTTCGAGGCCACTTCTGCTGCATCCATATACAGTTCTAACTGTCGTCTCCATTTACGAAATGTGTCTGATTCGACGTTATTTATGTCTAGGCAGGGTGGTAACCGAAACATGGGCCGTTCTGCCATGACGAAATGTCTAATAATGGTATGCAAGCAATAACCTACCAACAGAAGAGTTAAACTTGGTTTTACCAGTTTATCGTCCCCTCACCTCAAGTCTATGACATCAGCACACATGTTACAAGATATTCGCAGAATAGTTCGAATTCTGTAGAAATAAACACCGCTGCCACCATGTTGATATTTACTGTTGTGTATAGTAAATATTGTTAAATGTAATGAGACGTGGCTGGCTGTCATACATTCTCACATTATGAAGCATAATCACGAAGCCTGAACACACTGGATACAAACGACACTTTTAATCAGCCATGTTTAGAAGTAGAAAGAGGAAGGAAGTAGTTAGCATAAGGGCAAGTAACTCTAGTCAGAGTTGCGTGCTTTCTGTGCTTCTCTATGGTGCGGAATGCTGGAGAGTCACAGAGAAGGAAATGTCAAAATTGTCTTCTTTTCACACAACATGCCTAAGAAAAATTCACCGCATCTTTTGGCCGAATACCATCACCAACCAAGATCTGCTTACTCGTAGCAAGCAAGAGGACATGCACACCATCATAGCTGGCAGACGCTGGAGCTGGGTTGGTCATGTCCTCAGAAGAGACCCCGATGCCATCACAAGAACAGCTATGTTTTGGACCCCTGAAGGAAAGCGAAAGAGAGGCCGACCAAAAACAACTTGGCGGAGGACTGTGGAGGCTGAGATGCAAAGAATGAACCAGAGTTGGGGCACTGTACGAAGGATGGCCACCGACCGTGCAAAGTGGAATCAATTTGTTGTTGCCCTACAAGACGCCACTAGGCGTGATGGCCACTGACTGCTTTGACGGTCGGTGGTTAAGGATCGAAGAAGAAGAAAGAAGTAACTCTAGTGGGAAACACAGTAACTATGGAGACATATATACACAAAGACCATTTAAACAATTACAGAACAAGAAATATAAAAAGAAAATGTGCAAAGTGTCTAGGAAACCACAGTGCACGTTTCCTTGGATGTCCACATTACCAACAAACAAAACTAGCTCCAATAAAATCAGTCAATACTAACACACCATTCAAAGTAGCACTACAACAACATCAATCATCAGTCGCTACATCTACAACTCGGTCACCAAGAGAAATCACAGTCAGAACCAGAAATGCTGAAATAACCCAAAAGAAAAATAAAGTCCAAAAAATACTGACAAAAGATAGCAATCTACCAGAAAAAAGTGAAATAATCAAATCATCGATAACAGAAGATACAGTGAGAAAGGCAGAAGAAATCTTGCAAACCATGAGAAACATACAGCATGAAGTAGCTAAAGATGTGGCTAAATTAGCAGAACTCAAAAAAGAGAATGAAGATTTACTGAAAAGGATTGAGTCAGCAAAAGCGAACAGATAAAAAACAACTAGAAGAAATGTGAAATGAAAAAATGACAGATTGTCAAAAACTTATTAATTCTGTATCAAACTGTGAAAGCCTTTATGCTGAATCTTCAAAGTGAACTACAAACTCACTTTAACAGAGAAACCAAAAATCTGGGAGACTTTGTTGTTAACAAATAAATAAATATATTATACACTTCTCAGAGTAAAAGAGTACAACACTATTTATAACAAACTTAACAATCAAATAATGGACGTACAGAACATTAAAATAATACAGTGGAATTGCAGAAGTGCCAAAAAAATTATACCAGCATTAATAGGCATGTATAAACAATCTAAAGTAATATTTGCCATTCAAGAGACTAATCTTAATCCGAGTCAACGTTTTACCATCCCTGAATATAAAGTCTTTCGAAATGATAGGACAGAAACTCAAAAAGGAGGAGGTGTGGCATTTCTAGTTAATAAAACATATATAATAACTGACAGAATCATTTAGAACAGAAAATTTTGAAGGAATAACTATAACAGTGTCTACTGAGTTAGTGTCGTGAGACATTCTAAATCCACATATATAAATTAAAAGGTAAATGTAAAGCCTAACATAAATTCAATAAAAGGGAAAGAAGAATGGTAAAGAACAGTGCTGTCACAATGACTGTACTCAAAATCCTCCTTTTTTCTACTTCGTCTGCAAATTGTAACGTTTCCACGTTGATAGTAAAGCCTATAGCAGCATACACGCGTTTCCACAAAACAATAAAACGTGTACTGCATTTCTAAGAAAACCTTGAGATACGCAAGCTGATTAATAACCTAAATTAATACTAGCATTAATTTCATTTTATACACTGCGTAATGAAAAGACAGATGGAATTAGGATAGAGAGAGGGAGGGCTGAAAGCAGGAACGCCGGCAACACTAACACGCGTCTCGCTATACACAATTAATGCCACCCCAAGCGTAAGGCATGAAGCACTAACTTGTTTTTCAAATCGACAGTGATAAAAAAAAACACTACAACTACGAGAGTTAGGTTTAAAAACCTGTAAAATGCTTATAAGAAAACATGACATTATACTGGTTTACGTTTGAAAGCCTGACAGTACAGCAGACACCCTAAAGTTTGGAAGTGAGGAGGTGGTAACAGCACGACTATCCTAGAAGAAAATACATATTTTGAACGCAGCCACTTAGCTCCCTTAAAACTTATATATTTGGGTTCCTTAGGACTTGGTGACAAAGAATATGTTAAGTGTTACGCAAATAGTCTAGGAATTAACAAATTATAGCCAAAAGAAAATAGTGAGGGTGTCAGACAACACCAAATAATAATCGCACAGTGGCATGTCTTGAAACCACTATTTTACGGGAAATAGGTCACCATGTTAAATCCAATTTGATTGGCGGGAATGATATGTAAGGCTAAACACGATTAGTCGGACTACAAATACTAATTTTGGTTGTTAGGGGAAACGTGAGAAGGGTAAAATATTTTGAAAAGCTGTGTAAACATGGCCCGATTGGTTAGACCCGCCAATATAGTCAATTAGGAGCGTCAGTTCAGTGCCACATTTTAAAATAAACTTACTAAGAAACAGTGCGTTGAGAACCAGATCATATTTTTCTTAATTAAAAGTCTGGGACAGAGGCAGATCGGAATTTGTGCCATTATTCATCGCCAGTCAACGTATTTGTTACTATTTCCATGAATTGTGGTAAGCTTGACATATTTGATATCTTTTTAATGAAAATTGAATGTAAATTGATAATTTATGTCTGTATATGTGTGTGGTTCAGTAGCAAACATGAGGCAAGGCCTAAATACTGCTCCAACCTGAACAGGACGTGTCGGAGAAAAGTAAAACTGCATGGAATTGCGAAACAGTACACTGACACCTATCTTATTGACTAGAAGGAAATAATGCTGGAATTGCAGAGGCGTAGTAACCATTAGGGAGGAGTATACTGGTGTAAATTGTTTCAGATGAAGCTAGCAGTTGGCCTACCGCTCTGAACTCAGTGTTTGTTATGTATTGTGTTCAGTGTGGAAATAGATTATAAATTAGTTCTGAAATAGGAGGTACAACCTTCTTGTTTCAGGGACCGTGGTCCTAAGTTATTGAAGCAGCACCTGGTCTGAGTTTTGCTGAATTCAGAGGCTGACAGCATACTCCTTGGTCCAGATAGCGACCAGTGAGGTGTCTCCAGAACACAGGAAGCAATCGAGCAGAGGAGTCTTTTCCTGCCGCCATCACGAAAGATAAGCTTCTGTGGCCAGAGTAGCTCAACATTATGTGCCGGCCCCCCCCCCCTCTAAATTTGACATTATATTAAACACCGAGGGACAATAAATTGTTTCAAATGACAGGAACTGTGAACTTTTCCCAATACTATTTCCACGATAATCAAACACTTGAAGTCATGATGAAAAACAACAACCAAGCTTGAACAAGCCAGTATTACCTCATATTACTACTTCACAACTTACACACATAGGATAAGAATAATAAAATATGTCAATACAAAGATTATATTTATAAACTGTGTACATACTACTTGTAATTACATTTGATTGTGATTCCTGGTTCACTGTGTAGTTGAATCAGGATATCCATTATTGACAAGAATTAATACATATATATTTGAAACTTTACACTTGACTCATTTAGGATAGTCTTATAGAGTGTTATATGTGTGTGAGTGTCATAGTGTTGTAAAGTGTTGTGGAATAAATTAAATTGTTTATCTGTCTGTTGTTGTTGTGACTTACACTTCATCATTATCATAACCCTAGACATTTAACGTAGTCATCACAATATTCCAGAATAATTCTGACTGAGGTATAAATGTGGTAGCAAGTAAGGTCATCTGTAATACACCACACTTATTAGATACAGATACCTTCACAGCTGATCTCAGTCAGTACACTAAGTCCCCTATAAATATTTATAACATCCCACTTTACCACAGTTAGAAGAAATAAAAATAGTTAACCTTTACTGTTAAAGTGGAAACATAAACGAAAGAGATATTTCAGACGTGAATAAAAGAATAAACAACAGAACTATCATAGTGGGAGATTTCAATGCTCATCATACAGCTTGGGGAGGCAATGTAATAGACAAATCAGGAAAACTACTGTTGGACTTCATTGAAAACAATGAACTAATAATACTGAATGATGGATCAGTAACAAGAATTAACCCTTGTGCAAATCAGCAAGACACAGCTATTGATATAAGCATTGTAACACCAAATCTTGCTAATGCAAAATGGGAAGTTATTGGAGATACAAATTCAGATCATTTACCCATTGAAATAACACTAAAAGATAATTACAAACCTAACAAACTGGTAGAAAAACCGAAATTTTACTATAATAAAGCTAATTGGGTAGCTTTTCAGGTAGAAATGGAAAAGATAAAAATGAATAATATAGAAAATGAAAATATAGATGTATTTGCAGATAATCTCACAAAAGAAATATTACTAATAGCTGTTAAACATATACCAAATGCATATATGCCAGAACACATAATTCCACACCGCATTAAGGAAACAAACAAGAATGAACATTGGAACAAAAACCCAGTACCATGGTGTACAGTTAGATGTACAGAAATTCAAAAACAAAGAAAGCAAGCTCTACAAGAATACAGAAAGCATAGATCTGAAGATAATTTAGATATTTATAAGAGCATAAGAAATGAATCAAACAGAATAATACTTAACTCTTTGACTCCGGAACAACGCTCAGAGCGTTGGTCAAAATTGACACCCGTGCCAAAACAACTCTCTGAGCGTTGTTTTTAGTATAACACGAATTAAAATTACGGCACAGGGTGGACAATAATTGCGGAGTCAAAGAGTTAAGGCAAAAGAAACTCATTGAAGAAATTTCTGCCAAACACTGACCCCTACAATAAACTCTACAACAGATGTGTGGAATAAGTTAAAAGCCATTAAAGGCAGAACTAAACATATGATAATACCTAAAATAAAAAGACCTGAGAGGGCAGAGACTGACTGGCAGAAAGCAGAGGTGCTGGCCAGGTACTACCATAGAGTTAGTTCTAAGGAAAATCTAGGACAGGCTGAAGTCAACAGAAGAGCAACACTTCTTAAAAAACTCAGTAAAGAAGTACCTTATAATACAGAAAATTTATCATATTTAAATACAGATATTACAATGGAAGAAGTTGAAAATACAATAAAGGACAAAACAAATACATCAGCAGGGCATAACATCTTGAGCTATGAAATCTTGAAACACATATCAAAAAGTACCATAGAAATTATAACATCCCTTTTTAACAAAATTTGGAATACAGGAAAAATTCCCAAATCATGGAAAACAGCAGTAATTATTTCAATACTAAAACCAGAAAAAGATGCTCATGATGCCAGTTCATACAGGCCAATTTCTTTATCTTCCCATCTAGGTAAAATATTAGAAACCATAGTAAATAAAAGATTAAAGTTTTATTTGGAAAAGAATAATTTATATAATCAAACTCAGTGATAAGGGTGGTTTAGGGCTGACTACTGGCCACTATGAACGGTAAGCCTCCAATGTTGCAGGTATAAGTCCACAGTCGTTGCTAGAGTGTAGCCATATGAAGTCCCACCCCTATAGACACCAGGTAGGTTATAGGATGGAGTGTGAGGTTTCTTGTCTGGTTTATGGGTGCTGGCTGCGAGTGTAGGTGATGTGGTCTCACAGGTTCACAACACATGTGGTATGACATGAAAAGTCATAGAAGGGTGTAAACTGCTATTGACGTTTTCCATCGTTTATTTTCTGACGCCACAAGACAGGTACTGTACATCCATTTTACAAAAAGTCATAGTCACTGTAGTACATAGTAGTGTGCATACATAAAGTTATTCAATGGATCCTGCAAATCCTATGAGCTGATATATATATATTCCAGCTTACAACAGCGTCAGCTTCATATCATAATGTACATAAGTCTAACAAACTCCTCTCTGATGCTATCCGATCAGATATGTAAATGAGTTCACCACTGAACGCACGGGAATGGCGTTTCAAGAGTACAGGTCAGATTGACCTTTGTAGATTTTCTAAGTCTAACCTCGCTGTAGATACCGTCGCTAGCATTGCGAAGTTCAAAGAGCATAGAAACTGTTCTCTGGGCCTAGCATGACCCGTATACATCTAAATCTCAGGTATGAAGATACCTGGGGTGTAATCTCTAGTAGAAGAACCTCTCCTTCCTGTAACTGGTAACTGAGCAGAGAACGACCAATGTCAAACATCAAAATAGATTACAGATTTAAACATAAGGAGGGTATTACCTTGCTTCGAAAGCACACCACAACACATACGCCTCCAGGCGTTTTCGAATCATATAGGGAAAGACCACGTTAGCTAAACTAACTCACAGGAGGACTACCAATTCCCTATCAAAAGATCACAGACGCAGGATGGGTCCTCTCTACTCAAAATATCTTGTCGAATCCCCTGACCGGAAGATTTCTCCAACTCACTTAAAGTTCAGACATGCGCAGAACGCAAACACCCGAGTAAGATTCAAAACGAGACGGTGTAGGAGACATTCCAGGCCAAGATATAACGAAATCACGCCTTATATGGACAGGCAATAAAACATCAACTCTGGTTTCAATCATTCCAAGAAACAGTTGACCGACGCTACCATATAAGGAGAATGATCTGACATCGATCGAAAAAATGGACCGGCGAGTCAGGACACAAGAGAAGGTAACCACCATTGAAAATGTAATCACAGTCAAACAAGGGTTTTTTACCTTCGATCAAGAAAAAAATTACAGTGTACAATTCAGGCAAGTTAATTATACAAAGTCTTAGAAAAATTCTGTGCGTTTGATCCTGTATCACCCGGTCGCCAGAGCGGTGTTGTAACCACTACGCTAGCGCGGCTCCCAACTGTGGCAGTATTTTTAGATATAGCTAGGGCTTATGATGAATGCTGGAGAGAGGGTGCTCTCTTTAAAATGAAGAAGATAGGAGTAACCGGTAAAATATATAATTATTTAGAGAATTTTCTGCAAGATAGATATTTCACTGTTCAGGTAAACAATGATAGATCAGAACTGTATGAACAACAAAATGAAATACCTCAAGGATCAGTAATGTCTCCTTCAATTTTTACAATAATGGTAAATGATTTAGGTGAGGAATTTAATGATATAACAAATAAATTGTCACAGTTTACAGATGATGTTGCTATATGGAGGACTGGGAGACATCTGCCAAAATTATATAAGGATCAACAGAAGCAAATAAATAAAGTATGTAAATGGATGACAAAATGGGATTTTCAGCTGAATACAAATAAAACATTGAGAATGATCTTCAGTAAAGGTAGGGTTGTAAAAAATGAAATTATAGACATAAATATCCAAGGGCAAAACATTAATACAGTACAAACCACTCGATATCTAGGAATGATATTAGACCAACAGCTGAACTGGAATGAACACATAGATAAACTAGTGGAGTCTTGCAGAGGATTGACTAAGTTATTAAGATATTTGAAAGGTAATGGATGGGGTGCAAGCACTAAGACAATGCTCACTTTTTATAAATCTTTTATTAGAGGAAAAATAGATTATGGAAGTATAATATATGACTCTGCTGCACACAGTAACAAGATTAAATTAGACAGAATTCAGCATCAGGCTTTATGTACAATAGCAGGTGCAATCAGATCAACATCAATGGGAGATATAGAGGTGGCTTTAGGAATTATACCCTTAGAATTACGGAGAAAGGAGTTAAGACTAAATTACATGAACAGAGTTATGTTAGATACGTCTCGCCCAGCACATACAGCTTTTACCAGATGCCAACTAACAACTCAGGCCAAGCCAATGAATACCATTAGATACCCTACAGGATGGAAGTGTATAGAGAAAATTGTCCACTTGGGTACATTAACTACATCAATTAATAACAGTTGTGAATACAAGCCAGTGATTCCGCCCTGGGAGATAAAAAAACCAGACACGGACTACCACCTAGCAGAAATACTTAAGAAAACAAATAATGTAGAAAATATTAAAAACACCGCCAATAAATATATACAACAAATATCAAAAGACAGCATTACTGTGTACACAGATGGATCCAAAGGAGAGGATGACAAATTGGGGATAGGAATATATATTCCAATATGGAAAATGGCAAAAGAATATAGCATCACGGAAAATACATCCATTTTCACTGCAGAGATGGTGGCAATACTAAAAGCACTAGAAATATTCTGTAATAACACTCCCAAAAAATTAACAGTTATAACTGACTCTCTTTCAACAATTAAAGCACTTAGAAACTTACGAGAATGTAGTAGACCTGATATAGCAGAGGAGATATTTCTGGTACTACATACTTATATTCCAGAGGATGTTCAGTCTTAATTGCTTGGATACCTTCACATGTTGGCATAGAAGGAAATGAAAAGGCAGATAAAGAAGCCAAGAAAGGTAGATCTGATAAAAATCTAATAAATGTAAGGATGAGTAAATCAGAGATTAAGAGCTTAATTAAAGATTTAATAACAGATGAATGGAAAGCAGAGAGGGATACAAATCTGAAAGGAAGACATGCATATAAGATGTTCAAGGCTCCAACAAGAAAATGTCAGATATCTAGGGAATTGAAAATTCCCAGTAATAAGAAACTTCTCAGACTACAGCTGGGAAAAGGCTATTTCAGAATAGAAGAACCTTACTGTGCAGGATGTCTTAAAGACAATAATATAGAACATTTCTTGTTAAAATGTAAGAGGTATGAACAAATGAGAATCACAATATTAAATTATTTGCAAGCATCCAACTTACCTATAAATATAGAAGAGGTGTTGAGAATAGACAGACCTAGGGAACTGCATAATATAGTCAAACAATATTTAACACGAACAAATGTTAATATATAGTGGCTGGGAATGTGAAGGTCTGATGCTGTTCTTAAATGCATATGACTTTTAACAGATTATAGTCAATTAAATATATGTTAAAGTCCGTTATATAACTAGAACCACCAGGCCTTTACACCCCTCCACTTTAATATTATTCTTGTTCAGAGTTTATTCTTCATTTTTTTTCTATTTATTTAACGTATAAGCACAATTGTGATTATCACTATTTACAATGATTTGACAAATGTAATGCCACTTTCTCATATCGGCGGTTGTTCATATTATTTGGAATTGAAAACAATATTTATCTTAATTATAACCCATCAGAGGTTGAACGGGATATCTTTTATTTCACTAATTTAAAAAAAAAAAGAGGTCAATCCAATGAATACCAATAGATACCCTACAGGATGGAAGTGTATGGAGAAAATTGTCCATCTGGGTATTTTAATTACATCAATTAATAACAGTTGTGAATACAAGCCGGTGGTTCCACGCTGGGAGATCAAGAAACCAGACACGGACTACCACCTAGCAGAAATACTTTAGAAAACAAATAGTATAGAAACTATTAAAAAACACAGCCAATAAATATACACAACAACTATCAAACAATAACATTACTGTATACACAGATAGATCCAAGGGAGAGGATGGCAAATTGGGGATAGGAATATATATTCCAATATGGAAAATGGCAAAAGAATATAGCATCACGGAAAATACATCCATTTTCACTGCAGAGATGGTGGCAATACTAAAAGCACTAGAAATATTCTCTAATAACCCTCCCAAAAAATTAACAGTTATAACTGACTCTTTTTCAACAATTAAAGCACTTAGAAACTTACGAGAATGTAGTAGACCTGATATAGCAGAGAAGATATGTCTGCTACTTACTTACTTACTTACTTAGTCGTTACCCTTCTACCGTGAGGTGTAGAGATTTGGAAGAGAGAGCGCCAGACTATCCTATCGGCTGTCTTCCTCCTGGCCTGGTTCCATTCTAGTCCTCGGTCCTTTTGGAAGAGAGAGCGCCAGACTATCCTATCGGCTGTCTTCCTCCTGGCCTGGTTCCATTCTAGTCCTCGGTCCTTCAAAGATTGTCTAATGTTGTCCTCCCAGCGGACTCTGTTTCGTCCTGGGGGTCTGGATCCCTGGCTCTTTGTTTCCCATGCTTGTCGTGGTAACCGATCTTCTCCATTCTGCAGACATGGCCAATCCATCTTAGTTGGGACTGTTCTACTTGGGTTAACAGGGGGTGGGATTTTAGGCCTTGACGTATCGTCTGGTGGCGGACCATGTCTCTTCTTGTTACTTCAACCACCTTTCTCAGATGCCTCATTTCTGAGGTTTTGATCTGGCTTTTGTAGGCTGTAGTCATTGCACATGACTCGCATCCATATGTCAAGACTGGGTGGAACGGTATACAGCCATCTTCGTTTTCTTACCAACCTCTCTCTTGCTGAGGAATCCTCGATTTATGGCCTGAAATAGTCTCCCAGCTGCTGCTTTTCGAGTGGCCAACTCTTCATTGATGTGTCTGGTTACTACATACTTATATTCCAGAGGATATTCAGTCTTAATGGCTTGGATACCTGCACCTCTTTTAGCATAGAAGGAAATGAAAAGGCAGATAAAGAAGCCAAGAAAGGTAGATCTGATAAAAATCGAATGAATGTAGCGATGAGTAAATAGGAGATTAAGAGCTTAATTAAAGATTTAATAACAGATGAATGGAAAGCAGAGAGGGATACAAATCTGAAAGGAAGACATGCATATAAGATGTTCAAGGCTCCAGCAAGAAAATGTCATATCCAGGTGTGGTGAAGTGGGATGTTATAAATATTTATAGGGGACTTAGTGTACTGACTGAGATCAGCTGTGAAGGTATATATATCTAATAAGAGTAGTGTATTATATATAACCTTACTTGCCTACAAGGATATCTTAAAGGAGTCACTGTTAACTTTTCAAATAACAATATGTATTCATTGCTGTCATGAATGAATATGTGTCCTGATTCAAATACAAAGGGAACCAGGAATCACAATCAATTTTAATTACAAGTTATAAGTACAGAATTTATCAATATGAATATTGTAGTGACATATATTATTAAAAGTATCCTATGTGTGTCAGTTGTGTAGTAGTAATATGAGGTAATACTGGTTTTGTTTTGTTCAAGCTCTGTTGGTATTTGTCATCATGACTTCAATAGTTTGTCTTTATTGGAACTAGTATTGGAGATGTTCTCAGTTCCTGATATTAAAACAATTTAATTCCCCTCTTAATGTTATTTTTACAATGTCATTTTAAGATGGGGGTACATAATGTTGAGCTCAGCTGGCCAGATCAGCTTATCTTGCGTGATGGCGGCAGGAAAAGACTCCTCTGCTCGATTTCTCCCCTGTGCTCTGGAGACACCTCACTGATAGCTAAATGGACCAAGGAGTATGCTGTCCGACTCTGGATTCAGCAAGGCTCTGACCAGGTGCTGCTCAATAACGTCAAGACCACGGTCCCTGAAAACAAGAAGGATGTACCTTCTACTTCATAACTAATTGATACTCTAGTTCTACACTGAGCACAATACATCACAAACATTGAGTTCAGAGCGTTAGGCCAACTGTCAGCTTCATCTGAAATACTTTATACCAGTATTAACCTCCTTAATGGTTACTACGCCTCTGCACTTCCAGCATTATTTCTTTCTAGTCAATCATCTAGGTGTCAGTGTACTGTTTGGCCATTCCATGCAGTGTTACTTCCCTCCGACACCTTCTGTTCAGGCTGGAGCATTATAGGCTTTACATCATGTTTGCTACTGAACTACACATATATACAGGCATAAATTAACAATTCACATTCAATTTTCATTAAAAGATACTGAGTGTTTCAAGCTTACCACAATTCATGGAAATAAACACAGATACGTTGACTAGCAATGAATTCTGGCACAAATACTGGCACAAATTCCCATCTGCTTATGTTCCAGGCTTTTATTTAGCAAAAATATGAGCTGGCTTCAACGCACTGTTGCTTTATCAAGCTTATTTGAACTAGTGGTCTCGAACTAACGCTCCTAAGTGATTATATCAGCGAGTCTGGCCAATGGAGCCACGTTTCGACAAGTGTTTGAAAAATTTTTTACCTTCCTACGTCTCCCCTAACAACCAAGGATAGCATTTATAGTCCGACTAATCGTGTTTAGCCTTACATATCATTCCAGCCAATCAGTTCAAATGTAACTTGTGGCCCATTTCCCGTACAATGGTGGTTTAAAAAATCTACCACTGAGCGATTCTGATTTTGGGTGTTGTCTGACAGCACCATCATTTTATTTTGGCTATAACTTGTTAATTCCTAGACTATTTGCGTAACGTTTTACATATTCTTTGTCAGCAAGCCCTAAGGAACCCAAATATACAAATTTACAAGAGCTAAGTGGCTGCGTTCAAAATATGCAATTTCTTCTACCTCCTGTTTCGAAGATGTGCTGTCTGGGTACTGTAATGTTTTCAAACGTAAACCCATCTATTGTCATCTTTCCTAATAAGAGTTTTTCAGGATTTAAAAACCTAACTCTGGGAAGGGTAGTGAATTTATCACTGTCCGTCTGAAAAAAAAGTTAGTGCATGTGGCCTTACACGCGTGATAGTAGTAATTGTGTATCACGCGACGCGTGTTGCATGCGTTCCTGATTTTTAGCCCTCCCTCTCTCTTTCTATTTGAGTCCATCTGTTCGTTCGTTTTGGTAACGTAGTATAATTAATGTTAGGATTAATTTAGGTCATTACGCAGTGTGCCTCTCAATGTTTTTCTTAGAAATGCAATACCCGTTTTAATGTGTTGTGGAAACGCTTGTATTTATGCAGTGGCTTATATTTAACGTGGAAACGTTACAATTTGCAGACGAAGCATAAAACAAAGGGGATTTCGAGTACTGTCATTGTGACAGCACTGTTCTTTACCATTCTTCTTCCTTTTATTAAATTCATTTGTTAGGCTTTGCATTTACCTTTTAATTTATATATGTGGATTAGAATATTTCACGACACCTCCCCTCTTAAAACAGACATTATATGTCAGTCCTTTATTCTATATACACATAGATAAATGTAAGTCAACTTGACTTTACTCTGCTGTGGTGCTATCATGGATTATGTAGTTGGGTCCATTCAGAGTAGGCACTACTCATGAAATCTGCCTCAGACTTCTACAACCAATAATATATTTCGGTTATGTTACTGAACAGCCGCAAGTGTGAGTGCCTGTCTTAATGCTGCTTCGCAACCCGTATTCACCATTTCTCTTCTCTGTGTCTGCGCACTGACATGTCCAGTGAACATTATATTTCCCTCAAAATGTACGTTATGAGGAGATAACATATACCTGGTGATAGCAGAGTTTTCGTAGTGGATCCCATAATCTTCTTATTATCCTGTATGAAACATTCGGAATATCCTCAATCAAAGAGGCAACTCAGGGATTCGTTACGTTCCTCCGAAATGTTTACATCCAACAATTTTCTCATCATTCTAGAGAAGACACTAGGCGCATTCTTCAATCCAAATGGCAATCTATTAAACTCATAGTGTCCTTCTGAGGTACTAAAAGCTAGGTATGGTCTAACCTCAGGCTTTACTGGAATCTGATAGTATCCTTTACTCAGATCCACTTTTGAGAAATATTTAGCTTTATTTAGTCTGGCCAACAGCTGATTTGTATCCGGCAATGGATCCACCTGTCCTTCTGTAATAGCATTCAGTCTCCTGTAATCTATACAGAGTCTATGTTCTCCAGAGGGCTTCCTTAAGAGTACAACACCGGAACTATATGAGGATTCGCTGTGTGAAGTAATTCCCTCCTTCAATAGATAGTCTATCTCTTCCTTCAAAGCTTTCTCCTTAGCAAACGGAATCGAATATGGTTTCATACAGACAGGTGTGTGGTCTATGAGTTTCATATCATATTCCAATGGGTTTGTATGCCCTGGTCGGTCTGTTAACACCTCTGCATGATTATTTAGAACCTGTTGCACTCTCTCTTTCTTATCTATCTTACAATTTGTTCTAGACACCTTCTCTAGAACTGTATATGGACCCTGCCATCCAATTTGTAACTTATTCTGACTCCCGGGCAAAAGAAGCAGTACTTTCTCTCCCACAGCCAAATTTCTGTCTTTCGCCTTCCTGTTATAATAGGCAGCATGTTTCTTCCTGGCTTGTTTCAAATTTTCATTGGCAAGTTTCCAGCCAGTTTTTAAACGAGTGGTCAGCTCATTCACATATTGGTATGAAGATGTAATGTTTTCCTCTGCCTTTTCATCAGTCCACGTTCTTAACAAAGCTACATGTGGACCTTTAATTGTGTGGACCTATTTGTCCATGCACCGGTATGGTCTCTTCCACTCGAAGCTTTATAGTGATGATTTTTCCTCCCAGAATTATCATTCACAAAACGACCGCTACCAATTTTTCTCTTGGGGCTGTCTCCCCACTTAAAATTCTTGATGAGAGATTTACTCTCTGCATCCTCTTCCTCCAGTTTGTTTAAGTCCGATTGACGGATTTTCGGCTTATCCTGGGGTAAGACATCTCTTTGCACTCTCCGCATAGAGCCATTGTAAAACAGTTAAGTGAAGCTTGTCCGTGAAAAGGAGCTTCCCATTCCATTTGGTCCACTTTATCAAATCTATTTTTCTTTTTATTGTCAGGCCTAATTTTGCCCTGTGGCGTGTCCAGGTCCTGATCAATATTCCCACTTGTGGGTGTTCCCTCATGTGCTATGCTACACCTTTCTACAAAATTCTCAATGTCCCATCTTGCTTTGGGCCAATAATAATTGTGAGCCACCTTTTGAATGATGGTACCTATCTTCTCATGGTCCCCATCTGGTTTCACATGTAGGCTCCTTATTAAGTCTGCCCTATATCTTTTAGGAAGTACCAGCTGTCCCTGACCTTTGGATCTAGCTCCAGTCTTCCTATACATCAACTTGTTTTTCATGTAAAAATCTCCCTTGCCTGGAGTTGTATGACAAGTTGACAATTTTCTGAAACAAGGCTTGAGTGTTTTATCCCCAGCCTGTGCCTTCCTCATCTCTTCTGGAGTGGTATCTAACATAATATCCTCCTCCTGTCTTGAGGTCGACCTGACCTGAAGGGTTGCCATATACACAGGTTTCCTTCTGCAACGGTCAGTGTCATGATTGTCCATCTGACAATTCTTACACCACCTTTTTCCTTGGTTGAAAGATTTTCTTTCATCATATTTCCTTTCATCGAATTGTGGGAATTTATTTTTATTTTCATACAGTGGCCTATCAAACTGGTGCTTACCTTTGTTTTGATCCTTAGGATCAAATTTATTAAAGTTCTGTGGTGCCCTAAAGTTATCCACTTGTTTCTTTTTATTACCTGTTACCTCTGCTTGAGCTGCTTGATACCTTTCAGCAACATTTAGCAACTCACCCAGCCTCTCTGCACCTTGTTCCATGAGAAACTTTCTCAGGTCTGGAGCCATGGACTCTCTTAGCTGCTCTATAAGGACCATTTCCTTAAGATCTTGGGTTTTTCCCAGAGAAGTCCATTTCTCCAAGTATGTCTCTATTCGTGCAGAGAACTGGTGATAGGTTTCACCTGACAGTAGTTTAGCATTCCTAAATTTTTTCCTATAAAATTCTGCATTCTTTTCATACCTTAACAAAAGAGCCTGCTTTAGCATGTCATAATTTTCCTGATCACCTCTGCTCATTTTTGCAAAAACTTCATAAGCTGCCCCACGAAGTCCTTGAGATAACTTTAAGCTCCACCTTTCTCTCTCTAACCCATACGTGGTAGCTAATAGTTCATACCTATTTAGGTAGCTCTCTGTATCATCGTCTTTCTCAACAAAATGATCTAAATGGAAATTCATAGCTGAGGTTGAGGCTCCTTGGCTAGCAGTGGCATCCGAGGCAAAGGGACTGGCACCATTTTCAGGAGCATGGCCTTGAAACTCAAACTCCCTTAGTCGTAACTCATGTTCCCTTTGTAATCTTTTATCTTCTGCTTCCCTTTCTGCAGCTAATTTCTTCTCTTCCCTTTCTGCAGTCAATCTTCTTTCTTCTGCTTCCCTTTCTGCAGCTAATCTTCTTTCTTCTGCTTCCCTTTCTGCAGCTAATTTCTTCTCTTCCCTTTCTGCAGCCAATCTTTTGTCTTCTCTTTCTGCTTCTAATTTCTTAGCCTCAGCCTCAAATTGTAACTTCTTAATTTCCCTTTCAGCCTCTAACTTTCTTTCGGCTTCAAACCTTCTTTCTTCGCGTTCAATAAATTTGTCACATTCCATAGTGACATAGGCAACCATAACTTGCCCATCTAATCCTAACTCTTTTGCAGTCTGAACAGCAGCAGATCGAAATTTGGCCAGGTCCGCCATTGTCTATCAGGTAAATTTATACAATGTCTAACCAACAATTCAATCTCTAAATATATATCTAATGGACAACACAGGCACCATGAGCTCAACCTTATTTAATTCCACCCAAGGATACCTTTTAATTCTTATATTCCCTGAAGTGAATTACCCCCAATATTTGTAATAGGTAAAGATTCAAAATCCCAAGAGCGAGACTCCAATATATGTGGTGAAGTGGGATGTTATAAATATTTATAGGGGACTTAGTGTACTGACTGAGATCAGCTGTGAAGGTATATATATATCTAATAAGAGTAGTGTATTATATATAACCTTACTTGCTGCCACATATGTATACCTCAGTCAGAATTATTCTGGAATAGTGTGATGACTACGTTATATGTCTAGGGTATGTGTATGATGAAGTGTAAGTCAAAACAACAACAGACAGATAAACAATTTAATTTATTCCACTACACTTGACAACACTGTGACACTCACATACATAAAACACTCTACAAGGATATCTTAAAGGAGTCACTGATAACTTTTCAAATAACAATATGTATTCATTGCTGTCATGAATGAATATGTGTCCTGATTCAAATACAAAGGGAACCAGGAATCACAATCAATTTTAATTACAAGTTATAAGTACAGAATTTATCAATATGAATATTGTAGTGACATATATTATTAAAAGTATCCTATGTGTGTCAGTTGTGTAGTAGTAATATGAGGTAATACTGGTTTTGTTTTGTTCAAGCTCTGTTGGTATTTGTCATCATGACTTCAATAGTTTGTCTTTATTGGAACTAGTATTGGAGATGTTCTCAGTTCCTGATATTAAAACAATTTAATTCCCCTCTTAATGTTATTTTTACAATGTCATTTTAAGATGGGGGTACATAATGTTGAGCTCAGCTGGCCAGATCAGCTTATCTTGCGTGATGGCGGCAGGAAAAGACTCCTCTGCTCGATTTCTCCCCTGTGCTCTGGAGACACCTCACTGATAGCTAAATGGACCAAGGAGTATGCTGTCCGACTCTGGATTCAGCAAGGCTCTGACCAGGTGCTGCTCAATAACGTCAAGACCACGGTCCCTGAAAACAAGAAGGATGTACCTTCTACTTCATAACTAATTGATACTCTAGTTCTACACTGAGCACAATACATCACAAACATTGAGTTCAGAGCGTTAGGCCAACTGTCAGCTTCATCTGAAATACTTTATACCAGTATTAACCTCCTTAATGGTTACTACGCCTCTGCACTTCCAGCATTATTTCTTTCTAGTCAATCATCTAGGTGTCAGTGTACTGTTTGGCCATTCCATGCAGTGTTACTTCCCTCCGACACCTTCTGTTCAGGCTGGAGCATTATAGGCTTTACATCATGTTTGCTACTGAACTACACATATATACAGGCATAAATTAACAATTCACATTCAATTTTCATTAAAAGATACTGAATGTTTCAAGCTTACCACAATTCATGGAAATAAACACAGATACGTTGACTAGCAATGAATTCTGGCACAAATACTGGCACAAATTCCCATCTGCTTATGTTCCAGGCTTTTATTTAGCAAAAATATGAGCTGGCTTCAACGCACTGTTGCTTTATCAAGCTTATTTGAACTAGTGGTCTCGAACTAACGCTCCTAAGTGATTATATCAGCGAGTCTGGCCAATGAAGCCACGTTTCGACAAGTGTTTGAAAAAATTTTTACCTTCCTACGTCTCCCCTAACAACCAAGGATAGCATTTATAGTCCGACTAATCGTGTTTAGCCTTACATATCATTCCAGCCAATCAGTTCAAATGTAACTTGTGGCCCATTTCCCGTACAATGGTGGTTTAAAAAATCTACCACTGAGCGATTCTGATTTTGGGTGTTGTCTGACAGCACCATCATTTTATTTTGGCTATAACTTGTTAATTCCTAGACTATTTGCGTAACGTTTTACATATTCTTTGTCAGCAAGCCCTAAGGAACCCAAATATACAAATTTACAAGAGCTAAGTGGCTGCGTTCAAAATATGCAATTTCTTCTACCTCCTGTTTCGAAGATGTGCTGTCTGGGTACTGTAATATTTTCAAACGTAAACCCATCTATTGTCATCTTTCCTAATAAGAGTTTTTTCAGGATTTAAAAACCTAACTCTGGGAAGGGTAGTGAATTTATCACTGTCCGTCTGAAAAAAAAAGTTAGTGCATGTGGCCTTACACGCGTGATAGTAGTAATTGTGTATCGCGCGACGCGTGTTGCATGCGTTCCTGATTTTCAGCCCTCCCTCTCTCTTTCTATTTGAGTCCATCTGTTCGTTCGTTTTGGTAACGTAGTATAATTAATGTTAGGATTAATTTAGGTCATTACGCAGTGTGCCTCTCAATGTTTTTCTTAGAAATGCAATACCCGTTTTAATGTGTTGTGGAAACGCTTGTATTTATGCAGTGGCTTATATTTAACGTGGAAACGTTACAATTTGCAGACGAAGCATAAAACAAAGGGGATTTCGAGTACTGTCATTGTGACAGCACTGTTCTTTACCATTCTTCTTCCTTTTATTAAATTCATTTGTTAGGCTTTGCATTTACCTTTTAATTTATATATGTGGATTAGAATATTTCACGACACCAGGGAATTGAAAATTCCCAGTAATAAGAAACTTCTCAGACTACAGCTGGGAAAAGGCTATTTCAGAATAAAAGAACCTTACTGTGCATAATGTCTTCAAAACAATAATATAGAGCATTTCTTGTTAAAATGTAAGAGGTATGAGCTAATGAGAATACCAATATTAGATTATTTGCAGGCATCAAATTTACCTATAAATATAGTAGAAGTGTTAAGAATAGACAGACCTAGGGAACTGCATAATATAGTCAAACAATATTTAACACGAACACAGGTTATCAATAGGTGTCAATATAGTAATTGGGAAAGTGAAGGTCTAAAGCTACTCTTACAATACATATGACTTTTGATAGGTGAAAGTCAATTAAATATCTAATAAAGTCAGTTTTATTACGGGAAACACCATGTCTTTAAACCGCTCCCCTTTAATATTATTTGTGTTTGATGTTTTGGTTTGGATTTGTTAGGTTTGATCTCGTTTTTATTTGTGTCGTAGATTTTTGATAGGGGAATTAAGACTTGGGTTGGTCTCTTCTGAATAGATTAGAATAAGTGATAGCCACCGTGAGAGATAATAAGAAAAATAGATTTCCACGAGTTAGATGGTAGAAATTAATAGAGGCTGTCCCTGAAATCGTGAATCTTCTCTCTTTCAGCCTATATTCTACAACAGATCCAGAGGAGTCAGACAGTCTATATATATATATATATATATATATATATATATATATATATATATATATATACCTATATATATATATATATATATATCTATATATATATATATATATATATATATCCCACTTGTCGTGGTTGAGTTAGAGTGTAGAGTATTTGTCGAGTTGGACAACTGTAGTGAAATCGACAAGGGATAGTGGACTGACAGAGTTATAGATTACACACACAGAAAGGTGTAAATAGGAGATGGACTTGAGACAACCTGGAAGAAGATTTACCAAAATGATCTCTCTCTCTCCAAGCCTCAACTCACTTATGTCTGTCTAAGCACCTCCTGCTCTCTCTCTTTTCTCTTATCATACATAGAGATTATAGTAAAGAGCTAAAAACAAGTTACTTATGGATGAAAGGGTCGTGAACAGCGCATTAATAAATGTGTAAAATTTATTAAAGAAGAAAAACATGGAATTAATGCATATCATCATACACAGCATAAATTACATCAATAATCAAATAATCATCAGTAGTCATCAATAATCATATACACCAACAAACCACACACACAGATCACCATTCATAAAACCTGTAGAACACAGAGAGATGAAATAACTGAGTGTCAGCCCGTCCGTTTTCGGGACCATATGAAATAGTCCTGACAGTGTGTTACTTGTAGATCCTTCGTGAGGGACTATGCCTACAAAACTGTCCTTGTTGGTACTATCCTTGGTGATTCCTCCCTACTGGTGCGAGGTGGGCTGGAAGACTCTATTTATCTCTTGCTGACCAAATACGAACTGAGCGACAGCCTGTCTGTTGTTTTTCGTGGGACCAAATGTGCTAGCTCCAGAAAGTGCATTACTCGTAGATCCTTCGTGAGGGACTAGCCTACAAAACTTTCTTTGTTGGTGCTAAACGTTGGTGACCGCTACTCGCGAGAGGGGGCTGGAACTCTGTCCATAGATGGCTGCTGATACGTGCGAGGTTTTAAGTATCCAGAAAAATACACCAGAAGAAGTCACTTGAGGACAAAGAGTCCCAGGCGCGCTTATCCGGCGCTAAGCTCTTGCGTGCTGGGTAGTAAATAATGTTTAAACTGGTTTGGCTGTGGTTTGCTGAGTGCCCCGTTTAGGCACAAAAAAGGCGGGTGATATGGAATTCTGCTATAGGCATGCTGGGCGGTTTTGATATTCTGGAAGCCGCAATGCTCTGGCTGGTAATCCAATAGGCGAGTAGAGAACTACTACTGCGGTTGGCGATTCCAGATTTTGCGTTGGCTCCGTTGCACTGCGTGAGCTTAACTTGGCGTTGACAAAAAAGGGGTTTTGATTCAGGAACGGGGTTGACGATTCGTGACGCTAGCGGTATTCAGAAACCCTCTAGATCGAAGAGAATATTACGTTCTTCGCCTGACTGGAATCTGCTCTAGCGATTCGGTCTCCCTGAAACTGAGACCCAAAAAGAGACACCCTTTTACTTCAAGCAAATAATAAATCACACTAACTTTATACAGAAAGTTTCGCTCCACTATGGGATTAAATTTATTGTAGTTATTGCTATGATAGTTTAGGGCTGTCTTTAACCATGTCTCCTGTTCCTTAAAAATATCAATTATCAACACGCGCCCACATAGACTTAATATCTTTTGCACACCCAGGTACCTGTCAGTAACTGTTCTGACAGCAACAATCTACTCCTCTTCTCCCAATCTCAACATACAGGAAACCTAACCTGTAGTTACAGTTAAATGAATATGCTTATTCATCTTACAACATTAAATGAATTTACATAAACAGATTACAGCATTTGACATTACACAAATAAATCATATGTCCCTTTTGGGGAAACAAAATATTAATATCCCACAAATGAATACATAGAAAATGCAATGTTCTAGCTATAATAATACAGTTGTGGCTGAACCATAAGATATAATTATATCTATGCCTGGTGACTGCTTTCAGTGAAAGTTATAGACTAGTGCCTAGCCACACAAGTAAGCATAAAATGATCCTCCCTTGCCACTAGAAATATCTATCAAAAGGAATAAGTGACTATCTCCTATAATCCAGAGTTATTACCTGCATCTCACTATTCAGTTTTAAAGTGAACAATCCACACCTGACATTATCTTACAGAAATGACAGTTAATTTTGCTGACTCTTAACCCAATGGTAAGCATTCGTGGACTGATTCTACGCCTAATATCTGTTATTGTAAGTTTAACATTTAACCCATGATAAACCGTACCAGTTTAAGCACCACTTAATAGGCCGTAGACAGCGCTACCTTATCACTGAATAAATTACTAGGAGAAGTCCTCAGAAATAAATTCACTTTCCTAACAGATATATAAAAGCTAACATGAATCTAATATATTATAATTATAAGATATGTCAACCCACCCCGAAAATGACTAGAACATAGGCAAACACATTCTAGTATTGTGTTAACTTCTTCTTCTTCTTCCGTCCTTAGCCAAAGACCGACCAAGCAGTCAGAGGCAATCACGCCTTGTGGCGTCTTAAGGGCAACAGCAGATTGATTTTCTCTGTTGTAGTTTCCCATCACGCCTAGCGGCGTCTTTAGGGCAACAACAAATAGATCCATCTGCCGTTGTTTCCGTAATCGGTGTGACAAGCCAACGGGTGATCAGCCCATTGGGCAGTATTGTGTTAAAGTTTGCCTTATCTCATGATGGTCATCTACGGGCCAGGAATATGTCACGAATGTCTTTGTCTATTAAACCCATCACTCTTATAGATTACAAAGGACGCTTCCCCCCCCCCCCCCGAACACCTGGCCTGCATATTTCTACAGAAGTTCGGCGAAAGACGTAATCTAGAGTAAGACAACAGAAATCGTGCGAAAGTTCCCCAGGTAGAGAAATGCATAACATTATGCTCGATCTTGTCTAAGGGCAAAAACCCAAAGACTGACCGCGGGTTTGTCTCCCCCTGTTTCCAGGATGCATAATATTATGATCCGAAGCAACGTTCTGGAAGCCAAACACAGGGACCCTTTCGCTCGTGATCAAAGGCTTTAAAGCGACCAGAGAAATTCCCCTGTTCGGCCGGACCAGGTGCGTGTTGACGTAACACTATCGTTCGCTGACCGCTACAGGCCGGAACGTAACCAAACCTCGGGTGGGGTTTTCGAAGGTGAAAAATGAAAGAAAGAAGAATACAAAATGACGAGGAAAACCAGGACATTAAAAAAGTAATCAAATATGAGACGAGATGGAAAAATAAATTAAGTCACTGTCTACGTGACACCACTCACGTGCACACACACCCACAAGTGACGACAGTTAGACGCACAGACGTGGAAAAAACTATAACAATGATTATATAGACATTTTGGAACGAGCTGACCGACACGCGAATTAAGTTTAAGTGAATTTTAATTATCATAATAATATTCCGTCACAACACATAAAATTACGTCAAGCATATACAAATAGTCATAAAGTCAATGAATTGCTACAAGAATGATAGACCCATTGGTATGATCTTTTCCCTCGATGTATAGCCCACAGTCCTGTTAGAAGAAAAGTGATAGCCCCAAAGAGTCACGGATACATATGCTAGATCTAAGATTTCCCTTTAAAGGCATGAACAGACTTTGATACTCTGATCTATCCTAAGAAAGATATTGTTAGCAACAAAACTTGCATAAAGAAATTACAAAGTGGGTGAAATTTGGTATACATTAAAAAGAGTTACTCAGTCCTGCTTTCTCTCTGTTCATTCATCAGGGCCCCTGACACACATTCTTACCTACAATCGTGCTGTTGTTCGCAGTCTGGCGCAAACTTTAGGACACCCACACACTTAAATCTGTTTTTCTTGTGATGAAGCGGATCCCAGCTCTGCAGATTTTGGGTTCATCCAATGGTCCGGGGAGCGTCCTCTTCATGCGAATATTTTTCAGACCAAGGTTAGTGTCACTTGAATCACGAGCTAAGAATTAGTTTTAAGCGGGCTCACAGTGTCAGAATCACGAGTTTTCCACTACTTAGGAAAAATGGAGGTTTGTAACTTCGATCAAAGGTAAAATTCTTGGTCACACCACAGTTTGTCAAAATGTCGGAAGGTTATTGATTTTAATATTTACTTGCCACAAGAGCTGAAAGTGTACTTGAGTTTTTTTCTCAGGAAGAATTAAGTCTGGTGCGATAGGCCCATTACTTCATTTAATCTTAACGTTCATGAACTGGGTACTCTGTCGTTCTGGATGCCAACGCAATGCCAGACAGGTTTTACTTTATACACCCAAGTCTTTAAGAAAGAAATGTTTATGTTCTTCACAGATATTTCTCAGAACTTAAACGCTGGTAGAGTTGGGCTACCCCAGTGTCACTGAATAAAGAGAAAACAACATATAAAATACTATACATACTATTCCTCGGTTATAACTTACATTATAAACTGCAAGCGTAGAGCTTGTCTTATCATTTAAAATTCCCGTGAAATAAGTTATATTCATAAAATCAATCATCATGAATTAGAAATACATACGTATTTCGTCAATACACAATGATGAATCAGTGCAGTTATAAGTTAGTTTAAAATATTCTCGACTGATTATTAGCAGTTTAATTAAATTCATTAATAGCCGAATGAGTTTAAGCTAGAAATTATAATTTAGTCTGCTTTCCACTGTAACATGTCGACTAACGAATATAACAGACTTATAAATTAATTTCTTCTGCACAGAAATCTACCTAGTAAAATGAAATAAGCGATTATCACTAGATCACTCAACACAATAGATATATAATAATTACCTCCACACAGAACTACCGATTAATACCACGAACTAGAATCATTCAATATAATGGTAGTCTAGAACTCGGCAAAATGTTGCCCAAGAAACTAAGAACTTCGCAATACAAGGGGACTGACATAAGTCTTGGGCCTGACCATGAAGGACATGTCACAGAGAGGTGAAATTTTGTATAGTGTTTATTCCTTTTCAATATAGCCACCGTCTGAATTGATACACTTCTGCCATCTCTGCTTGACCTTGAAAAGACCTTGGGAGTAGAACACCCTATTTTCAAACTAAACCAGTCATCACATGCCAGTATAACCTCTTCATAGCTGTCAAAATGATTTCCTTTTAGTTGTTTTTTTAAGATTTGGGAATAGAAAAAGTCTGATTGAGCCAAATCTGGAGAATATGGTGGGTGTGGAAGAATTTCAATATTCAAATCGTTGGCTGCTAGCTGCACAAGCCGTGCTTTGTGAGAGGGCGCGTTGTCTTGAAGCAAAGGAAGATTTTGAGTGCGCGTTATCCCTCGTTTCCTGGTCACAACCTTTCTTAGTTTTGTGAGAAGATCTGCATAGTACTGTCCATCAACTGTGTTGTCACGAGGCAGATAATCTTTCAAAAGGACACCTTTGCCGTCCCAAAATACAGTCAGCATCACTTTTCCTGCAGATTTCTGCGCCCTCGGCTTGACAGGTGTTGGGGAGCCCGGGGTTTTCCATTGCATGCTGGCAATTTTGGATTCGGGGTCATAATGGTGTACCCAAGTCATCATGGTCTCCAAAAAATTTAGGTGTTTTTCCCTGAAACATTAGAAATTTTATCACAGCTCTGGCATCCTTCTTTTCCATTGTTTTGTCAAATCTTTGGAGCAGCAGATCCGGTCAATAGGGTACATTGCGCCGTGCACCGTAGCGCAAAAACTCATTGAAGAAACAAACGCGTACTTTACACATTCAGTGCAAATATGATGAACTTTAAATGTGCCAAGTTTCATCTTCCTCCTGTGACTCCTTCATGGTCAGCCCTAAGACTTATGTTAATCCCCTTGTACACAAGATATTCCTTCTAGCACTAGCGATCTGTCTACTGCAGATTTAGGAGGACTGAATAAAGTCAAGTTACAGCTCCTGGGATAAATATATGAAACAGACAAAGGATCCCACGCTATTACGAAAACCCGAAATAGCGCCGGTCTCTCTCTCCCCCTCTCTCTCTTAACACTTCACATAGTTAGACGCTGGCCATAACTGCCAAAAACGCGTCTTCACACCTCACGCCGAGAACTCTCATTTCTAAGCGATGCAGATGGCAGTTTCCACACCTCACGCCGAGAAACTTAACCGTAGAGCGCCGTGTCAGATGAAAATGTTAGACGATATGTCTGCCATCATGTCTGATTAGACGAAATCTCACACTATACGCTCACATCCAGGGGACTGACACATTATGCAATAAAATGCGTTTCTAAATGAAAAAAGAACCAGGCGAAAGTTTGAATGGGAAAGTAATATTTTGTCGCAAACGAACGAATGTGAAAAACCGGAAAAGGATAAAAGAGCAATAATAAAGTAGAGGACACGGGTAGAAAAGAAAACAATATAGAAAATTTATTGATCATAAATCTCTATGCGACAATTTGTTTGGGTTTTTTTAACATACACGTATAATTGGCAATTGCGATTTGCCCTATATAAAATGATTTGACATGTCAGCAGTTGTTCATATTATATGGAATTAAAAACAATATATATCCTAATTATAACCCATAAAAGTTTTAACGGGATATTTTTCATCATTAAAATAAAAAATAAAATACAAATAGGTTTGTTTGGTCTCGTCTAGGTGTGATTTTCCTTCATTAATTGAGGAACGCCACCTACATTTCGCCCAAAAATGGACCAAAATAGCCCCAAAAAATCGCTCAAAGTAGCCCCAAAAAAGCCCAAGTAGCCGATATCTAGGTTTTGTTTTCTCCAAAACTGAGAGTGGCAACGCTGGTTATAGAATTCTAAAATGGCAGCGCCCATGAATTATATCGTGTACCGATGTTAGATGCGGAAATTTGATTAAAATTTCATTATTTTTTAGTACAAGAGCCCATTCTGATTCGTAATTTCTTGAATCTTCTCCATTTGCATTTCGGGTGAGTATGAGTAAAGAATGAAGTTTGTTGCATTTGCAGTAACTAAATGGTTTTACTCCCAGACCTAATGATTTGGAGACGGGGTAATATCGGAATGAAATGTCGATGACAGAATATGGTGGAATTTTAGAGTTATTTCCCTTTACAATTACCCGTACCTGGCATTTCGCGGGCTATCGAAGTGGGTATGGAAGTGATACGTATCGCACTACTAATTGATTCTTTCGCACTAATAATTTATTCATTCATCTGTAGGCTATACCCATTCTTCCATCGCTACATCTGTTTTCATCAAGTTTAATATATGCACTAGTTACGAACATCTGCCGCACATCATGGAATATATTAATAAAAGATGTACGTTCAGGCCTACGTACGAGATGAAATACGTAAATGGCATTGTGAAGGGAGGGGGAGAGTGCAGATTGAGGGAGGGGGTGGGGGCTGCACTTCTGTTTTTTGGTGGGTTGTTTACATCTATGTCTTCATTTTCGTTTTAACGGTTTTGTTTGGGGGGAGAGTTAGGCTTAGGTGTCTGCATTATCATTCATGGATTTTTTTTTTTTAAAAGGAGTTGGGTAGGGTTAGGTCGATGTCTATATTCTCGCGTTTAACAATGTGGGTGGGGTTGGGTTAGGTCTATGTATTTTCGCATTTAACAATATGGGGGGCGGGAGGGGGGGGGGGGAGAGTGTAAGGGTTAGGGATAGGTCTATGTCTGCATTTTCGATGGAAAGAAATGTTTAAGTGCAGAGTGTAGGTTTTGGAGTTACGAATGATTTGATTGGTCGGTAAATTAGGTTATATGTCTCGGTATGGTGTGTTTTCGATGCAATGTGTTTGCACGGAACATAAATTGTCGTAATATTATTTATTATGAAATTAGAAAGTAAAGATATTATATTATATATCTTATTAGTATGTAACCTGTCTGAGGTTGAAAAGCATATTTTTCGTTCATTTTAAAAAATACTCCACCCCCCCCCCCCCCCCCCCCCCCCCCACCAACCCCCCGCGCGCGGCCCCCCCCCCCCCCCCCGCCCCTCCCCCCCCCCCAATAAATAAAAAAATAAAAAAAAATGTGAACGAGTTACCAATGCGCGCGCATTATCGTCTGCTGAAATGTGCATTATTTAAATATTTGTTCACGGTCAGAAAACAATGTCTGAAATTGAGGATTGGTGTTTAATATGGATTTCTTTTACAGTTTAAAGGGTAATGGAAAGCTGTGTGTAGTAGATTTTTTTCTTGAAGGTAGGTTTGATTTCGTAAAGGCCTAGTTACAAACATTACAGTCAGCTAAAATGACTTACTGTAGTCAGATAAACACATATTACAGTCAGATACACACGCTACTGCCAGCTACACACACTTGCTACAGTCAGATACACACACTACAGTCTTCTTCTCTTCTTCGATCCTTAACCACCGACCGTCAAAGCAGTCAGTGGCCATCACGCCTAGTGGCGTCTTGTAGGGCAACAACAAATTGATTCCACTTTGCACGGTCGGTGGCCATCCTTCGTACAGTGCCCCAACTCTGGTTCATTCTTTGCATCTCAGCCTCCACAGTCCTCCGCCAAGTTGTTTTTGGTCGGCCTCTCTTTCGCTTTCCTTCAGGGGTCCAAAACATAGCTGTTCTTGTGATGGCATCGGGGTCTCTTCTGAGGACATGTCCAACCCAGCTCCAGCGTCTGCCAGCTATGATGGTGTGCATGTCCTCTTGCTTGCTACGAGTAAGCAGATCTTGGTTGGTGATGGTATTCGGCCAAAAGATGCGGTGAATTTTTCTTAGACATGTTGTGTGAAAAGAGGACAATTTTGACATTTCCTTCTCTGTGACTCTCCAGCATTCCGCACCATAGAGAAGCACAGAAAGCACGCAACTCTGGTATAATCTTAATTTTGTGCTTGTGCTGTATTGGGAGGACTTCCAGATGTTATTTAGGCTAAAGAAGGCTGTTCTTGCCTTATTCATTCTGATGTTGATGTCTTTGCCTGCCCCACCGTCTGGTGTTACTATGCTTCCTAGGTATGTGAAGGTATCTGTCTGTACCAGTTGCTGATTCCTTACTGATATGGGCTCAGGGTTGCTCACATTGAGCGTCATGACCTCAGACTTCTTTAAATTGATAACACTACAGTCAGCTAGACATATTTTCTACAATCGGTTTATAGCACTTACGTCAGTTAGCTACAACAGACTTACCACAGTCAGCTACACACATTTAATTAAGACTGTTCGTATTATGGTTAGTGATTGTCACAGAACGGTTTCATAACTGTGAATGATGATAGTGATTGGAGTAAAGGTCACTGATGTTGTCGACGCTTGTTTAGGTGCAACTCAGGGATTGAGTTCACGTCTGACTTTGTATCAGCATTTTGCGACTTGTGCGTGCGCTGGGAGAAAGCGTGTTTAATAAACACGTGTCTGGGTCAGTGTTGCCACAGCTGGGATTTTTTTACTAGATCTGGGTTTTTTTGGCTTCCGTTTGGGTATCTGTGTATTTTTTTTTTCAAAATCTGCATTAATCTGGGTATATTTGACAATTGGCATTTACAATATATGCGTATTCTGGGCACTGAGCATTATATTTATATTATAATTAAATTTAAAAAAATTATGTGCTATATATATTTAATTCTTTGTCAAAAAATAATTAAAATAAATTAAGATTATAAAATGAGCTACGATGACCGAACGCTAGGTAGTTGTAGCAGCATGACGACACACATGCCACCGCGTACAAAAGTGAAGCCATGGTATCAGGAGGCTTTTTGTGAGGAATGGCTAACAGACAACAAACTGAAGGATTGGATAAATCCAGACTCTGGCAATCGCTATGCTGCGATTTTTACGGTCTGTTCCTGCACATTAACTAATGTCAACAAAACAGCTTTATTGACACATAAAAGCACATAGAAGCACATGAAAAACTTCGAAGCCAAAAGCAAAACTCTGAACATTAATAAGTTTTTCATCAAACCAAAAGAGCCCTGTCTCCAAGAGAAAATTGCTCCACAATCAAGATTCCATGTTGTCAATTCATGCATATGATCTTGACAAAGGAGAAGTTGTCGACATGGATACCCTGTCGCTGACAAGTGACAATTTTCAACAGTAACAAGTTACAACTAACATTTTATATTTGATTTGAGGAACATGTTGTTAATGTAACTACTGTAAGTGTATTACTGTTAAAATATCTCATTTTCAAGACTTCATATATAGGGGTGTTAATAAAATCCTTTTTATATAATTTTGAATTTTTGGTAATAAAAAATAAAATTAAAATGAAATAAATAAAAATTGGTAGCACTGTGGTGAAGTGGGAAGTTATAAATACTTATAAGGGACTTAGTGTACTGACTGAGATCAGCTGTGAAGGTATATATATATATCTAATAAGAGTAGTATATTATATATATAACCTTACTTGCTACCACATATCTATATATCTCAGTCAGAATTATTCTGGAATAGTGTGATGCTACGTTATGTGTCTAGGGTATGTGTATGGTGAAGTGTAAGTCACAACAACAGACAGATAAACAATTTAATTTAATCCACTACTCTTAACAACACTGTGACACTCACATACATATAACACTCTATGAGAATATCTTAAAGAAGTCACTAGTAACGTTTCAAATAACAATATGTATTCATTACTGGCATGAATGAATATGTGTCCTGATTCAACTACAAGGGAACCAGGAATCACAATCAATTTAAATTACAAGTTATGTACAGAATGTATTTAATATGAATATTGTAGTGACATATTTTATTACCAATGTTCTATGTGTGTCAATTGTGTAGTGGTAAAATGAGGTAATACTGGTTTTGTTTTGTTCAAGCTCTGTTGGTATTTGTCATCATGACTTCAATAGTTTGTCTTTAGGGACCATTATTGTAGATGTTCACAGTTCCTGATTTTAAGACAAGTAAATTCCCCTCTTAATGTTAATTTTAAAAAATCAGTTCAGGATGAGGGGACATAATGTTGAGCTCAGCTGGCCAACTCTGCTTATCTTTAGTGATGGCGGCAGGAAAGGACTCCTCTGCTCGAATTCTCCTCTGGGCTCAGGAGACACCTCACTGATAGCTAAAAAGACCAAGGAGTATGCTGTCCGACTCTGGATTCAGCAAATCTCTGACCAGGTGCTGCTCACTACCATCAAGACCACTGTCCCTGAAATCAAGAAGGATGTACCTTCTACTTCATAACTAATTTATATTCTCTTTTACACTGATCACAATACAGCACAAACATTGCGTTCAGAGCGTTAGGCCAACAGTCAGCTTCATTTGAAATACTTTATTCCAGTATTACCCTTCTTAATGGTTACTACGCCTCTGCACTTCCAGCATTATTTCTTTCTAGTCCATCATCCAGGTGTCAGTGTACTACTTGGCCATTCCATGCCGTTTTACTTCTCTCCGACACCCTCTGTTCAGGCTGGAGCATTATAGGCTTTACCTCACGTTTGCCACTGAACTACACATATATATACAGGCATAAATCAACAATTCACATTCAATTTTTCATTAAAAGATACTGAATGGTTTAAGCTTACCACAATTTCATGGAAATAAACACAGATACGTTGATTAGCAATGAATTCTGGCACAAACTGGCACAAATTCCGTTCTGCCTATGTTCCAGGCTTTTATTTTAGCAAAAATGTGAGCTGGCTTCAACGTACTGTCGCTTTATCAAGCTTATTTGAATTAGTGGTCTCGAACTAACGCTCCCAAGTGTGTATATCAGCGAGACTGGCCAATGAGCCACGTTTCGACAAGTGTTTTAAAAAATGTTATCTTTTCCCGTCTCCCCCAACAACCAAGATAGTATTTATAGCCCGACCAATCGTGGTTAGGCTTTCATTTGTTGCGCTCCAATCAATTTGGAGTTTACATGGTAGGCTATTTATGTAACGTAAGGTTTTTTCAAACACGTTATAAAAAAAATTTTATGAGCAGAAATGATTTTATGCTGTCAGGCACCCCCAATATTTTATTTTGGGTATAATTTATTAATTCCTGGACTATTTGCGTAACGTTTTACATATTATTTGTCAGCAAACCCTAAGGAACCCAAAAATACTAATTTAAAGGAGCTACGTGGCTGCGTTCAAAATATGCAATTTCTTCTATCTCCTGTTTAGAAGAGGTGCTGTCTGGGTACTGTTATGTGTTCAAACGTAAACCCATATAATGTTGTCTTTTCTAATAAGAGTCTGTTATGATTTATAAACCTAACTCTGGGAAAGGGTAGTGTATTTTATCACTGTCCGTCTGAAAAAAAATTAGTGCATGTAGACTTACACGCGTGATGGTAGTAATTGTGTATCGCGCGAAGCGGGTTTAGTGTTCGGCTTTCTGCCTCTCCCTTCTCTTTTTATCCCTTTAGTCCATCTGTTCGTTCGTTTTGGTAACGCAGTATAATTAATGTTAGGGTTAATTTAGGTCATTACGCAGTACGTCTCAATGCTTTTCCAAGAAATACAGCACACGTTTCATTGAAGAAGGCGGGTAATAATACAGTAAGCTTTACTATCAACGTGAAAGCGTTACAATTTGCAGACGAAGCAGAAAACAAGGGGGATTTCGAGTACATTCTTTGGGACAGCACTGTCATTTTACCATTGCTCTTCTCTTTATTAATTTTATTTGTTAGGCTTCATATTTACCTAATAATTTATATATGTGGATTAGAATATTTCATGACACTTCCCCTCTTAAAACAGACATTATATGTCAGTCCTTTATTCTATATTCACATAGAGAAATTTATTATTATTTCTGGGGTTTACGGTGATTCTCATCACACGGATGGCGGCTTAAAAAATCCGCTCCCAGATTTGTTTTTCCAGATATATATTCAATGCTAAAATTATATGGAGCCAGAAGCAAAGACCATCGGAGTAACCTAGAGTTCTCATGCTTAGCCTGTGCTAAAAACGATAAAGGTTTGTGGTCAGTTTGCAACTTAAATGCCTTCCCATATAGATAAATATTGAATTTCTTTATTGCCCATATTACTGCAAGACATTCTTTTTCGCTAGTTGAGTAGTTGATTTCAGCTTTATTCAACTTTCTGCTAGCATATGCCACTGGGCTTAATTCCCCATCCAATGCATCTGATTTCTGTAGTAAAGTTGCACCTAGCCCAATATTACTTGCATCCGTCCTTACTATGAATTCTTGACTTAAGTCAGGTAATTTCAAAATGGGTTTACTTGTGAGCTTTTCCTTCAATTCTTGGTAAGTCATTTCACATTGTGGTGTCCATGTAATGCGATCTGGAAGTCCTTTACGTGTCAATTCCGTTAAAGGTGCACATATGGAATTAAAGTTTTTGATATACTTCTGGTAGAAACCACATAATGAGACAAAGGATCTCACGTCCTTCTTGGTTTGTGGTCTCGGGGCTTTCTGTAGTTTCTCTAAATTCTTTGGGTCAGGGGTCATGTTTCCCTGATAAACTGTGTGTCCCAAAAATTCCAATTCTTTACATCCAACGCAACATTTGGTTGGTCGGGCTGTTAAATTTGCCTCCCTAAGTCGATCAAACAGCATGTTCAGAGAGTCAATGTGTTCCTCAAATGTTTCTGTTGCTATAAGGATATCATCCATAAAATTTGTTATACAGGGATTATTCAGAGGATCCAATAATTTTCTCATCATTCTAGAGAAGACACTAGGCGCATTCTTCAATCCAAATGGCAATCTATTAAACTCATAGTGTCCCTCTGAGGTACTAAAAGCTAGGTATGGTCTAACCTCAGGCTTTACTGGAATCTGATAGTATCCTTTACTCAGATCCACTTTTGAGAAATATTTAGCTTTATTTAGTCTGGCAAACAGCTGATTTGTATCCGGCAATGGATCCACCTGTCCTTCTGTAATAGCATTCAGTCTCCTGTAATCTATACAGAGTCTATGTTCTCCAGAGGGCTTCCTTAAGAGTACCACCCCGGAACTATACGAAGACTCACTGTGCGAAATAATTCCTTCCTTCAATAGATAGTCTATCTCTTCCTTCAAAGCTTTTTCCTTAGCAAACGGAATCGAATATGGTTTCATACAGACAGGTGTGGAGTCTATGAGTTTCATATCATATTCCAATAGGTTTGTATGCCCTGGTCGGTCTGTTAACACCTCTGCATGATTATTTAGAACCTGTTGCACTCTCTCTTTCTGAGTTTTCGTTAAATGTGTACTGATTTTCACCTGTGCTGCTGTCTCACAGGGGTGTAATGGATATTCAAATGATGAAAGTGGTTCCTTTTTCATCTCCATGGCGATGGACAAGGTCAACAAGTGTGTCTCTTCCTGATGTTCTCTTTCCAAATATTTCTTCAGGAGATTCACATGATAGATTTTTTCTTTCCCCTTCTTATCTATCTTATAATTTGTTCTAGACACCTTCTCTAGAACTGTATATGGACCCTGCCATCCAATTTGTAACTTATTCTGACTCCCAGGCAAAAGAAGCAGTACCTTCTCTCCCACAGCCAAATTTCTGTCTTTCGCCTTCCTGTTATAATAGGCAGCATGTTTCTTCCTGGCTTGTTTCAAATTTTCATTGGCAAGTTTCCAGCCAGTTTTTAACCGAGTGGTCAGCTCATTCACATACTGGTATGAAGATGTAATGTTTTCCTCTGCCTTTTCATCAGTCCACGTTCTTAACATAGCTTCAAGTGGACCTTTTATTGGCCTTCCAAACAATAATGTTGCCGGGGCCATACCGGTTGAACTATGGGGTACCTCCCGATAAGCAAAGAGGGCGGCGTGCAGGTACTGGTCCCATGTATCTGGTTTTTCGTGTGCCAACTTTCTCAGGATCGACATTAATGTGCCGTTAAATCTTTCCACTTGGCCGTTCCCTTGGGGATGATACACACTACAATGGAAGTGTTTGGCCTGAAAGATCCTGAAAACTTCTTCAGTTAGTTTCCCCTTGAACTGAGAGCCATTATCAGTCAAGATTTGATTGGGAAAGCCTAACCTTGTGAAAATTGTGAGCAATGCCTCTGCCACATGTTTAGAATCAATCGATGACAGGGCTACTGCCTCTCCCCACATAGAACAAGTGTCCACCAGAGTCAGAATGTAGCTGTTCCTTCTCTTGGTTCGGGTGAGAGGTCCCACAAGATCCACGGCAACTCTCTCAAAGGGTGTTCCCACTATGGGCATTTCCCCCAGAGTTGCTGGTGCAGTCCAATGTTTAGGTGCTACTCGTTGGCACTCTGGACAGGATTTTACATATCGTTTGATATCTTCAGTTACTCCTGGCCAGAAATAGTGACAAGCTATTCGCTGTCCTGTTGCGCTGATTCCCATATGACCACTGAAGGGAATCGCATGTCCTAGTTCCAACACTTTAGTCCTATATGAAGTGGGAAGGACCAGCTGTCCGTGACCATTGGATTCAGATCCAGCCTTCCTATATATCAATTTGTTCTTCATATAAAACTCTCCCTTGCCTGGAGGTGTATGAGATTTGGGCAACTTCTTGAAACATGGCTTGAGTGTTTTGTCCTCAGCCTGTGCCTTCCTCATCTCATCTGGGTGAGTATTTATGGGATTATCCTCCTCCTTCTTTGTCTGTGATCTGGTCTGCACTGTTGCCAATATCACAGGTCTCTTGGGATTCCCCAAGAAGACATATCTACACCCCAATATTAGAGGGTAGATTGGCTCATTTATCACTGCTGCTTTTATGATTCCTTCCACATATCGCGTTTTCACTTTTATTCGGGCGACGGGAAGTGTCATGGTAGCTACATCCTTGGTTGCAGTTTGAATCTCCACTGTTTCTGTGGTGTATTGATCGGCCTGCACCAGGTGAGAACTCACAACGGAATCGTAATCTAAACCGGTATCATATAAACATCTTATAGTGACACCATTACAAATGACATCTTCACACACTGGGGGGTGGTATGGTTCCTGTAATTCTTCAGGTTTGCCCTTCTTTTCCTTTTTCCCCGATGTCATAGCAGCAAAATGAGGAGGTTTCCTTCTACAATGGTCAGTGTCATGATTGTTCATCTTACAATTTTTACACCACCTTTTTCCTTGGTTGAAAGATTTTCTTTCATCATATTTCCTTTCATCGAATTGTGGGAATTTATTTTTATTGTCATACCGTGGCCTATCAAATTGGTGCTTACCTTTATTTTGATCCCTAGGATCAAATTTATTAAAGTTCTGTGGTGCCCTGAAGTTATCCACCTGTTTCTTTTTATTACCTGTTACCTCTGCTTGAGCTGCTTGATACCTTTCAGCAACATTTAGCAACTCACCCAGCCTCTCTGCACCTTGTTCCATGAGAAACTTTCTCAGGTCTGGAGCCATGGACTCTCTTAGTTGCTCTATAAGGACCATTTCCTTAAGATCTTGGGTTTTCCCCAGAGAAGTCCATTTCTCCAAGTATGTCTCTATGCGTGCAGAGAACTGGTGATAGGTTTCACCTGACAGTAGTTTAGCATTCCTAAATTTTTTCCTGTAAAACTCTGCATTCTTTTCATACCTTAACAAAAGAGCCTGCTTTAGCATGTCATAATTTTCCTGATCACCTCTGCTCATTTTTGCAAAAACTTCATAAGCTGCCCCACGAAGTCCCTGAGATAACTTTAAGCTCCACCTTTCTCTCTCCAACCCATACGTGGTAGCTAATAGTTCGTACCTATTTATATAGCTCTCAATATCATCGTCTTTCTCAACAAAATGATCTAAATGAAAATTCATAGCTGAGATTGAGGCTCCTTGAGTAACCGTAGCATCAGAGGCAAAGGGACTGGCACCATTTTCAGGAGCATGGCCTTGAAACTCAAACTCCCTTAGTCGTAATTCATGTTCCCTTTGTAATCTTTTCTCCTCCTTTTCTGCTTCCCTCTCTGCAGTCAATCTTCTTTCTTCTGCAGCTTGTCTTCTTTCCTCGGCTTCCCTTTCTGCAGCTAATTTCTTAGCCTCAGCCTCAATCTGCAACCTCTTAGTCTCAGCCTCAGCTTCAAATTGTAACTTCTTAATTTCCCTTTCAGCCTCTTTTTCTAATCTTCTTTCTTCGCGTTCAATAAATTTGTCACATTCCGTTGTGACATAGGCAACCATAACTTGCCCATCTAATCCTAACTCTTTTGCAGTCTGAACCGCAGCAGATCGAAATTTGGCCAGGTCCGCCATTGTCTATTATGTAAATTTATACAATGTCTAACCAACAATTCAATCTCTAATGGACAACACAGGCACCGTGAGCTCAACCTTATTTAATTCCACCCAAGGATACCTTTTAATTCTTATATTCCCTGAAGTGAATTACCCCCAATATTTTTAATAGTTAAAGATTCAAAATCCCAAGAGCGAGACCCCAATATATGTGGTGAAGTGGGAAGTTATAAATACTTATAAGGGACTTAGTGTACTGACTGAGATCAGCTGTGAAGGTATATATATATATCTAATAAGAGTAGTATATTATATATATAACCTTACTTGCTACCACATATCTATATATCTCAGTCAGAATTATTCTGGAATAGTGTGATGCTACGTTATGTGTCTAGGGTATGTGTATGGTGAAGTGTAAGTCACAACAACAGACAGATAAACAATTTAATTTAATCCACTACTCTTAACAACACTGTGACACTCACATACATATAACACTCTATGAGAATATCTTAAAGAAGTCACTAGTAACGTTTCAAATAACAATATGTATTCATTACTGGCATGAATGAATATGTGTCCTGATTCAACTACAAGGGAACCAGGAATCACAATCAATTTAAATTACAAGTTATGTACAGAATGTATTTAATATGAATATTGTAGTGACATATTTTATTACCAATGTTCTATGTGTGTCAATTGTGTAGTGGTAAAATGAGGTAATACTGGTTTTGTTTTGTTCAAGCTCTGTTGGTATTTGTCATCATGACTTCAATAGTTTGTCTTTAGGGACCATTATTGTAGATGTTCACAGTTCCTGATTTTAAGACAAGTAAATTCCCCTCTTAATGTTAATTTTAAAAAATCAGTTCAGGATGAGGGGACATAATGTTGAGCTCAGCTGGCCAACTCTGCTTATCTTTAGTGATGGCGGCAGGAAAGGACTCCTCTGCTCGAATTCTCCTCTGGGCTCAGGAGACACCTCACTGATAGCTAAAAAGACCAAGGAGTATGCTGTCCGACTCTGGATTCAGCAAATCTCTGACCAGGTGCTGCTCACTACCATCAAGACCACTGTCCCTGAAATCAAGAAGGATGTACCTTCTACTTCATAACTAATTTATATTCTCTTTTACACTGATCACAATACAGCACAAACATTGCGTTCAGAGCGTTAGGCCAACAGTCAGCTTCATTTGAAATACTTTATTCCAGTATTACCCTTCTTAATGGTTACTACGCCTCTGCACTTCCAGCATTATTTCTTTCTAGTCCATCATCCAGGTGTCAGTGTACTACTTGGCCATTCCATGCCGTTTTACTTCTCTCCGACACCCTCTGTTCAGGCTGGAGCATTATAGGCTTTACCTCACGTTTGCCACTGAACTACACATATATATACAGGCATAAATCAACAATTCACATTCAATTTTTCATTAAAAGATACTGAATGGTTTAAGCTTACCACAATTTCATGGAAATAAACACAGATACGTTGATTAGCAATGAATTCTGGCACAAACTGGCACAAATTCCGTTCTGCCTATGTTCCAGGCTTTTATTTTAGCAAAAATGTGAGCTGGCTTCAACGTACTGTCGCTTTATCAAGCTTATTTGAATTAGTGGTCTCGAACTAACGCTCCCAAGTGTGTATATCAGCGAGACTGGCCAATGAGCCACGTTTCGACAAGTGTTTTTAAAAAATGTTATCTTTTCCCGTCTCCCCCAACAACCAAGATAGTATTTATAGCCCGACCAATCGTGGTTAGGCTTTCATTTGTTGCGCTCCAATCAATTTGGAGTTTACATGGTAGGCTATTTATGTAACGTAAGGTTTTTTCAAACACGTTATAAAAAAAAATTTTATGAGCAGAAATGATTTTATGCTGTCAGGCACCCCCAATATTTTATTTTGGGTATAATTTATTAATTCCTGGACTATTTGCGTAACGTTTTACATATTATTTGTCAGCAAACCCTAAGGAACCCAAAAATACTAATTTAAAGGAGCTACGTGGCTGCGTTCAAAATATGCAATTTCTTCTATCTCCTGTTTAGAAGAGGTGCTGTCTGGGTACTGTTATGTGTTCAAACGTAAACCCATATAATGTTGTCTTTTCTAATAAGAGTCTGTTATGATTTATAAACCTAACTCTGGGAAAGGGTAGTGTATTTTATCACTGTCCGTCTGAAAAAAAATTAGTGCATGTAGACTTACACGCGTGATGGTAGTAATTGTGTATCGCGCGAAGCGGGTTTAGTGTTCGGCTTTCTGCCTCTCCCTTCTCTTTTTATCCCTTTAGTCCATCTGTTCGTTCGTTTTGGTAACGCAGTATAATTAATGTTAGGGTTAATTTAGGTCATTACGCAGTACGTCTCAATGCTTTTCCAAGAAATACAGCACACGTTTCATTGAAGAAGGCGGGTAATAATACAGTAAGCTTTACTATCAACGTGAAAGCGTTACAATTTGCAGACGAAGCAGAAAACAAGGGGGATTTCGAGTACATTCTTTGGGACAGCACTGTCATTTTACCATTGCTCTTCTCTTTATTAATTTTATTTGTTAGGCTTCATATTTACCTAATAATTTATATATGTGGATTAGAATATTTCATGACAAGCACACAGCTTATTTGTGCTAAAGTTGCACTTAACGATTATGTAAGCATCGTCTATCCCGTGTATTTGAGGCTGTGGTAAAGTGGGATGGTATAAATATTTATAGGGGACTTAGTGTACTGACTGAGATCAGCTGTGAAGGTATCTGTATCTAATAAGTGTGGTGTATTACAGATAACCTTACTTGCTACCACATTTAGACCTCAGTCAGACCTATTCTGGAATATTGTGATGACTACGTTGAATGTCTAGGGTTATGATAATGATGAAATATATGTTCACAACAACCAACTGACAGATAAACAATTTAATTTAATCCACAATACTTTACAACACTGTGACACTCACATACATAGAACACTCTATAAGACTATCTTAATAAGTCAACTGTAACTTTTAAAAACATGTATTAATTCCTTTTGATAATAGATATCCCGATTCAACTACAAAGTGAACCAGGAATCACAATCAAATGTAATCACAAGTTGTATGTACACAATTTATAGATAGGATCTTTTACGGACATATATTTTTATTGCAATAGGTGTGTACGTTGTGCTGTAGTACTATGAGGTAATACTGGCTTTTCAAGCCAAGTTGTTGTTTGTCATCATGACTTCAAATGTTTGTTTCTGGTGGAACTAATATTGCAAAGGTTCACAGTTTCTTTTTATTTGAAACAAATAAATGTCCCTCTAGATTTAAGGTAAAATCACTTTTAGAGGGGTATACACAAGATTGAGCTGCTCTGGCCACGGAATCTTAACTTCTGTGTGGGCGGCAGGAAACAGTCTCCACTGCTCGCTTGCTTCACCGTGTTCTTGAGAAACCACACTGGTCGATATATTGACCAAGGAGTCTGCTACCAGTCTCTGGATTCAGCAAAACTCAGACCAGGTGCTGCTTTAATATGTTAGTACCACGGTCCCTGAAACAAGAAGGTTGTACCTCCTACTTCAGAACTAATTTATAATCTATTTCCACACTGAAGCACAATACATAACAAACACCGAGTTCAGCGCGGTAGGCCAACTGCTAGCTTCTCATGTAACAAGATTCACCAGTATTCCTCTCCTTAATGATTACAACGCCTCTGCAATTTCAGCTGTAATTCCTTCTATACAATAAGATAGGTGTCATAGTACTATTTGGCAATTCCATATAGGCCTAGGCAGTTATACTCCTCTCCGACAAGTTTTGTTCCTGGTGGAGCAATATCTAGGCTTTGTCTCATGTTTGCTACTGAACCACACACATACAGACATAAATTATCAATTCACATTCAATTTTCATCTAAAAGATATCAAATATGTCAAGCTTACCACAATTCATGGAAATAATTAAACAAATTCGTTGACTGGCGATGAGTTATGGCACAATTCCGATCTGCCTCTGTCCCAGGCTTTCATTAGAAAAATATGAGCTGGATCTCAACGCACTTGCTTCTCAGTAAGTTTATTTTTAAAATGTGGCACTGAACAGACGCTCCTAATTGACTATATTAAATGGTCTAGCCAATAAGACCATGTTTACAAAAGTATTTGAAAAAAGTACCCTTCCTACCGTTTCCCGTAACAACCAAAAATAGTATTTGCAATCGACTAATCATGTTTAGGCTTACATATTCTTCTAGCCAATCAAATCGGATTTAACTTGTTGGCCTATTTCCCGTAAAATAGTGGTTTTAAAACATGCCACTGAGCAAATATGGTCTGGTGCTGTCAGACAACTTCACTATTTTATTTTGGCTATAAATTGTTAATTCCTAGACTATTTGCGTAACACTTAACATATTCTTTGTCAGCAAGTCCTAAGGAACCCAAATATATAAATTTAATGGAGCTAAGTGGCTGCGTTCAAAATATGTATTTTCTTCTACCACTCGTTCACTTCGATACGATGGGGTGTCTTCTGTACTGTCAGGCTAATGTCAGGATTTCAGACGTAAAACAGTAGAATGTCATGTTTCCTAATAAGCATTAACCATGTTTTTTTAAAACCTAACCGTGTATTGGTAGTGTTTTTTGTCACTGTTTATTTGAAAAAAAAAGTTAGTGCTTCATGCCTTACGCGTGGGATTGGCGTTACTATTAATCGCGAGACTGTGGTAGTATTGCCTGTGTTCCTCCGTACCTCTCTCTCTCTCTAAGGCCTTCTGTCTTTTAGTTACGCAGTGTATAAAATGAAATTAATGGAATATTAATCTAGGTCATTACGCAGTGTGTCTATCTCAAGGTTTTCTAAGAAATACAGTACACGTTTTATTGTTTTTTTTGAAACGCGTGTATGCTGCTGTAGGCTTTACTATCAAACGTGAAATCGTTATAATTATGCAGACGGAGCATAAAAAGGGGGATCTCGAGTACAGTCAGTGTGACAGCACTGGTCTTTTACCATTCTTCTTTCCTTTTATTGAATTAATTCGTTAGGCTTTACATTTACTTTTTAATTTAGATATGTGGATTTAGAATGTTTCACGACAGAGGCATAAAATAATCAGGGTATTTCTGGGGTTTTTTTTAAGAAGAAAATCTGTGTTTATCTCTAGAACTTGAGTGGCAACCTTGGTCTGGGTAACTGAGAGAGTACCCGAGTGTGAATGGAGATAGTTTGTGTTCTGCAGCCGAGCTGTGTGCTCGAGTCTGTGATTCGTAGCAAGCGGTTTGCTCATATTGTGTGACTCTGGAAAACCACAGATGTGATTATTCCAAACGTGACGGATAAGGCTATTATATTGTACATGTAGGTTCTACCTATTGTCGTACGGGCGAAGTTTATTGTCCCGCCTGGGAGCGCTCCTGTGGAAATTTTATATTCCTGTTCACGGAGAACAGTAGGGCGTTGCATTTCCGGCCCTGGAGCTACAAATAAATGTTTGTACAATACCAAACCTACCCACTATCCTGTTCTCACTGTTCTAGTCTACTATCATTTACTGGACACAGTATTAAGGTCCTAAGGGTCTTGTTGGATTCGGCCTATACTGCTTGATAGAAATACAACAGAAGTGATTGCGTCATTAATAGGCTGAACTGCCCATGGAGGACTTCTGGTGTCGTGTATTGTGGTTCGCACTATTGACCTGCCATTGAAACATCATTTTTTGATGATGCGTAGATGGCAGAGCGGATAGTGTGATTCGCTTGCATGGCTAGGCGGGGTTGTCGCACGGAAGGTCCAGTGTTCAAATCCTGGGTAAGCCACTCATGTCTGTTGTTTTTCTGTTGTCTGGTGTTCTACTTCTTTATTTCCTGCGAGTGCCTGATAACATACCTTTATATTTGTTTCATATTAATTTATGGCCCTGGAGCTACAACGGATAAGGTGTGCATTTCCCGCGAGGTAGCTGTTATGTTTGAATAAATACAGGCGTTGTTGGGTTCCGGCCTGAAAGAGATTCTGCGTAAATCTACGTGGCGATGTTTAATGCCGCCAATCACTTGTAGTAAATGATTCACACTGGGAGGGTGTATTGCGAGGGTGTATCCGCGCATAGTGCTGTTTGTGTCTTGCTAGTTTGCCCGTATAGCCAGTGCGTGAATACGATAGTTGTCATTTCCTACGGACAATGTAAGCCTAAGTTTTATGTAAGTATGCTTGACGGTGTACTTGATATTCAGGACTGATCTGTAACAGTATGATAAGTCACTTATTAAGTGTCATGGAAGTGTAACTAGTGGCGTCGTGTTGCTTCTTACGAGCCATTGTTATTTAGCATCTACCTACACATTACACACACAATATAGTTCCTGACGGTATTCGTCCACAAAATCTATGTACGCCTAAGCTGTGATATCTGCACCTTTCGGTCGACACATCCGACTTCTGCACGGCATTTTTTAGGACCGGTTTGCCTTGATCTAGCTGCACAGCTGGTTTTCCAGGACCACCACGTGGTCCTGACTAGCAGGCTGTCCTGACGCAGGCAGTCAAGCTATGAGTCGCTGACTGCGGTCTCTATTGCTGCGTCTTGAGGTCCCAAAATATGTATGAATCTTCACAAATAAAAAAACTCCACATTTTATGACAAATTAATAAAATCAGAGTTCAACAAAAGCTCACAAGTTTATCTATCATTAAGGGGGAGCTGCGCTGGTGTAATGGCTTTGGCGTTGTACTGGCGACCAGGTGTTCATAGTTCAGACCCGGGCGTCAGCGTTTGAAGAAATGTTTACGGCCGGAAATTTGACTGAATAACCTGAACGGCTCCTGTGATAAACCCTCTGTGGATGGGAAGGAGCGAAGCTCCTGACCGGGCTGGAAGGAAAGTCCTCAGGTTCCCCAGCCTCGCAATGACATGTCATTGGGCCGAAGGGCTGAAAGCCCAAGTGCCGCTGGTTAAGGAAAAAAATAAAAAAATCTATCATTAAGGTTCACCTTTCACTAGAATATTATGATAACAGAAAGAATTAAAGGCATACCACGAATTTTGCAAGAATCACTGTACTTAAAAAATGTGTTCGCATTTAAATATCAAGACATAATTTTTACGTTAAAAAGTTTAAAAACATGTTCAAAGACGGTTCAAAAGCTAGTTAATATATTTCTAGCGTTGATTTCATCAGACGAACTAACTTATCAATTATCACGCGGGAGAGTTGATTAGACATAAACATGAGGGGGTGTAAAGACATGGAAGGACTTTGAATAGATGACACCCGACAAAGAAAAAACGTGGCGTGAATTTGTTAAAGGCCTGTATTCCCTTGGTACTTGAAGGATGATAAGAAAAAAATAATTACAGAACTGTTTTGTGTTAAAGGAGAATAGTCGTGTGTTAAGGGAGAATAGTTTAGTGTTACAGGAGAATTTGTCTTGCGTTACAGGAGAATAAGTTTGGTGTTACTGGAGAATTGTTTTGTGTGACAAGGGAATACTCTTGAGTTATAGGAGAATTGCCTTGTGTTACAAGAGAATAGTTGTGTGGTACTGGAGAATAGTTTTTTGTCTCAGGAGAATAGTCTTGTGTTACAGGAGATACTTTTGTGTTACAGGGGTTAAGTCTTGTGTTGCAAGGGTTACATCTTGTGTTACAGGGGTTAAGTCTTGTTTTATAGAGGTTAAGTCTTGTGTTACAGGGGAACTGTTTTGTGTTACACAGGTTAAGTCTTGTGTTGCAGCAGTTAAATCTTGTGTTACAGGGGTTACATTTTGTGTTACATGAGAATTGTTTTTTGTTACAGGGGTTAAGTCCAATGTTACAGGTGTTAAGTCTTGTATTTTGTTTGAGAATTGTTTTGTTTTACAGGGGTTAAGTCTTGTGTTACAGAATTGTTTTGAGTTACAGGGGTTAAGTCTTGTGTTACAAGAGAATAGTTTTGTGTTTCAGGGGTTACGTTTTTTTTTTTTTTTTTTTTTTTTTTTTTTTTTTTTTTTTTTTTGCGTACGCCCGCTAATACTCGAGGCGAAATCTCAGGTTATTATTTATGTCTAACCTGACATTGATTTTACGTGAGTATCCCTTTATTTCTTGTACAGAGACAGGTGTCCCTCGCCATTCAGGCAAATACTCGCCGATTTCGGAGGTACCCATTGCAGCTGGGTCGGCTCAGGAGCCGCCAGTCCCTGGTCGACGACACTCCTTCAAATGTCCTCGCCAGGTCTCGAGTTAATCCAGTCCAAATCCCGGTCGACGAAAAATCCTCAAATGCCGTCGCCCGGGTTTGATCCTGTATCACCCGGTCGCCAGAGCGGTGTTCTAACCACTACGCTAGCGCGGCTCCCGTTACGTCTTGTGTTACAGGAGAATTGTTTTGTGTTACAGGGGTTAAGTCTTGTGTTACAGGTGTTAAGTCTTGTATTACATGAGAATTGTTTTGTTTTACAGGGGTTAAGTCTTGTGTTACAGGGGTTAAGTCTTGTATTACAGGAGAATTGTTTTGTGTTACAGGGGTTAAGTCTTGTGTTACAGGTGTTAAGTCTTGTATTACATGAGAATTGTTTTGTTTTACAGGGGTTAAGTCTTGTATTACAGGGGTTAAATCTTGTGTTACAAGAAAATAGTTTCGGGTTACAGGGGTTAAGTCTTGTGTTACAGGAGAAGTGTTTTGTGTTACAGGGGTGAAGTCTTATGTTACAGTGGTTAAGTCTTGTTTTACATGGGTTAAGCCTTGTGTTACAGGAGAACTGTTTTGTGTTAATGGAGAATAGTCGTGTCTTATGGGAGAATAGTTTAATGTTACAGGAGAATTTGTTTTTTGTTACGGGATATTAATTTAGTGTTACAGGAGAATTTATCCTGTTTTAGGGAAAAATAGTATTGTGTCACAGGAGAGATGTTTTGTGTTACAGGAGAATTGTTTTGTGTTACAGGGATAAAGCCTAGTGTTACAAGAGAATAGTTTTGTGTTTAAGGAGAACAGTCTTCACTTATAGTAGAATAGTCTTGTGTTACTGCGGTTAAGTCTTGTGTTACAGGGGTTAAATCTTGTGTTACAGGAGAAAAGCCTTGTGTTACAGGAGACGTGTGTTTCAGGAGAATTGTCTCGTGTTACAGAAAAATAGTCTTGGGTTACAGGAGAATTGTGTTACAGTACAATTATCTTGTGATACAGAAGAATAGTCTTGTGTTACAGGGGAATAGTCTTGTGTTACACGAGAATAGTCTTATGTTACAGGAGAATAATCGTGTTACAGGAGAATTGTGTTGCAGGAGAATTATGTTGCAGGAGAACTGTCTTCTGTTACAGGAAAAATGTCTTGTGTTACAGGAGAATTGTCTTGTGTTACAGTAGGAATGTTTTAATTTACAGGAAAACGGTCTTGTGTTACAGGAGAACTGTCTTGTGTTACAGAAAAAAATGTAGTGTGTTACAGGAGAAATGTCTTGTGTTACAAGAGAACTGTCTTGTGTTACAGAAAAATAGTCTTGTGTTTCAGAAGAAATGTCTTGTGTTACAGGAGAACTGCTTGTGCTACAGGAGAACTGTCTTGTGTTACAGGAGAACTGTCTTGTGTAACAAAAGAAATTTCTTGTGTTATGGGATAACTGTCTTGTGTTACAGGAGAATTGTGTTGTGTTACAGGACAACTGTTTTGTGTTATAGAAAAATAGTCTTGTGTTACAGGAGAATTGTCTTGTGTTACAGGAGAACTGTGTTGTGTTACAGAAAAATAGTCTTGTGTTACAGAAAAATAGTCCTGTGTTACAGGAAAACTGTCTTGTGTTAACACTCATAATGACCTCTCTCTTCCCACTTGCTGTTGACCGTCTCCCGAACTTACAACAACTTTTTTTTATAAATTCGTTCCCTGCTACAGCCACTGACCAAAACACATGATCTTCTTACATACACCTCCCTAAACATAATTAACTTCCACAAAAAATGTGCACAGCTGAATGACGAGATCACACTTATTGTTAATTCAAAACAGATAGAGTATACAATGATTCTAAAACCAGCCACGAAAACTTACGAAAACCAAACAGAGCTCCAAAGGGAGCAGGGAATTATTCAAACAAACACACAAAAACACCCCTTGACGACCAGTATGCCAAGAAAGTTTATTATATACACGACAAGAGTGACTTTGGCACTACCAACAATAATGACAAGAAAACTGAATTGTAGAGATCGATAAAGAGAGAATATGTTGAACAATTTACCATCTGGGCGTTAACAAATTCAATTAATCAAGGCTAGAGACACGAACTTATATAAAAACGCACTAATCAGCATAGCAGTTAACAGTTGTGCAGACACAACAGAACAGTGACTGGACTTATCTGACAAGATAACACGTAAAAAAGGACTACGAACTCCAATGGACTTAAATATAGCGCCTGTTATCTATTAACATTCATTACATAACCTCATTTCATGGTAGAAACAAACCTCAGTAGTTGTAACCTAGAATTTTATTCTGAGTATATTTGTGTATTTTTCAGTTTTAAACATACAGGATTATTTTTAAAAAACAGAAATGAACATTGTCGAAAGTATTTTTTACTCAGTAACAAGGTTTCATATGAACGTGTATCTAAACCAATTTGTAACGGAACTATCACAGTTAGTTTTGTAATCTTACAGTTGTTTATTGCGAATGTGAATGATCTGAACACCAAATTAAGATTATGTGAGGCTGTGTACTTTCTGTGCTTCTCTATGGTGCGAAATGCTGCAGAGTAACAGAGAAGGAAATGTCGAAACTGTCCTCTTTCAACACAATCTGCCTAAGGAAAATTCTCAAAATCCTTTGGCCTAATACTATCAGTAACCAAGAACTACATGCTCGGAGTAACCAAGAGGACCCGCACACCATCATAGCTGGCAGACTCTGGAGTTGGGTTGGCCACGTCCTCAGAAGAGACCCCGATGCCATCAAAAGAGACCTCGATGCCATCAAAAGAACAGCTATGCTATGGACCCTCCGAAGTAAAGCGAAAGAGAGGCCGACCAAAAACAACTTGGCGGAGAATTGTGGAGGCCAAGATGCAAAGCATGAACCAGAGCTGGGGCACTGTAAGAAAGATCGCCGCCGACCGAACAAAGTGGAAGCAATTTGTTGCAGCCCTACAGGACGCCACCGGGCGTGATGGCCACTGACTGCTTTGACAGTTGGCGGCTAAGGATCAAAGAAGAAGGCAATTGTTTATTGTGCCCTTGTCTTGTCACACGGTGCACACAAATCCTGTAAATCTAATTCACACCAAATCATTTGTAGCATACAATAAGTAAAGCTAAGAGTTACTTATAATATGCTATAAAGGATCTGGGATAAATTAGACTGCAGGATTTATGTGCCCTACGTATGACACAAGGGACGCACATTGAGCATGTATGCGATTAAAAGAATAACTAATAGTTCAAATTCACTGGCTTCCTAGCTCAGTGGTCTATGGTTCGATCCCCAGATGAGGTGGGATTTTTTTAGGCCGCAAACGGCTCCTGGGTCGACCCAACCCCAGAGCAACTTCTGGGAAGGTTAAGGCGGCCGGCGTGATGCTAACAACATCACCCCTAGTGTGCCGATGGTCAAGAAAATATGGGCCTAACACCATATTCCCAATATGCCTCAATGGGCATGTAACGGGATCCTTTTTTGTTTACTTTACAAATTGGTTTAGACTACATGTTCTTATGAAACGTAGTCACTGAGTCATTTTTGAAGGAGTTCAATTCTTTGTGGATCACACCGTTCACTGAATCACGCTCTGATAGTTCGCAAGTAGCACTTTGTGAATGGCGTCAAGTTTGCACTTTGTGAATGGCGTCAAGTTTGACTCATGTCTATACACATGTTAGCAGAAGATATGACAGCACACAACATTGCTGTCTTCTAACATCAAATATTTGTGAGTCAGTGCGATGCTTTTACTGCGTTTAGACATGTGACAACAATACTTTAGGACAGTGTGTACGTATGTATGTATATAAGTAATGTTATGTTGTGTTGTGTTGTGCTTTGTATGTATGTATGTATTTTTTTTTTACTTGGGCTACGTATATATCTTCAGGCACACCACGTAACTACAAATTTCACTTCCACGACGTGAAATCTTCAGACACACATGTGAGTATAACTTTCATTTAAGCCACTTACAATTTTCAAGCACATAATGTAATTGCAACTTTTACTTCAGCCACGTAAAATTATCAGGCACACGCAGTATGTGAAATGATCAGGTTCAAGTAGCACGTGAAATATTTAGACAATTCAGTCATGTGAAATCATCAGGTACAAGTAGCACGTTAAGTATTTAGACGGTTCTGTCACGTGAAATCATCAGGTACAAGTAGATTACTTATTTAGTCGTTCCCCTTCTACCGTGAGGTGTAGAGGTTTGGAAGAGAGAGCGCCAGACTATCCTATTGGCTTTTTCCTCCTGGCCTGGTTCCATTCTAGTCCTCAGTCCTTCGATTACTTATTTAGTCGTTCCCCTTCTACCTTGAGGTGTAGAGGTTTGGAAGAGAGAGAGAGAGCGCCAGACTATCCTATTGGCTGTTTCCTCCTGGCCTGGTTCCATTCTAGTCCTCAGTCCTTCAAAGATTGTCTATTGTTGTCCTCCCAGCGGACTCTGGGTCGTCCTGGGGGTCTGGATCCCTGGCTCTTTGTTTCCCATGCTTGTCGTGGTAGCTGATCTTCTCCCATTCTGCAGACATGGCCAAACCATCTTAGTTGGGACTGTTCTACTTGGGTCTGCAGGGGGTGGGATTTTAGGCCTTGTTGTATCGTCTGGTTGCGGACCATGTCTCTTCTTGTTCCTTCAACCACCTTCCTCAGATACCTCATTTCTGAGGTTTGGATCTGGCTTTTGTGGGTTGTAGTCATTGCCCATGACTCGCATCCATATGTCAAGACTGGGACATAGGTGGAGCGGTATACAGCCATCGTTTTCTTACCAACCTCTCTCTTGCTGAGGAATCCTTGATTTATGGCCTGAAAAAGTCTCCCAGCTGCTGCTTTTCGAGTGGCCAACTCTTCTTTGATGCTTCCCTTTTAGTCTGTAATAGCTCCGAGGTATTTAAAGTGGTTGACCTGCTCCAGAACCTGATCTCCCAGCTTAATCTGATGTCTTCTCTCTTCTCTTGATATCACCATGGATTTTGTTTTAGAGCTGCTTATGACCATCCCTCTCTTCTCCAGCTCTTCCTTCCAGACTTGCAGGTTGTATTGGAGATGTGCCTCTGATTTCGCAATCAGGTCAACATCATCAGCAAATGCCAGCTCTGAAATACAGACCTGTCTCATCTTCCAGTACCCCACTGAATACTTTCTTGTTCTCTCCTTACATGCCTTGATGACATCGTCCATGAGGAGTATGAAAAGATAAGGTGACAGGATATCACCTTGTCTTACACCAGTGGTGATCCTGAATTCTTCTGAATTATGGTTTGCTGTCCTCACATAATTTCTGCAAGACTTGTAGAAGCTCTGTATAGCATGAATCAGAGGTGCTGGAATGTTCTTCTTTGCCAAACAGTCCCAAAGTTTGCTCCAGGGGACCCCGTCAAACACCTTTTCCAGATCTATGAAACAAAGATGGATCTCACTCTTATACTCAAGGGCCTTTTCACTCAGCTGTCTGAGTGTGAAGATTAGGTCTTGAGTACTTCGGTTTGCTCGGAACCCGCACTGGACCTTATCTAATTGTGGCTCAGCCAGGCGTTGGAGTCTCTGCTCTAGGATTTTAGAGTAGATTTTACCAGGGGCACTGAGAAGGGATATGCCTCTATGGTTTCCACATTGTCGATTGTCACCCTTTTTGAAAATTGGTGTTATGATGGCAATCTCCCAATCCTTTGGTTTGGTCTTGTTGCACCACGCTGCCTGTAGGACCTTTAAGAGTAATAGGTCGCCTGATGCTCCCATGTACATAACCATTTCTGGTGTCATACCATCATGCCCTTTTGCTTTGCCCATCTTGATTTTCTCCAGTGCTGATTTTCATCAGGTACAAGTAGCACGAGAAATATTTAGACAATTCAGTCACGTGAAATCATCAGGTACAAGTAGCACATGAAATATTTAGACAGTTCAGTCACGTGAAGTCATAAAACTCTACATGCACTTGAAATAATTGGTTTCTGTTTGCATTTACTTTGATAGAATATTGCAAAAGTGAACCAACATGGCTATCTCATCATTTCTGAAGACCATCCTTTGGGCATGCCTTTTATCACAAGTAAGCTCAGCTGCAGCAGAAACTACAGATTACGCCAGCGCTATCATAGCATCAAGTGCCAGTCTGCTGGTATTACTGACATTACTGTATTTACTGGCATATTTACTGTGGACGGTTACATTGTTTATACTTGGAGTTATAACAGGTGTATGTAATTGCATACTACGTTTATTTGGTGTTAACAATGCTGAGCCGAGACAAGCATTGTCACAAAGTGAGAAGTATACACAACCCGTGCAAGAGTGGTCATCAGATAGAGAATACAGACCCTGGCAATCACAGGTTGTAAGCAGCTGGGAAAATGAACACAATCTGGTAAGCAGCTCCATTCTTGCTAGGGTCTCTTTTTCTTACGCTTTAATTATAAGTTTAGTATTTAATTATTTGTCCTTTGTCTTCAAGAAGACACACGGTTCTTAAATAATAGGTTCTGTGTTGCTCTTTACTCTTATCATAATTATCATAATCTTCTTCATCTTCACCATCTTCATCTTCATCATTGCCGCTCTACTACTTGTGAACCATAAGCTTTTAAATAATTCATGCCACTCTTGCAAAATCTTTTTAAGTCTTTTCGTGTCTTCTGTATCTTTTTTTTGGGGGGGTCTGTCACCAGCTTCTTTCTGCCAGCATGCACGCGCGCAGACACACCCACACACAAATATGTATATATATAGATACAAAGCCGTCTGGATAAATAGAAGTCACTGGGACCATCTAAAATACTTCTGCTTATCCAAAATTCTGCTTGTCAGAAATTCTACTTATCAGAAGTTTGTGCCGAGCTGGTCATTTTGCGGTCAGAATAAGAGCGAAAGTTAAAAAATAATTATGTTAACCCTTTATTTACAACTGTTTCATCTGTTTAATTAGCATGTAAACATCTTCTCCACTTTTGAACAGCAAATTAAAAGCATAACGTATAGCATCATGTCCTTTGTTTGTACAATAGGCGCAAATACCAAAACATTTAAAACTACATATCCTATAATCAAACATAATGCACACGTTTTTAATCCACAGCATGATGCAAAGCAGCATCAGCTAGTGTACATCATAATCTTAGCATCGAATCTTAGATACAGTAACCACAGAAGACAATCAGCATCGGCATTACATAACACACAATTTGTATATGGAGAATGTGTATGACATCATGCTGGCCTCACTAGATTTTACAGGTTAGGAAAAATAGAAATACCGGTACAATTTTTGTTTTTAAAATCCTGTAAACTTCACCAGTTAACTTTTCACACGTTAATCAGTACTGATAGAATTATTATTAAAACATTATTATTATTCTTTCTTTCTTTCTTTAATCCTTAGCTGCCAACTGTCAGATCAGTTGGTGGCCATCATGCCTGGTGGAATCTTGTAGGGCAGCAACAAACTGCTTCCACTTTGTTCGGTTGGCAGGCATCCTTCGTGCAGTTCTGGTTCATTATTTGCATCTCGGCCTCCACAGTTCTCCGTCAAGTTATTTTTGGTTGGCCTCTCTTTCGTTTTCCTAATTATTATTATTAATATGTTCATATTATGCTTCTTTTTATTTTTGTGGAAATTATCTTCTTCAATAATTCAGTATTTTCTTTTAAATAATCATGGAATTGGCAGCATAACAATTTTTGAAATTATATTGCGGAAGCAAATATTCGCTGAAATGTTTCTAATTTTTGTCCAGTGACTTTCCATCAGACAACATACATCTGCAGTATGACCAGGTTTCGCAAAGAAATTTTGTGTGATCATTATAAGTTCAGAATAAAATTCAATTATTACTGATTGTTTTAAGTATTTGATTCATGTGCCAGCAACTGTATTAATCCTTCATCATTAATTATACTTTCAACAAATGTCAGATTGTAAAAGTTGATCATAACACTTTTATCGTCAAATGCAACATCTTAATCAACTAAATCCTGAACAGAAGCTTGCCCATCTTCTTATGCTTGTAAAGTCATTCATAACAAATATGTGAAATGTTCTAACGGTTTCATCGATATCTCTTAAGTCTTATAAACAACTGATGTGCAGGCATTTATTATCATTGTGAAACTTGTCACACAAGCTGTCAAGTCACTCTTTTTGTTTTTCAGTAAGCATATTTGGAATCATCAAGGGCACAGACTCTTGACATAAGCGCTACTTAAGAATGTTTATCACAGATTTAACACAATTTAGAACTTGAACAACTGAACAACATCCCCTTTTAATTTGTTCAGTATTTGCTTGTAAACATACTCCTTAAAGAATATACTGGCATTAGATAGACCTCTTCTAAGTCATGCTCAATCTCCGGGAAAAGCCGGACAAAATGTACTTTTGGAAAATCCGCAATCTTAAGGTTTAAAAGAGGACAAGTCCGGGGAAAAGACAACAGGTGGTTACTCAAATTCACATGGAATTGGAGATATGAACTTAAAGGGATTTAAAAAACCTGGAAAGTATGGTACGCATTTGTTGCTGGCCTCTGCGTAGGGAGATAAAGGGTAATGATGATTGACATTTATAGACACAGAAAATTAGTTTTCGCTTCCATGTAAATAAAATAAAATAACAAAACTGGTGAACTTGCTTGGAATCGTTGTGTTGTTCATACGTCTATCCAAAATATTCTCTAGGACTTTTACTCATAAACTAAAGGTTCTCTATGACCATTTCATAAAGTTCCATAACACTTGTGCTAACAACGATACTTGATACAAGCACAATCAAGTCTCTAGTTTGACATTTTGTATACTCTCCAATCATTTACTACATTAACATTAATAGAAAGTGTCAAAACGACCGTAGTACAAATAAGTCGTTATTATGAGTTACGGTATTTTCCCATAGCAAAGGGTTTTTTAAGGTCCCATTAATCTCAGACCTAAGGGTCTTTTATATTTGGTCATGCACCCTAACATAACCGACTAGGTAGAATGGGACGCGCCTCGCCAAAACGAGGCAATACGTTATTTAAAAAAAAAAAAAGATGTCCCATTGATCAGGGTGGCTTATTACGAGTCGTTCTTCGCTGTCTTTCTTTCATTGCTGAGTCTGGCACCCTATTCCGTTCACCACCATTTATAAACTGGTAGATCATTTATGAATCACTGTCGTAGATTTTATCTGATAGGTAATAGATGTTTATAGTCCTGTCGGAGCACAGGTGATAGTGATAACTATGTGAAAGTAAGGTGGAAGAAAAAGTTTTTCTCACGAGGTGATAGTGTAAGAGAAAGGACAGTCTCTGGGTGAAGTAATTTCTCTAATCCAGCCTATCAGTACGACTTTCTTTAAATCAGACGCACTTTCTCTCCTTGTACAAAATACAAGTTACCCTGCATCCACATGCACAAAATTCTGTGACAAATACGCACAAATTTGAAAACAAACTATGAATTACAGATAGGGTAGGGTTTGACCAACGTAATAGCTAAAGGTATATTAAGTTTATTTATCACTAGAACTTTACAACATACATCATATACATCGATAGATCATGGTTTACCGACAAATGAAAATTAATCAAAATAGATTCTCCCCTCTGGTAAAGGAAAAGAAAAGAAGATCCCAACAGAGGTTAATTAACCCAAAAGATCAAAAGTTAACAATAAGTGTATGGAATAGTCAGTAAAGAAAACAAAGAACAAGTTCCTAATTGATTAAGTTGTTTTAGTTGATTACGCTATTCTTGTTACGGGTCAATGATTATGCTGTCTTAGCTCGGTTAGCGTACTTGGTTGATCACTGTTCTGGTTCCTCATGAGTTTCATTGTCAAACAAAGGTTAATGGTATTTTTCATATAAAAGAGTGTATCATGCTTGAATGAAGAGTCAATAAACGGCGTAGCAACCAAAACCAACTTTAACTTGATTGATTCTTGGTAAGTCATGGTTTTTCTGAGTCCAATAGGGATACAATTTATTTAACGAAATAACGAAGACATCCAAAGCAATCAGTTCATACAAAGTACATAGTATTGCATTCAAAATATATTACCGTCAGTGTCCAGTTCCTTAAATGTCATCAGAACATTATTGGCTGTATACATGCGTGGCTAACTAGGTAGACCACCAGAAATGAGACCCAATAGTTTGACGAATATAGCTCATAAATGAGCGAACAATCTTTCCATAAGATGGTTATTCATAAACCATTAATTCCATCAATTCATTATCATAACATGGACTGACCCTATGTCCATATCTCAATATAGATTCGGCAATATGAAGCCTAACACTGGAAGGAACAGAAAACCCGTCTTCATGGCTTGACGGTCAGAATAAAAAGGGTCAAGTACATTAGTCACCAAGCGTGACCATATCAACGCTACCGCGTCACAATCGAACCATGCGATTGTGTTCAACAAAAAACCATGAAGCATAAAAAACATTCTCTATTAAAAAACCTATCACCATCAAATGCGCACTGCCAACTATAGCAGACGACATCGATAAACATGTCGTAACAATTCCCTGCCCGACGGGGAAAAAAAATCTATTCGATAGATTTTTTTTGAATTATCGTGAGTAATAATCAAAATTTTACTAAAAATCAACATACGGCTCACGATGTTCTGTGTAGAACAGTGTCGTAAGTCGTGTTGTGATAATATCAGTCATATAATAAATGAAACTTGTATTAAGTAACCAAAGATAATGTCAACTGTCGGTAAAGGATTAAATAAAAGTGTGTTTTCACCAAAAAAAAAGAAGGTGTTATGTACTAACATTATCCTAACTAATTAAAATTAAACTAATTAATCAGTATAATAGTTGTAGGAAATAATACTTACTTACTTACTTAGTCGTTCCCCTTCTACCGTGAGGTGTAGAGGTTTGGAAGAGAGAGCGCCAGACCATTCTATCAGCTGTCTTCTTCCTGGCCTGGTTCCATTCTAGTCCTCGGTCCTTCAAAGATTGTCTAATGTTGTCCTCCCAGCGGACTCTGGGTCGTCCTGGAGGTCTGGATCCCTGGCTCTTTGTTTCCCATGCTTGTCGTGGTAGCCGATCTTCTCCCATTCTGCAGACATGGCCAAACCATCTTAGTTGGGACTGTTCTATTTGGGTCTGCAGCGGATGGGATTTTAGGCCTTGACGGATCGTCTGGTTGCGGACCATGTCTCTTCTTGTTACTTCAACCACTTTCCTCAGATACCTCATTTCTGAGGTTTGGATCTGGCTTTTGTGGGTTGTAGTCATTGCCCACGACTCGCATCCATATGTCAAGACTGGGACATAGGTGGAGCGGTATACAGCCATCTTCGTTTTCTTACCAACCTCTTTCTTGCTGAGGAATCCACGATTTATGGCCTGAAAAAGTCTCCCAGCCGCTGCTTTTCGAGTGGCCAACTCTTCTTTGATGCCTCCCTTTCGGTCTATAATAGCTCCGAGATATTTAAAGTGGTCGACCTGCTCCAGGACCTGTTCTCCCAACTTAATCTGATGTTTTTCTTTCTTCTCGTGATATCACCATGGATTTTGTTTTAGAGCTGCTTATGACCATCCCTCTCTTCTCCAGCTCTTCCTTCCAGACTTCCAGGTTGGATTGGAGATGTGCCTCTGATTTAGCAATCAGGGCAACATCATCAGCAAATGCCAGCTCCGAAATATAGACCTGTCTCATCTTCCAGTACCCCACTGAATACTTTCTTGTTCTCTCCTTACATGCCTTGATGACATCGTCCATAAGGAGTATGAAGAGGTAAGGTGATAGGATATCACCTTGTCTTACACCAGTGGTGGTTCTGAACTCTTCTGACTTATGGTTTGCTGTCCTCACATAATTTCTGCAAGACTTGTAGAAGCTCTGTATAGCATGAATCAGAGGTGCTGGAATATTCTTCCTTGCCAAACAGTCCCAAAGTTTGCTCCAGGGGACCCTGTCAAACGCCTTTTCCAGATCTATGAAACAAAGATGGATCTCACTCTTATACTCAAGGGCCTTTTCACTCAGCTGGGAAATAATTATAATTAAAATTTCATTACCCAAACTAAAATATTGTGATTGTGGAGAAAATAAAGAATAGTAAAGTAAAGCAAGGAAAGAGTAAAAGATAAATTTAACTAGTGAGAAGTTAATGACTTAATAAAACATATGTATAGATTAGCTAATATGTAATTACCTAACTATCAACTAAACAAATAATAATACCTATATTATTCCGTAAACACATTTGCTAACTTCAAATAGTAATTATCTTATATATATATCATCATGTGACGTATTCTTTCCAGAACGTTGTCTCCATTACAGCTGCTCTGAACGCATCACGATTCTGGGCAAGTCGACCTGCATCAGCCAAAGACAAGTTCAGACTCTCTGTGATGTCCTGGGTCCACCGTCGTCTAGGTCGACCCCTTCCCCTTTTTCCAGGGACCATGCCTTCCATCACTGTTTTTTCTAGACTATTATGTCTTTTTATATGGCCGAAAAATTTCAGCTTCCTTATTGCGATGGTATTTAGGAGCCAATGTTCCTGTACGTTTAGTGAGTGCAGTACTTCTCTGTTGGTCTTTTTTTCTGTCCAGGGTATTCTCAACATCCTTCTGTAGCATTTCATTTCAAATGATGTAATCTTTTTTGCAACTGTTTTATTGAGTGTCCAAGTCTCGCAGCCGTATGTTGCCACTGGGAATATACATGCTCTGATCAGTTGTAACTTTGTTTCTTTGCTTGTGCCTTGCCATAGGTTTTTCATCTGTATTAGTTTATGTGAAGCAATTGCAAGTCTTCTTTTAATTTCTACTGCACAGTCGCCAGAGCTGTTGATGATTGATCCTAAGTATTCGAATTCATTAACACTTTCCAGTTCTTCGTTATCAATTTCAATTTCTGGTTTGGTCTTTACTTTGTCTGTTGTCAATACTTTAGTCTTCTTGGTGTTTAGGTATAGATTCTGGGCCTCGCTGTGTTTTTTGGTGGACAGAAGTAATTGTTCAAGTCCTTCTGGGTTGGTCGATAGGAGGACTGTGTCGTCAGCATATCTGATTTCCGGGATCTGGTACCCGCCGATGTTAAATGAGTCAAACTCTGTGTGTTCTTGGTCATCTCTTACATTTCTCATGATATTCTCGGCATAAATGTTAAACAGGTAAGGGGAAAGGGTACAGCCTTGTCTTACTCCTTTCTGTACTTCAAACCATTCTGATGTTTCCCCCTCTATTCTTACGGCTGCCTGTTGTTCTTGGTACAGCAGTGCGATGAGTTGTATAAGGTGGTTTGGAAATCCCATATTTTTTCATAATAGCCCATAACTGCTGATGTTGTACACAATCGAAAGCTTTGGTGTAATCAATGAAACAAGTATGTAGATCAACGTTGAATTCTCTACACTTTTCTATGATGATCCTCATGTTAAATATATGATCTCTAGTGCCTCTACCTACCAACGGGCTGATCACCCGTTTGCTAGTCACTTCGATTACGGAAACAACAGCAAATGGATTGATTTGCCGTTGCCCTAAAGACGCCAATAGGCGTGATGGGAAACAATGGCAAAGAAAACCTATCTGCTGTTGCCCTAAGACGCCACTAGGCGTAATGGCCACTGACTGCTTTGACGGTCGATGGCTAAGGACGGAAGAAGAAGAAGAAGAAGAAGTGCCTCTACCTGGTCGAAAACCCGCCTGTACTTCGTTTATTTCTGTTTCTAGCTTTTGTTGCATCCTTTTCATTATGATTTGTAATAGTATTTTGCTGGCATGGCTTATAAGAGCTATAGTTCTGTAGTTTGTGCACAGTTTCAGGTTGCCCTTTTTTGGCAAGGGTATGTAAATTGATCTTTTCCATTCCTTGGGCCAAATTCCGCTTTGCCAGATCTTGCAGCATAATGCATGGTATATACGAGCGCTGCCTTCTCCTCCTGCCTGTATCATTTCAGCTGTTATTTCATCACAACCAGGAGATTTTCCACTTTTTAAGTGTTTGATTGCGTTCCGGACTTCCTCTATGGTAGGTTCTGGTTCACGTTCCGCTTCATTCATGACGTTGTTATCTGCCGCTTTGTTTATTTCCTTATACATTTCTTGACAGTACTCCTTCCATCTGTTCAGAATATCTTTACGTTCTGTTAGAGTGTCGCCTTTCTTGTCGTTTATTGCTCGAGGTGAGGATTTAAAGTTGCTGTTCTTCAATGTTCTTACTTCAGAAAACATATTCGTACTCAATCCCTGTTCGCGCATTTCCTCTATTTTCCTGCAGGTGTCGTTTATGTATTGTTGTTTGTCTTGTCTGACTCGTTTTTTAATCTGCTTTGTGTATTCCTTGTACAACTCCTGATTTTCCGTATCTTTTTTGGACTTCATTTTTTCTTCTCTCTACCACCAACTTCAGTGTTTCGTCTGAGATGTATTCTCGTCTCTTTATACTTCTTTTAGGAATTAACCTCTGTGCATTTGTAATATAAACATCTCTGATGTTATTGGCAAGTTCATCTGGTGTCATTTCCTCCTGTACTGCCATAAGAATGTCAAATTTGTTCTGAATATCGACACTGTACTCTTCTGGTATGGCGCTTGTGTCATAACGTATTACTTTGTCGCTTGTAACGACTTTTTTCAATTTGATCTTGAAGTTTGCAGCAAGAAGTTCATGGTCGGAGTCACAGTCTGCTCCTGGGAGCGTCTTGATGGATGAGATACAAGATCGCCACCTTTGTTGTATTAAGATGTAATCTATTTGGTTCTTGCTTTTTCCGTCCGGTGATGTCCATGTATATAGTCTTCTAGGGTGTTGCATAAAAAGAGTATTTGTGATGACTAGGTTGTTTTCTAGGCAGAATGTTGTCAAGCGCTCTCCTCTCTCATTTCTCTGACCCAATCCATAACTTCCTTTCTCTCTTTTTTCATGTTCTAATCTTTCGTTTCCAACTTTGGCATTAAAATATCCCATTATTATCCTAATATCTTGCTTATTTGCTTTCTCTAATGCGTGTTGCAGTTCATTGTAAAAATCTTCAATTTCCTGTTCTTCAGCAGCTGCTGTTGGCGCATATGTTTGTATAATTGTGATGTTCTTTCTTTTTCCTTTCAGTCTGATTGTGACAATGCGGTCATTTATGGGATTATATCCCAATAGGGAGGCAGCTGCCCTTTTAGACAGGTAGAAGCCGACGCCACTCTGACCTCCTCTCTCTTTGCCTGAGTATATGAATGTTCCTCCTGATGGAATCGAAAAGTGTCCCTGGCCCGACCATCTGTGCTCTGAGATGCCCAGGATATCGATGTTTAGTCTTTCCATTTCGTTCTTCACTATGTACTGTTTTCCTTGGTATAAGCTTCTGACGTTCCATGTTCCTATTTTGATTATTTTTCTAAGACCGATGGCATGGTTTTCCGTGGTAACACAGTCAGGCTTTTGGCCGTCATCACGATTACCTGTACTGACGCTGCCAACGATCTCTTCCCCAGTTAAATATGATCTGCCTGGCCTGGGGGCCTCACCACCAGATCTTTGTGTAGTATTTAGATTAGCCATTATGGATTTCTTGGCATTGTACATCCAGTAGTTTGCCATTGCTTTCTGGATGGTTCTGGCCGTTTACCATTACAGTCCATGGTGCGCCCTCAGCCTGATACCAGGCCTTTCCAACTCCTGCCCTAGAAGCTGTTGTCAAAATATTATTGATCATCCGCCCGTTTGGCCAGCAGTTGTGTGTACTGTTTAAGGGGGACCTCCCTTTTTCAATTTACTCATGTAGTTCTGCCGGCCAGTCAAAGCCGTTGCCCGGGGGGTGGCGCTGCCGTACACAAGCAGACTCGAGGAGCCATACATGAGCTGAACTGGAGTGGGGGAACCAAATAGGATCCAGGCCATCCTCAAAAAGAGGAAGTGACTGCCTCTCACTGTGAGGATATATATATATATATATATATATATATATATATATATATATATATATATATATATATATATATATATATATATATATATATATATATATTAAATTATTCAATAGTGTGAGATTATTTTATTTTCTCTTTTCTTTCTTTTATATATTTCATCTTTTTCTCACATTTTATTCTTTTATTTTATTTATTTGAACAATATGTAATTAAACTAATAATGTTAGTTCTGAAGATCCAAACGTCATTATTCCTATTTCTGGACATATAAGTTTGTTCCATATGCAGAACGAGTTTCATTCCATAACTGTGATGTAGATTGTTCATATTGAAAACTGAGTTAAGAATGTTCATCTGTCTTTCGAGTAAAGCTGGATCAAGAATTTCACCTAATTCATTCAGTCCATCTGATTCCGATTTGAATACGAAAGAAAATTCAAAGACCACACGAATATTCCCTTGAGTGTATCGTATCAAGTAAATACCGATTGGACACAAACCAAAGTCCAAAAGTTGAAAAGTTTATGAGTTTCTTCGACGTATTATTAGTATGTCTCGAGTTCATGAAAACATCAGCCGTGCAACGTTTATAAGCAGGTACGTAGAGTCTTATTTCTATTCTTGAAATATTGAATTATAACTTTCATTCAGTTAGATGCGATAGGATTTCGCGAGAGTGTATCGGCCATTACATTTTCACTACCAGGTATAGATTCGATGACAAAGTCAAATGTAATATCATTGAACTTTATAATATACTGGAGTGTTCACCGTCGGTAGAATCTATTGATGTCACTTGAAGTACGAGATACGATATCATCTCCAACACACCGAATCGTAAACTCGCGAAAAACAACTCGCTCCTAGTCCGTAATTGCTGACATCTGTACGGAGTATAAACTTTTTAGAAGCATATGTTGACCTCAAATTTAGGAGGTATTTAATAAAAAACTTTTAAAATTTTGTGAGCGCTTATTTAATCCATGTCATTTTCAGAAGCATGTCCTTTTTTTCAAGACAATTAAACGATATACAAACTTATGCAGCATTTGCTGAGCATAGAATAATCGACAAAGTTACTGTCTAACTTAGGCATGGTAAAATTACAAAGACGAAAGAACACAGTGTTATAGTAGATAAAACAACACAAGTGTCACCTAATGGAAAAGCCCACCATAACTAAGTCATATAAGAATAATTGACAATAAAGAAAAGAAATGATGACTGACTATGCTGAGTCATCAAAGATGTGACGAACAGTGTTACTGTAACCTGTTATCTGCATGATGCAAAATCAGGTACTAATTGTAACTTTAGCGAATGGTGATGAAACCATACACCATTGTCCCGCTCGACAACCATACGAGCATCTATATTGTTACAGAAGGTAACTAATGCCTCACTATTCTGACCATTGAATGATGGCAGAAGACGAACAAACTTAACGTTTGCTGTATACTGAAGAAAATTACCAAGTGTCTGCCATGTAGTATCTTGTGACAGATTGCGCACTAACACAGTGCAAGAATATGCACTTTTACTTATATACGTAGGACCGTTGTCAGGAAACTGAATATGAGAGATGTGTAGAATTAGTCACATAAGAAGAATTGACTTTTCTCTTTTTCCAATACGTCATATTTTTATTGGATGATGTATCATCCTGATTGCCCTTAGGATGATACCTATCAGTATATAATGCAGTATGTTTCATACATGTCGTATAGGACTGCTTGTTAGACAAAGGTAATACCTTGCTGACAGATTTATTTGTCTTAATTTTATTATTCAAATTCATCCTAACCCCAACATTATTTTCCAAAACATTACTCTTCTTTTCAATGTTGACAACGTCAACAGTTTTCTTAAGATTAGTTGTAATCTGATCCTTTCGCCAACATTTATTTTCAGAATTGGCAGTATTTTTCTGATGAGGAAAAGTATATCTCCCTCGGAATGATATTTTTATTTTGTTGGGTTGTGCTGAGCTGGTCTTAGCACATGGAGCACCATTAGTATGTCGTACAATAAATCTATCATCTTCATCAATTTCTGGGATAGTACTCAGACTGGAATTGGAAACTGCTGTGCCACATGTATACAACTTATTGGCACGTAATTGCGCCATAGCAACGATGGTGTTAGCATTGCCATACAATTGCAAATTCTTCCTTTCCCATTCATTAATTTCTTCTGGGGTGCAATCCTTGCTGCCATGGATGCGTCCCACCGTAAGATCAGCTACTGGATTCTGCAACATGCACACCTTGACATTACCTGTAAAAATGGTGTGTTAATATGAATTATTGCTGTGGGGTAGTACTCAATAGTATCCCCAAAAGACATACACTTGACATATTCATTTGTAGCACAACTTGGGGGAATCAGTGACTGCCTGACTCCAATGGTAGTGGATCCCGAATCTCTCAAAACAGAGACCACTGAACCATTTACTATCCCTCTGTTAAATATCAGAGAGCCTGTTCCATCATTAGCAGCAAGACCAACTTCTGGTGAAATTTGTCCACAATTCAGTACTGTTTCTTTTGCCTTCTGAAAAATAAGATTACAATCTTGGCAACTATTTGCCACGTTATAGTTAACAGCAAAACATGTAGAAGATGAATGTATCTGATTATTATCTTGTGGAACACTTGGGGTCGTACCAGTAGTGAGTGCCGCCCCTGCATTGTGATCATAATGTGATGGTCTACGTGATTGAGACCGATGACGGGAATAGTTATTGGAATTATTTCGTTGTCCGCCATGGTGGCTGTTGGGTCTAGATCTAGAGATATGATTATTGATATTCCATCTGTTACCATTGTTATTATTATTAGAATTATAAGATCTATTCTGACTTGAATTCTGTTGACTATTGTTATACCTGAATTGAGGTGATTGATTCCTATATTGTTGTCTACCTCTGTTAAAATTAACATTATTGTTATAGTTATTTCGTCTCTTATTATAATTATCATTATAATTTCCCCTGAAATGATTTCTATCTAGGCTGTGTGTTCTTGATTTGTCATAACCATGGTATGACATATTGGAGGCCACAGGTAAAGGTTCTCTTATTTGTGAGTTAGATATGTTCACATTAGGATGTGCGGTACAGTAATGTACTGCCATTTCTTCTAAAGCAGCAATGGTAGATGGTTTTTGTTCTTGTAAGAAGGAAAAGAATGGTGGACTGACAGAGGATAGTACCTTATCCCTGAGTAACAAATCAACTAATTTATCATAAGATTTGTTCACACCTGCAAGTTCCACCCATCTATTAAAGGTGTTGCGTATGTTCGCAATGAACCCTGTAAAATCTTTATTTGATTCTGGTAGAAGATTTTTAAACCTTAGTCTACATCCCTCCTCATTTAAATGAAACCGTCTTAATAATAAAGCCTTTATTGCATCATAGTCACCAGCCATTGTTGGATCAACATTCTCTGTTGCATTTAAGGGCTCACCATCTAAAACTTCGTTAAGTTTTAGTGCCCATGCAGTTTTTTCCAAGTTATTTGTCTTACGTACTTGTTCAAAACGTGCTAGATACGATCCCAAATCGTCGAAATTAAGCTTAAAATGAGGTAGTTTAAAGTTATAGTAACATTTGTTTTGGTTGGATGAAAGTACATTCTGAGAATTGTCACTATGGCTAGTAGTAGCATTTTGTGCCTGTAATTTAGCTGTTTCCAACTTGATGAGTGCCAGTTCTTTTTTTTGTTGCCTTTTTATTTCTTCTTGCTTCCTTTTATTTTCTTCTATTTCTCTTATTCTGTTTTATTTTTCAATTTCTTTCATCTCACGTTCTCCTTCTTCCTTCTTCAATGAAGCTTTTTTCTCTTCCTCTTCTTTCTTCAATGCAGTTTTTTTCTCTTCCTCTTCTTTCTTCAATGCAGTTTTTTTATCAATCTCTTTTTGTTCAGCAATAGCCAGTTGCTCTTCAGCATACTGACGGAGTTCCTGTCCTTTATAGCCAAAATCTTTTCCAATCTTAATAAATTGGTCCAAAGTAGCCATATTAATTCAGTAATATACTTACTCAGTCAAATATCTAATTATATGTATATGCAACAGAAGATAATTACTCAATATAACCAACTATAATATTATCTTATTATTAATTGTAAGTTCAACAACTATTTTTACTCAATATTTTATATCACTATCACTTACTCATAATAACACAACAGTTAGTTATGAAATTTATTTATTTATGATGCTGAATTTATTTCATGCATCTAATATCTTCACTTATTGCTTATGGGTATCCTCCATCCATAATATTAATCAATTATATATTTCTAATAATAATATATTGTCCCACTTTATCTAGTATATCACTTATTCATAGTGTGATTAATAAGCAATTATCAAATAAAAGTTACCTTTCTTTAATATTTTATTATACTATCATGACCTCATGCCCTAGTCATAATGAATAAATAATAGTGCAACTGATGACATCATCTAAGTCATCAAATAATTTAGTCAAAATTAATCAAATTGGTTTATCATCTGATTTCTTTTTTTTTTTTTTTTTTTTTTTTTTTCGTACACCCGCTAATACTCGAGGCGAAATCTCAGGTTATTATTAATGTCTAACCTGACATTGATTTTACGTGAGTATCCCTTTTCTTGTACAGAGACAGGTGTCCCTCGCCATTCAGGCAGATACTCGCCGATTTCGGAGGTAATCTGATTTCTTAATCAAATTATATTATTATATTTATATTATAAATTTATAAAATTACTAATTACAAGACAAATAGTAACTAAAGCTTTACGAGACGAATTAACAAGACAATTGACATTTTTCAGACATATAAAATGATTTTATGAAACAAGCAGAAAAAATCGGAAGTAGGTTCAAGGTTAAACCAAGTCGAGATTACTTGATTCTTTAAAGAAACTAGTTAACGCCTTACTGCTTACTTCGCTCTGTTTCACATAGTGCTTAATTGCCAGATGGCTCGCATGTTAATTGCGATCGTGAATCAGGCGTTCGTGTAGCAAAAAATATAAAACCTAGATGGGGAGGGGCAAAAGTGGACGGTCATTGCTGCACTATTTTCATATGTGACATTTCGTCCGGGATTGAAGACATGAAACCCTTTTATGTCTCCTATGAAAATAGCGCTGCTGTTGTCCGTATCTTGCGAGTGATTGCTATCTTCACTTTCCCTTTCTTCCTCAATGCTCCAATTTCTACTCATAAACTCTGCTCCCACGTTTTGTTTTCCTGGTATGTATTTTACTTTGAAAGCATACACACTTAGGAGCAACGCCCACCGCATAATCCTCGCCTTGAATTCCTTGTTCGCTCCAAGACAAGCCAGTGGGGCTGGTCCGTCTGCACTGTAAATGAAACGCCGTAAAGATATTCGTGATGTTTCCTGATACAACTCACGAGTGCCAGACATTCTCTCTCCACTGTGGAATAGTTCCGTTCTGCTGTATTCAATTTTCGGCTGCCATAAGCGACTGGGAATAACAGGTTCGGATCATTGTCATCTGCTTGTAGCAGAGTTGACCCGATGCATCGACCCGCAATATAAAAGGTTTCTTAAGGTCAGGTAGCCGTAAAATTGGATATTTGGACAGCTGTCCTTTGAGAGTGACGTAAGCGTGTTCGCACTTAGCATCCCAAATAACTGTTTCCGGCCGCCCCTTTTTGGTAAGATCAGTAAAGAGTGCCGTTAGCCCGTTGAAATTGTTAATAAATTTCTGGTAGTATTCACACAGTGATAGGAATGAACGTGTGTCTTTCTTCGTTCGGGGCCTTTTTGCAGCAACTATTTTCTCAATGTTCTTGGCAACTGGCCACATGCAGCCTTGAGAAATGGTATGCCCCAGGAAGTCAAGCTTTTCAAATCCGATTAGACACTTGCTAGGTCTGGTTGTGAGACCAGTGTCCTGTAGTCTCCTGAGGAGCATAGCCACTGTAGCAATATGTTCATCGTAGTTTTCCGTTGCAATTAATGTCATCCATGAAATTATGGATATGGGGACTTTGCAAGGGTTCTAAAAGCTTTCTCATCATTCTGGTAAAGACTCCCGGTGCGTTGTGCAATCCGAATGACATCACGTTGAAGGTATAGTGTCCTTCACTGGTGCTGAAAGCTAACAGGGACTTAATTTCCTCCTTGACTGGTATTTGGTAATAACCTTTACTCAGGTCAATCTTGGAGAAAATTCTTGCCCTGCTAAGCTTGGCGAACAGCTCAGACGCGCTCTGAAGAGGTTCCAGCTGGAATTCTGTTACAGTGTTACGGTAATCTATGCACAGCCGAACTTCCTTATTGGGCAACAGTACTACACTCGAACTGTAAGGAGAGGTAGACTCACTGATAATTCCTGCTTGACGTAGCTTGTCTATTTCTCTGCGTAGCATATCAGCCTTAGCATATGGTATAGGGTACACTCTGGTTCGCACAGGGGTCTCGTTTGTCAGTTTCATATCGAACACTACGAGATGTGTTCGACCAGGTACATCCGTTAAAACTGCTGTGTACTGTTTTAGTAGCGCCTTTGTTTCTGTCTGTTGTGTTTCAGAGAGATTGTCACCGAATTTTCATTGTGGAAAGATTCCATTTGTTGCAATGGATATTCCATGCAACTATCGTCACCTTCCTCATGTTCGGTTGCTATAGCTACTGCCAGGAGATGTTCGGAGGACGGCACCGGTCTTTCCAAATATTTCTTTAACAGATTTACGTGGTAGACCTCCTTTCCTTTAATAGAGATCTTATAGTTCGTTCTTGAGATCTTTTTAAGGACGGTAAACGGCCCTTGCCATCCGATGCATAGTTTGTTGCTTCCGGTTGGCAGTAACAACAAAACCTTCTCCCCTGGTTGGAGTTCTCTCTCTTTCGCCGCTTTATTATATTGTTTAGCAAGCTTTGCGCATGCTTTCTTAAGGTTGGTTGTTGGTAGATCCCATCCTAGTTATAACCTTTCCTTAAGTTCCGATACATATTTGCTGGCTGAAACGACTGTCTCGTCGGCCTTCTGGTCTGTCAGTGACCGGAGTAAGGCTTCTAGCGGCCCCTTAATAGGTCTGCCGAATAAAAGAGTTGCTGGTAGTAAACCTGTAGAGGCCTGTGGGACTTCCCTGTAGGCGAATAAGGCTGCAGGAATGAAAAGGTCACAAACTTCAGGTTTCTCTTCGCTCAGCTTACTTAACATCATGGTGAGGCAGCCGTTGAAGCGTTCCACGAGCCCATTTCTGGCCGGATGTTACGGGCTGGTGTGGATGTGTTTGGCCCTCAAGATCTTAAAGATCTCCTCCATTAACAGGCTACGGAATTGGGATCCGTTATCTGTCAAAACATGTTGAGGGAATCCCAACCGTGTAAATATCTGCACTAGGGCTTCTGCGACATTCTTGGAATCGGTGTATGTTAGCAGTATAGCTTCGGCTTACATAGTGCATGTGTCGACTAAGGTCAGGATAAACCTGTTCCTTCTTTTAGTCCTTTCTAGGGGTCCTACAATGTCGACAGCATCCCGTTCAAATGGAGTCCCCACTATTGGCATTTCACCCATGGGAACTGGGGGTGTCCAATGCTTGGGTGCCACCCGTTTGCAATGGGCGCAGAATTTCACGTATCTGATAATATCAGTGTTCATTCCTGGCCACCAATAGTGAGTCTGTATTCGCTGATTAGTGGCGTTTTGTCCCATATGTCCGCTAAAGGGAAGAGAGTGCCCCATTTCTAAGATTTGGTCTCTGTACTGCGTCGGTACTAGGAGCTGATTATGCCCTTCATCAGGGTTGCACATTCTACGATATAGTACGCCATCTTTAGAAAAGATGTCTCTGTTGTGTCTGGGGTACTTGGCCATGGGCAGTTTCCTAAAGCAAGGTTCCAAGGTAGGGTTCTTTTGTTGCGCCTCTTTTAGTTCCTTATGTAACAAACTTGGCGTAGGCTCCCATTCCGTCTTGGTTTGCCCTCTTGTGGTTACTGCTCCCACAATCTTTTGGACTCCCAACAAACACATATCTACAACCATGTATGACTGCGTAGATAGGATCATCCATAATAGCCGCTTTGATAACACCTCTGACAAAATCAGAGTGTATCTCCACCAATGCGACGTGAAGCGTCATGGGTGCATCACTCTTGAAAACACCACATAATTTGACGGTGTCTTCTGTCTCTTGACCATGTTTGACCAAATGCCTTGCGACAATACAATCAAAAGATAACAAAAAAGACAGGATGTTGAAGTCCCGTTCAAAATAACAGTTCCTCGCGTTGAGGGCCTCTCACTCCCAGGTTGAGAATCACTGACACTAATTCTCTGTTTCGAGTCTGTTAACAAGCAACCGATTCTATTCATCCCGGTGTGCTTGCCCTGATCAGACGTCCCTGGTGCAGAGGTCTTTCCCTTGTCTTGACCTTTCTGGCGGCTGTGCCATGTAGGCCAGTCGGGCTGATCAGAATTTTTGTTGGTGGGGTATTTGGTCTTTTAGAATTTAGATTTTTCCTGGGGAGGGTTCTGAGGTAAAGTTTCTCGTTGATTATGGTGATGGGAAGAGTGGGAAGACGGCTCTAGGTTATTTCTCTGAGAAGTCTCATCTGTCGGCTTGCGTTTTTAGCTGGGGAGCTCAGCCAAAGCATTTACGTAACGTTCAGACTTACTGAGTATGTCATCCAACTTTACTGCGCCCTGTTCAGCCAGAAATCTACGGGTTTCGTTTGACAAAGTGGTTTTTATTTGTTCGGTAAGAACAAATTCCAGAAGTCTGTCAACAGTAAGAGGGAGCTCGGAAAGTTCCATGCACTTTGTCAAATAGCCCGTCAAGCGTGAGGAGAACTGGGGAAATGTCTCAGTGCTTTCCTTCTGGCTGTTTCTGAACAGGTGCAAAAATTTGCGAGAATTCATTTCGAAACGCTCCAGTAAAGCCTTCTTCAACATGTCGTAGTTGTCTTGATGGCTTCTTCCCAGTTTGACGTAGCCGTCATAAGCACTACCTTTCAAAGCCTGTGAAAGCTTTAGGCACCATCGGGAACTCTCTAGCCCATACAGTGTCGCCATTCTCTCAAATTTTTCTAGAAATGAGTCAATTTTCTCATTGGGGCTCGGAAAGGATTCCAGGGCTAAAGACATAGCTACGAGTTGAGGAGATTGAGTACTGGATTGATCAGTTAACTGTGACTGAGGTGGAGACTCTCCATTGCTGGAGGAAGGCATAGCACCACGACTTTGGACCTCTAGGGCCTTAAGCGCCAGTTCATGCTGTCTCTCCTTCTCTCTTTCCTCATGCTGTCTCTCCTTCTCTCTTTCCTCATGTTTTGCCCTGCGAGCTTCCACCTCTGCATCAATTTTCTTCTGCTTCAATTGAGTTTGACGCTCCTCCACTTCTTTCCTCTCCGCTCTATCTTGTGCTTCCTTCTCCTTAGCTTCTGCTTCTTTCTTCTCCGCATCGTATCTGTCAAGTTCTTCATTGACAAACGCGGTCACTTCTTTTCCTTTGCTTTCCTGTTTCCTTTGCTTCCTCTCTTAGCATTGCTCTAAGTTTAGCACGCTCAGCCATGTCAAATAATTGAATGCCGCTAATCCGAGGAAAGAAAAGAAGAAGAAGGAGAGAAGAACTCTATACTTAACCAACTTACGAAGAAACACACAAACAAGAATTATTATTATTTAACTGAGATACCGAGAACAAGAAAGTATTCAGTGAGCTACTGGAAGATGAGACAGGTATGTATTTCAGAGCTGGCATGTGCTGATGATGTTGCCCTGATTGCTAAATCAGAGGTACATTTCCAATCCAACCTGCAAGTCTGGAAGGAAGAGCTGGAGACGAGAGGGATGGTCATAAGCACCTCTAAAACAAAATCCATGGTGATATCATGAGAAGAAAGAAGACATCAGATTAAGCTGGGAGAACAGGTCCTGAAGCAAGTCGACAACTTTAAATATCTCGGAGCTATTATAGACGGAAAGGGAGGCATCAAAGAAGAATTGGCCACTCGAAAAGCAGCAGCTGGGAGACTTTTTCAGGCCATAAATCGAAGATTCCTCAGCAAGAGAGAGGTTGGTAAGAAAACGAAGATGGCTGTACACCGCTCCACCTATGTCCCAGTCTTGACATATGGATGCGAGTCATCGGCAATGACTACAACCCATAAAAGCCAGATCCAAACCTCAGAAATGAGGTATTTGAGGAAGGTGGTTGAAGTAACAAGAAGAGATATGGTCCACAACCAGACGATACGTCAAGGCGTAAATTCCCACCCCCTGCAGACCCAAGTAGAACAGTCCCAACTATGATGGTTTGGCCATGTCTGCAGAATGGGAGAAGATCGGCTACCACGACAAGCATGGGAAACGAAAATCGAGGGATCCAGACCCCCAGGATGACCCAGAGTCTGCGGGGAAGACAACATTAGGCAATCTTTGAACGACCGAGGACTAGAATGGAACCAGGCCCGGAGGAAGACAGTCAATAGGATAGTCTGGCGCTCTCTCTTCCAAATCTCTACACCTCACGGTAGAAGGGGAACGACTAAGTAACTGAGATACCTCCTGTCCCGTTATCAGTTATCTAATCTATCGCTGTTATTACCTGGCACTAGGCTCGTAATACAGACGACTAAGCCAAATAAATGGTAGATCAGTCTAATACTGGAAAAACTACTATTATTAACGGTGGGAAAAAAGAAATTTATTATAAAAATGAAGGAGAAAAAAAATTCTCTTGTTTTATAAATCCACCAAAACTCGCCCACCTGAAGTCAGTTAAGAGTAAGGGCCATTATTAACTTTGATGTAAAGTCGGAATGCGGTCCTTAGCTTAAACTCAAACCCTGCTGCTTCATAAAAAACCTAGTGATTGCCAAACAATCATGCGTACTACATGTCTTGAACAAAATTACAATATATCTCATATATCTGACAAAGATTACTATCAGAACAAATTGCCCCTATCTCTATGTTGCTGTGGAAAGAAAAACAGTGCTATATGTGTGTGTGATAAAACACCCAAAACTAAGATTTTTGTCTAGGGGAAAATTATTTTTATTCCTTAACTCACAAGACAAACTCACAAACACACTCTATCTAGATGAAAATCAGATTCAATATCAGACTTTAGACATTTATCTAGACTCAGACTTAAGAGTTCAGTCCCACGATGAGCGACCATTACGTCGTAGATTTTATCTATTAGGTAATAGATGTTTATAGTCCTGTCTGAGCAGAAGTGATAGTGATAACTGTGTGAAAGTAAGGAGGAAGAAATAGTTTTTACCAGAAAAGCTTTTGCGGCTGACATAAAGAAACGATATCAATTTGCCAAAGTCAGGAAAAGACATTGACTGATGATATAGACCAGAAATTCAACACCATTTCAACAATATATAAGGAAAGCAGCAAATCATGCTTGGGATTCCAGGAAAGGAAGAAGCAAGACTGGATAACACCAGAAACATTAAACACCATAACAATGAGAAAGGAAATGAAAAGAAAGAAAACAGAAGTGAAGTATCCCATGTTAAAGCAACTATATAGCGAACAGTGCAGTCAGCTGGACAGGGAAGTAGAACGCCAAACCCGAGCCAACAAAAGGAATTTCCTAGACAATCTTGCAAGACAGGCAGAAGAGGCAGCACTGAGAAATGAACAAAGCACAGTATACAAAATAACTAAATTCATCAGCGGGGTGCAAACAATGTTACATTAGTGGGAGATAATCAAGGAAATCTCATCACGACAGCGGAGGGACAGGAAACAAGATGGGCAGAGCACTTCAGAGAAACTCTGGACAAGGAACCACCAGAGACACAATTGAATGTTCCTGAGGCTGAAAATGATCTGGATGTAAGTACAGACTTTCCACGAAAAGAAGAAATCATCACAGCAACCAAAGGGTTAAAGAACGGAAAAGCTGCTGGCCATGATAACTTAAATGCAGAGCTATTTAAGACAGACCCTGAGCTAGCAGCAGAACTATTAGAACCACTATTTGCACAAGTCTGGAAAACGGGGACAACACCATCAGAGTGGAACAAAGGAATAATTGACAAATTGCCCAAGAAGGGAGATCTTGCAGACTGCAATAATTGGAGAGGAATCATTCTTCGCTCAGTTCCCAGCAAAATACTAGGCAGGATAATTATGCAGAGAATTTCAAAAGCAGTAGACCACAAACTGAGGAAAGAACAAGCAGGATTTAGAAAGAACAGAAGATGTGTAGATCATATATTCACTCTAAGGAACATTATAGAGCAGTGCTCAGAATGGCAAAGACAGCTGTACATTAATTTCGTTGATTTTGAAAAGGCTTTTGACAGCATACACAGGGACAGTTTATGGAATACTGAGGGCTTATGGAATTCCAAGCTGCATAGTGTCAATCATAAAAAGCCTCTATTCCAACTTTACGTGTAGTGTTGGGCAGAGCAACCTAACCTTTGAGGTGGGGACAGGAGTGCGACAGGGATGCCCCTTATCAACCACTCTATTTTTAGCAGTCATAGACTGGGTAATGCGCCAGACAACAGAAGGCAGTCCAAGAGGAATGGGATGGACTAAATTTTCTACATTGGAAGATCTGGAATATGCAGATGACATTGCACTACTAGCACATTGACATCAACACATCCAGGAAAAAACGGATAGACTTGGTGAGTTTATCCAGCGGGTGGGCTTGGACATCAATTTAGAGAAGTCAGGGGTCATGGCGCTCGGTGTGGGCAACCTGGGCCCATGTCAGTAAGGAATCAGCAACTGGTACTGATAGATACCTTCACATACCTGGGATGCATGGTGGCAACAGACGGCGGGGCGGGCGGGGACATCAACATCAGAATGAAAAAAGACAAGAACAGCCTTTTTTAGCCTAAACAACATCTGGAAGTCCTCTCAATACAGCACTAGCACAAAATTAAGATTATATCAGAGATGTGTGTTTCTCTGGTGCGGAATGCTGGAGAGTTACAGAGGGGGAAATGCCGAGATTGTCCTCTTTTCACACATCATGCCTAATAAAAATTTACTGAATCTTTTGGCCGAGTGCCATCACCAGCTAAGATCTGCTTGCTCGGAGCAGGCGAGAGGACATGCACACCATCGTAGCTTGCGGACGCTGGGGCTGGGTTGGCCGTGTCCTCAGAGGAGACCCCGATGCCATCACAAAAACAGCTATACTTTGGACCCCTGGGGAAAAGCGAAAGAGAGGCCGACCAAAAGCAACCTGGCGGAGGACTGTGGAGGCTGAGATGCGAAGAATGAACCAGTTGGGGCACTATACGAAGGATGGCCACCGACCGAGCAAAGTGGAATCAATTTGTTGTTGCCCTACAAGACGCCACTAGGCATGATGGCCACTGACTGCTTTGACGGTCGGCTGCTAAGGATCAAAGAAGAAAAAGAAGAAAGAACTCACAAGACAAACTCACAAACACACTCTATCTAGATGAAAATCAGATTCAATATCCGACTTTAGACATTTATCTAGACTCAGACATAAGTTCAGTCCCGCGACGAGCGACCATTACGTCGTAGATTTTATCTGATAGGTAATAGATGTTTATAGTCCTGTCTGAGCAGAGGTGTGTAGAGGGATAATTCTTTATCTGATGGATGGTACAGATCCTTCTTCCCTCTCCGAGTTCATTTAGAGTATTTCAAGTATCTGGAACATGGTGTCCAGACGGTCTAGGGTAGAGTTTAATTATAGTCCAACTTTTGCAAAGTCCTCAAAACGTAAGGCTAGTCTTCAACAGTAGAAAACTCCATAATGCCTGATTGTACAATATATGTTTTAATGAACGAAACGTAGCTCCTTAATAAAGGCATCCATAAAATAGACAATGGCAATCTCTAGCCCGTTCATAAAATCAGCCTATCGTCATATAGACTACAGGAACAATGTCAGAGTCATCTTGCTGAAGTATTTAATATAATATTTCTCACTCATTCCTCTCCTTTCAGCACTGACAAGTCCGTATACATATAATCACGCTTAGGCTCCAACTGTAGGACGACCTAGCTGATATGAAGATCATAAAACTCTATAACAAGAGTACACTTTCTGGAGCTCGTTCAGACACGTCTTTCTCACACAGAGAATACACAGCCAAAGAGACCGACTTACAGCTCAAATCTTCGATCTGAAGCCGGCAACGAAAATGTCTGCTTACAATCAGCAGACTATATGACGTACTTCTGGGGTAGTCCTAGTAACGCTTGTCAACAAGGAAGTCAGTACACAAACCAAGTTGAGTGCGACAGACACTGTTATGAATTTAGCCATAACAAGGTGATAGTGATAACTATGTGAAAGTAGGGTGGAAGGCATAGTTTTTCTCACGAGGTGATAGTGTAAGAGAAAGGACAGTCTCTGGGTGAAGTAATTTCTCTAATCCAGCCTATCAGTACGACTTTCTTTAAATCAGACGCACTTTCTCTCCTTGTACAAAATACAAGTTACCCTGCACCCACACGCACAAAATTCTGTGACAAATACGCACAAATGTGAAAACAAACTATAAATAACAGATAGGGTAGGGTTTGACCAACGCAATGACTAAAGGTATATTAAGTTTATTTATCACTAGAACTTTACAACATACATCATATACATCAATAGATCATGGTTTACCGACAAATGAAAATTAATCAAAATAGATTCTCCCCTCTGGTAAAGGAAAAGAAAAGAAGATCCCAACAGAGGTTAATTAACCCAAAAGATCAAAAGTTAACAATAAGGGTATGGAATAGTCAGTAAAGAAAACAAAGAACAAGTTCCTAGTTTAATCTATCCTTTAAATACTCGGGTTCATTCATTCATAACCGTCTACTTCCAAAGGAGCATAGGCCTTCAACAAACACATGCCAAGTCCTCCTGTCACGTGCCATCATCTCAAGTTCTGTCCGCGTTTTCCTCATCATTTTCACCTCTGTTTCCAGCTCTCTTCTCCATGTGCTTCTTGGTCTACCTCTGCCTCTCTTGCCCTGGAGGTTCCAGAACAAGGACTGCTTGGAATGCTATCAACAGGTCTCCTCAATGTGTGTCCAATCCATCGCCATCGTCTTCTTCTCATCTCTTGTTCCACTATCACTTGTCTAGTTCTTGTCCTCAGTTCCACGTTGGTAACCTTGTCATACCATTTTAATCCCTCTATTCTACACAAGCACCCATTTATGAAAGTCTGTAGCTTTTTTGTTGTTGTTCTCCATGTCTCAGAGCCATACAATAGGACTGACTTCACATTTGAGTTGAAGCTTCTTATTTTCATGTTGGATCCGATTTCTCTTGATCTCCATATATTTCCCAATGCAATGAAAGCTCCTCTTGCCTTTTGTATCCTTATTTTGATATCACAGTCTGTCCCTCCAACTTTGTCTATATTGCTGCCAAGATATGTGTACGATTCTACATCTTCTAATTGGTGTTTCATCAATTTCAACCCTGTTATCATTACCTGCATTTATTCTCATTATTTTTGTCTTTTCCCTGTGTATTTTCAGACCCAATTGCTGTGACCTCTCATCAAGTGTTTTCAATTTGTACTGCATCTGACTACGGTTATGGGGCAGAAGAGCCAAGTCATCAGCAAAATCCAGATCATCCAACTGCTTAGTCAGAGTCCACTGGATTCCATTTCTGTTGTATGTTGTCGATGATCTCATAACCCAGTTTATTGCTAGTAAGAAAAGAAATGGAGACAAGAGGCATCCCTGTCGCACTCCTGTTCTTATCCCAAACGGTTCTGTGAGCTGTCCTTCGTGAAGAACTCTGCATGTCATGTCTTCATATGTTTTCTTTATTAAATTAATGATCTTCAGGGGAACTCCATAATGCCTCATCAATTTCCAAAGTGATTCTCTGTCTACACTGTCAAATGCCTTTTCGTAGTCCACAAATCCGATGTACAGCGGTGAATTCCATTTATTCTCAAAGTGGCTATCTGGTCTGTGCATGATATGTTTTGTCAAAAACCTGCATGTTCATCTCTCAGTTTCTTGTTTATGGACTCTTTTAATCTTTCAAGGATAATCCTGTTTAATACATTTCCTGGCACTGATAGTAACATTATTCCTCTATAATGTGTGCACTCTTGTAACTTTCCCTTCTTAGGCAACTTAACCAGATATCCTTCTTCCATTCTGCTGGTATCTCTTCCTTTTCCCAGATTTTACCAAGTAATTTATATAACATCTCTGTAGCCGTGTCAATATCTTCTTTTATGGCCTCTGCTGGAATGCCATCGGGTCCAGACGCTTTTCCATATCTTAGAAGCTTTATGGCTTTCTTTATTTCTTTCTTCGTTGGTCTTTCACCGTTAATTTGTAACTCTTCTTCTGCTGGCTGGATGTCCGAGGGGTTTTGTGGAGATGGTCTATTGAGAAGGTCCTCAAAATAGTCTGTCCACCTCTTCATTTGCTCTTGTATATTGCTGAGCAGTTTTCCATTCTTGTCTTTTATGAGGCAACTTGTTTGCTTGTATTTCCCTGTTAGCTTCTTTGTGCTGCTATACAGTTCTCTCATATTTCCTTTTGCTGCAGCATCTTCTGCCTCTCTTGCCAACTTCTCAATATACTTCCTCTTGTCTCTTTTGATACTTCTTTTTACTTCTTTGTTTGCTTCTGTGTATACTTCTTGAGCCTTGGCTTTGGAACTTCTGGTTTTGCTTGTGTTTAAATCTGCTTTCTTGTTTTGTCTGTCTTTTATCTTGTTGATGGTTTCTTTTGTTATCCATGCTTTTTGTTGTCGTTCCCTTTTCCCCAGTATTTCTTCACTTGTCTCATTCCATACAGTTTTGACCTGCTGCCAACAGTCTTCTGTTTTCTCTACATATTCCAGCTGTTGGAGCACTTGGAATTTGTTGGATACTGTAACCGCAAATTTGTCTCTTGTTTCTTGATTTCATAGATGTCCTACATTGAATTGTTGTCTATAATTTGCATTGCTGTATATCTCTTGAGTTTCATTTTTACTTTGGCTATCAGAAGGTGGTGATCTGATGCCACATCTGCTCCTCTATATACATTTACATCCTGCAATGATGATCTAAACTTCTTGTTTTTGAATATATGATCAGTCTGATTTTCTGTTCTATGGTCTGGTGATATCCATGTTGCCTTGTGTATTCTCTTATGTGGAAACATGCTTCCTCCTATAGCCAGTTGATTTGAAGCACAGAAGTTTGAGAATTGTTCCCCATTTTCATTCATTATTCCTAGCCCCTGTTTTCCCATGACTTCTTCAAAGCCGGTGTTGACTGTACCTATCTTTATATTTATGTCATCCATCAAAATTGTGATGTCTCTTCTTTTTACTTTATCCATAATTTCCTGTAGTCTAGTATAAAATGCTTCTTTCACAGACTCTTCTTGGTCATTAGTTGGTGCATAACATTGGATGACATTTACATGTATTTTCTTTTTAGCTGTTTTAAAAGTAGCTGTTATTATTCTGGGTCCAACAGCTTCTCATTCAATGAGTTCTTTCTGTGCTTCTTTAGATAACATAAGAGCTACCCCTTTACTGTGGTGTGAACTTTTCGTCTTTATCTCCTGAGGACAGCACCAATTCACCTGTGATGAGTTTCTTCCTGTCTACCCCCTTCCACTTTGTTTCACACATTCCAGAACCTCGATTTTATAATCCCTCATTTCTGCTGCTACTTGTGCCACTTTCCCTTGTTCGTTTAGTGTCCAAACATTCCAGGTGCCAAATCTAGATGTTCTCATAGAAGAAAGAAGGTTAGTCAGCAACACAGATTCCTTTTGGCTTTCTCTGTGTTGCATCATACGCCTCCCTGCGAGAGGACCTTCCCCTGTCTTGGATGGCTGTGTTTTATTTTCCTTTATTGACTTGTCCATATTTGTTGAAGTTTTTTGTGGTTTAAATTTTTTACAGGATGGGGTAACTAGCCCCATGCCCAAACCTCCTTAGTCGCTTTCTACGACATGCATGGAAGGGAACAGTGTTACTATTCTTTGCTCCTCTTTCGGGCTCAGGTAACACATGGGTGTGTACTCTCCAATCATTTACTACATTAACATTAATAGAAAGTGTCAAAACGACCGTAGTACAAATAAGTCGTTATTATGAGTTATTTTCCCATAGCAAAGGGTTTTTTTGATGTCCCATTAATCTCAGACCTAAGGGTCTTTTATATTTGGACATGCGCCCTAATATAACCGACTAGGTTGAATGGGATGCGCCTCGCCAAAACGAGGCAAAACGTTATTTAAAAAACAAAAAAAGATGTCCCATTGATCAGAGTGGCTTATTACGAGTCGTTCTTCGCTGTCTTTCTTTCATTGTTGAGTCTGGCACCCTATTCCGTTCACCACCATTTATAAACTGGTAGATCATTTATGAATCACTGTCGTAGATTTTATCTGATAGGTAATAGATGTTTATAGTCCTGTCTGAGCAGAGGTGATAGTGATAACTATGTGAAAGTAAGGTGGAAGAAATAGTTTTTCTCACGAAGTGATAGTGTAAGAGAAAGGACAGTCTCTGGGTGAAGTAATTTCTCTAATCCAGCCTATCAGTACGACTTTCTTGAAATCAGACGCACTTTCTCTCCTTGTACAAAATACAAGTTACCCTGCACCCACATGCACAAAATTCTGTGACACATATGCACAAACGTAAAAACAAACTATGAATAACAGATAGGGTAGGGTTTGACCAACGCAATAACTAAAGGTATATTAATCACTAGAACTTTACAACATACATCAATAGATCATGGTTTACCGACAAATGAAAATTAATCAAAATAGATTCTCCCCTCTGGTAAAGGAAAAGAAAAGAAGATCCCAACAGAGGTTAATTAACCCAAAAGATCAAAAGTTAACAATAAGGGTATGGAATAGTCAGTAAAGAAAACAAAGAACAAGTTCCTAATTTAATCTATCCTGTAAATACTCAGGTTAGTAAGAACAAAAGAAAAGATTTGTATGATAGTGGTAACAACAGAAATCGGTTTCTTTCTCCATTCATTCAATTCACATACGTACAGGGGCCACTTTCATATTTGCTTACGAATCGTTGTCGCAGGCATTCCGTGGAAATAAACACTAATAAGTAATCAGACTATTTAGTGTCATATTAAATTTTGCCAAATCCAGCCCCAGACTCGCCGTAGTTGCTGACTGCAAATGTCACGGGAGTCGCTGGAGTTGGTGATTTAATTTTTCCTGGATAAAATACGATATCTCTGCCTTCAGTTGGTTTAAGTAAGGTTCATAAGTGGTGATCACCGACGTAGGATGAATAATACAGATATATTCTGTGTTGTCTAGCCTCTGGTTGCTGAGACGCTATGTTAAATTACACAAATGTTGCTGAACAATATGTTTTGCCACAGCTGGCTGCTGCGATTGATATAAATGAAATCTGGTAATAGTTCTGGCCCAGTTAATATTATAATTATGGTGCTAGTTTGGTCTCTTTCATAAAATGAAGAAAATGGACCGCACAGGTCATAGCCCGAAGACTCAACAATATTATAAAGTTTCTGGCTGCTTATACAGTTATAAGTCTATAAGAATGCAAGTTCATATGGCCATAAGTCTGCTAGTACGCAGGTTTTGATCAGCCTATATTATAGGAAAAAATACATAAACATTTAACCATAATATACTGTTCAAAAAAAAAAAAAAGAAACGCATAGCTATCCGAGGGCGCGTTTTTATGAGTTTGTAAGTAAAATTTGGTGCTAGGGTATATAAAAACCAGTCTTAAATGTTCTTTACAGTGTCAAATGCACGTGTTGACCTGAATTGCGCTCGTTTTTGTAATCGCTACAACGCAGTGGTCAATAGTGTTTATGACGCAATTTTTGACCACAGCTCATGTTGCGCACATGAAAGCAACAAAATGTGAAGTGAACACTATTCACTGACTACGCAACTGAAACCTTATAAAAGGATAACGCTACACACACAAAAATTCGGTTCATTTTCAAGCAGACATTTATGACGTCTGTATCGATAAATTTAAGGAACATTGCTATTGGCCGACTGAATGCAGGCGAAAGACAAAGTCAGGTTGCCAGGCATCTAAACGGGCATCAGAGTACCATCAGTCGACTTTGGCACCGGTTCCAAGCCACTGGCTCAGTTGAAGACCGGCATCGCAGTGGACGACCCAGAGTGACAACAGCAGCGGAGGATCGCTTTATTCGGCTTCGTCACCTCAGAGACAGGTTTACAACAGCTTCCTCAACTGCCCAGTCATTGCCTGCAGGACGTCATGGGTCTGATCAAACTATCTGGAATAGACTGCATGACGCTGGACTTTGGGCACAACAACCTCACAGAGGACCTGTCCTTACGCGCCGCCATCGCCAAAATCGACTTCTTTGGGCCAACCAGCATCGTCCCTGGGCAGCTGACAATCAATGGAGACGTGTCTGGTTTAGTGACGAATCTTTCTTTTTGTTGCAGTGTCATGATAGACGGCGTAGGGTCTACCGTAGGCGAAATGAACGTTTTGCCCAAAATTGCGTTGATGAAGCTCCGCCGCACGGTGGTGGAGGTGCAATGGCGTGAAGAATGATCAGTTACAACGGAAGGAGCCAATAGCAATTGGTGCACATTGAAGGAGGCTTAAATGCGCAACGATACGTCAATGAAATTCTTCGACCCCATGTCCTTCCACTTTTGGCTGCCCAAAGGTCTGTGTTTCAACAGGACAACGCCAGACCCCATTGTGCACAGTTGACCACGCAGTTCCTGGCTGCCAACAACATTCTCACCCTTCCCTGGCCATCCCTGTCTCCAGACATGAGTCCGATTGAGCACCTGTGGGATGAGATGCATAGACGCGTTTGTTGCCGAGACGTTGCTCCAGCCAATCGTCGTGATCTGTTCCATGCACTCCAGGAAGGGTGGGCAGCCATCCCACACGCCCACATCAGACGTCTGATCGCAACCATGCCCAGGAGATGCCAGTCGCTGATCAATGCAAGAGGAGGCCACACACCATACTAATGGGAAAACCCGTACGCCAAAAAAACTCTCGTGACCCAGATGCAAAACAACTGTCAATTGATTGGTTGACCCCTAAGGTATTCTTGTGTGCAATTTGAACAATTAACTCATTAAATTAAAAACGTTATTGAATGTCAAAATTATGGCTATGTGTGTGCCTTCAGTAGCTATGCGATCCTTTTTTTGAACAGTATATCATATATATATCATATATATATCATATATATATCATATATATATATATATATATATATATATATATATATATATATATATATATATATATATATATATATATATATATATATATATGAATATATGTGTGTGTGTGTATGTATGCATGCATGCATGCATGCGTTAAGGTAAGACCTCTTCACCATTCTGATATAAATAAGATTTAAAACACAAGTGTCTAGCTCATCCTATCGTTTTTTAACGCGTGATATGAACACTAGTCATTTAAAAAATTACATAAAATGGATATGAGTAAATAATATATACCGTCAGTAGACAGTTATTTAATGTATGTACTACTCAATTTAAAACATGTCTGATACCCTATATTTAATGTTAAACTAAATGTTACCAGTGAAGCTATAAATGTTCCCATCTGAAATGTTAAATGGCTAATGGAGTGACTTGTTCTTAGCAGTACACACTGGCCGCACGGGCTAGTGATAGAAGTAGGTCGCAGGTTCTCAAACAAGGCTTGGAGACTCAAGCCACGCCCTCACAGAGCGATTCATGTATATGGGTTACTACTGTCACGCATGCTGTTCTCTTATCAAGTTTAGAATGTTGTAGTGAGTGTGTATAGGTACAATCACACACCACAGGTACACACATCAGAGGCATGGAGCGTTGAAACTACAGGTGACAGTTAATAACAGTTTATTTACATCACCACACGTCAACACTGAATACACACATAGTTAAAATGCAGTTTACAATGATAAAGTACTCCCCTTCTCCGAATCATCAAGATACTACAATATCAATGTGGCCTCCTCGAAAATACTCCTCACATAAGCGCCATCATATAATAATGGATTCTTTAGCAACCGGACATCATCGCCGTGCTACAATGTAAATATGGCCTCCTCAAAAATACTCTTCACATAAGCGCTATCATATAATAATGGATCCTTTAGCAACCGGACATCATCGCCGTGCTACAATGTAAATATGGCCTCCTCAAAAATACTCTTCACATAAGCGCTATCATATAATAATGGATCCTTTAGCAACCGGACATCATCGCCGTGCTACAATGTAAATATGGCCTCCTCAAAAATACTCCTCACATAAGCGCTATAATAATAATGACAATGAATCCTACTAGCAATTTCTCACAAGACTGCATACTCGGCAGTTTGCAATAATCTCGCCTTCACTCATCTCAGCGCGATTATATGACAATATAAGTTAATGGATCCTTACATCTATAATACTCACAAACACATGTCTTCACATCTCAAAATCATCCTCTCTCAGGAAATAATGGCCTACACAAAATCATGGCCTCTTATCTTCAGCACTGTACAGGCATACTCATCGAAACACACAGTGGAATATATAAGTCGACATTTTCTTAAGTCCTACGTAGGTATACACTATCCAAAAACCACTGGGACTCGACCTACACGGTCCACGCCCAAAACACAACTCCCAAATCACACACTAGTCCCGCCAAAAAAACCCGTCACGAGACTCGGCTGTCTTGAACACCGCTCTCGATAATACATGCAGACTAGCTGCGAGTTATTCACATGGCTCAAAATAGTACAGAATAAATACCTCTCAACATTTGAGATTAAACAGCGTTCACACGCTTATCTGTACTCTGCCACTCCAAAAATAGGAAAAGATAATTCTATCCTAAAGTCAAACAAGTATCCGCTTAATCAAGCGTTGCAACTCGAAATTTAATTTGTCCAAAACATTCTAAAGATTACTTCCCCCTTCCATAAGATCCACTTGCAACAATGTCTTACTGGGGAATAGCGAGTAATTAAATTTACTTTACAGCCGGAACAAATATTAGCTATAAGTTATTTAATTAACACAGAGGATCCCAGTAAATATAAATGAAAACTTTAAACACACCAAATCACTTAAAGGCTAGTATATAAATTACTGCAAAACAGAGAAAAATATGAAACACTCCACGAATTCTAATAACTCACTCTGTACGAGAAATCTAGGATATCGAGCTAGTGAATTCAGCAAAATCTCTGCCTTCTGATAATGACTGGGAGAGACGGGGTATATATCCATAGATGCCGTTCTTTTCGCTTCTAAATTGTAATAAATTTAACCGTGATACAACGTTAAAATATCTCCAAAGATAAAATGTAGGGATAAAAATAATGCGTAAGCTACTAGAAGACATGATCGCCCATGCCGCGGTTCAATACCCGCCATGGAAACTAACTTGTTAGACGTGAAGACAAAACGTTTACCCTTGGAGACGGGAGGGAACGGAGATCAAAAAGAAAAAATATGACTGAACACGTGCTTGAAACTAGCAAGGCTAAAAAGACGCAATTGATGGGGAAAGGAAAAAAAATTCACGTCCCCAAGTTGACACAATGTAAAGAAATGGACAAAAGGGACCTTAGCTATTATACGCAACAGTCATTTCTTGGACGCTTTTACGACACTTAGTCCTTTTATTTGAATTCAGCGGCAAACGCATTACAGAAGATGCTCGAACATATTTAAAAAAAACAACTAACCTTGAAAAAGTAACTTTTTCTTAATAATCATGTTAGGAATATAAAACTTAGCTAGTCTGATAGCCCATCTTGAGCAGAGAAATAATATGCTTTCATTTATACAGACGGATTGATAATAATGAAGATATTGACAAAAGACTGTGTTGTTCATAACAGACGAGCGACTGCACTGTAAAAAAAAAAAATGTCACTAATTTTCAAAAATTGCGGCCTTGAGACTCAAGTGCTAAAATCTAGTTGGAATGAAAGAGAGGGGGAAATAGTGGAAAATTGTGGCTAAAAATAACTCTAGAGACCGATTCGTGTAGAAAGGCATGTAGAACCAAGCGTGTTTTTTATGAAAAAACAAGTAGAGACAGACGGACCAACAGACAATAATACATACTTGACTGAGGTATGACTGAATTGACTTTTGGTAGGAGGTTTGAAATTTGAAAGGGGTAAAGTCGGTGATTGGCCACAGATAATCATATTATCGGCGCACAGACGCGCATTTTTGCCATTCAACATAAATTGTCCAGTAGTAGACACAGTAATTCTTCAGTGGTGTAGTTCCCAGAAGCTAATTGCCATATTTAGAGGGACGCCATACTAGAGCCAGCAGCTCAGCTGAGTTTTGCTAGAATATAACCGTGTTCTCTATTCATAATTCTGGTAAGACTGAAAGCATTTCTTTGTATATTTTAATATTGTTTAATGTTTCGAGTGATTTGATACTGCCATATCAAAATCTATCCCTTACAACAAGTAAGGATTCGCTCTAGATCCCCAGCCCAAGTTCAGGGTCTAGAGACAAACAAAATACATAAACGCCAGCAAGGATTATGAAGGGCGGATCAAGTGTTGAGATCAGTGGAACATATCACCTATCTTATTCAATAGCAGGAAGCTAATGAACATATTTCAGAATATGTAGTCTTGGGGAACTAGTACTATGTGAAACCAACTTGGTAAGATGTGCTGTATGGTCAGAGAGATCTGACCCCGTCTATGTGGTGTTGTTGTGTAGTGTTGTGTGCAGAAGTGGCTCAGGAGGTAGAGTTCTGACACATGACCCAATACTTTTGTTGCAGAAGTGTGAGTTCTGTTTGGCACCAAAGTGGTGTCAAATGCTGTGTTGATAAATACAAGTGTGGACCAGTTGTTACGTACATTTATTACCTAAGGGGGTAGTCTTCGGTCCTGCCAAATGTACGCACCAGTCTCAATATAGTTATATTATTTGTGCGGTCGAATGATTCGCGCACTGACGTGCACAAAGCAGTGTGAGTTGCTTTGGGACGCACGGGTAACCTAGTTGAGTAGTTTCTGACGTCATGATTTGGAGGGGCAACATGGACCTTGTTTATGTCCGTGATTGATATATATTATTATTGTATTCATGGCACGTTTATGGAAGCCATTTATTCTAGTGATCTGTATTGGTCTTCAGGTCGAAACCAATAGCAGTAATGTCACGTAAGTTATCGCCCCACTTCTTATTGTATGCTGTATTGAAGGCCGCTCTTATACTAGTCTAGCGGGAATATGTTATTCCTAGAATGGACCTACAGAGCCGTTAGCCTTTTTAGGATTCGTATCGTAGAAGAAGGATTCCTACGAGTGGGAAAGAAGTTAATTTGATTGCAGTATTCATGTGTGTAAACGCCTTTATTGTAATGCCAAAGTCGTGGCATGGATACCGAGAGGTTAGCCAACATAAAATACTAACCTAGATGTATCTCTAGGTATGTACCCTTAATATGATGTTGAACAGACGGAATGAGAATTGAAGTCTTGGATCAAGACAGTTTTATTGCATGAATGCAGGATTCAGTGGGTTTGAGATTTGTGTACCCAATTGGATGTCCTTCGTAAAGGTCAACGGACATTCCCTTGCTGTTAAAACCTAGTATGAATATTATTAGATTCTTATTACTTACGTGAGAGAGGATTTTAGATATGAATGACCAGAGATGTATCGTTTTATCGGAACTGTCACTACTATGTATAAAATTGTTCATCGTACCTGTCAAGGAACATTGTACCGTCTTGTCAAACGTCTTCGTACCACGTAATAAATTATAATAACTTTACCGACGAGTTGAGTATGATCATGTTGGCCTGATTTGCCTTCCACTCGTTGAAGTTCTGTTGGATAGCTCTTCATCTAATTTTCATTCTACATTCGCGTCAAGATGCTAGTACATTGGTACATCTGCTACTAGCTATCATGTTACCTGAAAAGAGCGCTCAACAGTAAATGGTATGCCAGTGTGGTCTGGAAATCAATAATTTCAAAAGAAACGTACCCTATACAAGTATCGGTTGAATGGAAGATCTGAACTTTCAAGGCGACAACATCTTGGAATCTACTGTGTTGGTGAATCACAATCAACTTACGGACAGGGTCAAGGTCATCAATCAACATCCACGTCAGGTTGTACAGTGACTGACTACCTTGGAATCACCTCTTCGTCAGTATTGCGTGCGAGCTGTGGTCTAATACTCAGAACGAAGTATTTTATCCTCAAACGTACATCCACGGAGACGAGGCACATTGATTTTTTACCTGCACGCGAGATGAGTATAACGTGTTTTCGTTGTACCCTTTATTACGTTTAGCTGTGCCTCATGTAGTTATGTCCACATTTATATTTTTCATGTTACATGTTATATGTGTTGTATTCTTCGTGGGAGGTAGGGAGGTTGATCTGACGAACGAGATCCATCTCGAAGCCAATTCGGGCTCTTCGTCAGACGTTCTGTAGGGCTCATTTTGTAAGTTTCAATTGAGCGATAATTCCGGTACAAGGCCAGAAACCTTGCCGAAGTTCCGATCGCTAGTTGTCCCTTATAACAGTATCTGTTTAGCTGTTCCGTCAAGTTTTACTTGTTGTTTTCGTAGCTATTTTTACTTGTACTTTAGTTTCATGATGTATTTTGTATGTGATTATTGTCCGTCTAACCTGTCTATCATTCAGTTTTTTACAAAGCATATGTTTTTACACTGTGGTGTCAATTGTCTTGTGCATTATTGGATCGTAGATGTCATCGTAATTTTTTACGACATTCTATTTTAGTTCCACATTTTTATTTTATTTGATTTCTACGACTGTAGTCATTTGTCTTGATTATCGTGTCGTGTCAGTATTGTGCTACTGTCTGTCACGTTATTGCTTTCACACCATTACATGTTATAAATTACATTATTAATTATTAATATTATTGCCTATTAAATAACTTGATTTTACCGTTCTAGGACAGGAACGAAGACCACTAGTTGTAGTAACACTTTTAAGTAGTATTATTACATAATAATATTGAATAATGTCTACCTTAGACTATTTCATTAAGCAAGCAAAAGCTCTTCAGATGGCTCCTGATGAAGTAAAAGCATTTGCACTTGCAGAATATAAGAAAGCTCAAGAAATAGAAGCCGAACAGAGAAAGTTAGAAACTTTAAGACTAGAAAAACTTCAATTTGAGGCAGATCAAAAACGGATTGAGTCTGAGGAGAATGAGAAAAAAATGAGATTAACTGCTGAGGAGGATGAAAAGAAGAGGAAATTTATAGCTGAGGAAGAGGAGAAAAAAATGAGATTAGCCGCTGAGGAAAGTGAAAAGAAGATGAGATTTCAGGCTGAGGAAGAGGAGAAAAAAATGAGACTAGCCGCTGAATTAGAAGAGAAACGATTTCAGCGAGAGGCAGAACAGAAGCAAAAGGAGGCTGAAGAAAGACTTAAAAAGGAAATGGAAGAAGGAAGATTAATAGCTGAACAAAATACATTACGATTTCAGCTTGAGATGGAAGAGAATGATAGAAAACGACAGCATGAACTGAAATTAGCAGAATCAGAATATGAGAGACTTAGGTTAACTCAGGAGGCTAATTCTCAGAGAACTTTTGAAAGCCAAACTTCATCCAGACATGACCATTTTAAGGAAATTCACCTTAAATTACCAAAATTTAATCCCCCGCCTGATGACGTGATATTCTTCCTAGATAGGTTTGAGGCCACTTGTGTGTCTTATAACGTGGATAAAACACTGTATTGCACATATTTATCCAGGTTACTTACTGGGGATGCTTTAGCAGTTTATCATACTACCAGTATTAATGAGAAGAATGATTATAATGCTCTTAGAGCCGCACTTCTGAAGAAATTTCAAATGTCAGAAGATGAATATCGATTAAGATTTCGTACATTGCTACCGCAATCAAGCAGAAATTTCAGTGATTTTCTGTCACAAATACGACTCACCCTCGAAAGATGGATCGAATTATCCAAAATTGAAAAGTCGTATGAAGGTCTCTTCGATTTACTGATGCGCGATAAGGTACTATCGTCTGTAAATCCTACATTTCTCGCATTTTTACACGAACGGAAACCTTTATCAATGAAAGATTTAGAAGAACATGCAAAAAATTTTTGCACTGCTCACCCAACCATGGATCTGAGTAATGCACAGATTAAGAGTGAATTGCCTGTTGCTTTTGCAGCACAACAAAACAATTTTTCACGCAATCATTGCTTTAGTACTGACAGGTATGTCAATAAGGGAAATAATTACAATTTTAACAATGATAACTTTTACAAAGGGAAGCAATTTCAACAATCTGCTCCATTTAATGTTTCTTGGAACCAAGCTCACAGATCGCGAGATTTTGGTAACAATAATTTTAAAAATAATCAAGGACATTATAATAAACAAAACTGGAGATCAAAATCTCAGGGTTCACAAAACAGACAATTTTTTGGAAATAAACCATTTAACCAACATCATAACGATCATTCTACAAATTATCGGACTCATCCAAATTTTAACTCAGGCAGAAACTACAATTGTGGCAATTTTAATGACAATAATCAAAATCGATCGCGTCGTAGAGATAGATCGTCGAGTAATACGGGTAGACATTCTAATGTCGCTTTAAGTGATACACAGGCTAACATTGAACAGGGTAAATTAGCTTAAACTCACAATGCTATGTCTTGTTCTCTTGATTGTACCCAGGTGAAAGACTGTCCAGAATGCTCGACTCTTTTCCAGCCTAAGGCGATCACGACGCTGCGTTGCGGACATACCTTGCCTAGTCTACCTGCAGTCTGTACGGCCACTGCTGCGTCAGTACACCAGGGACAGGGCTCTCTTATGTTTAACAAGGGATTTGTCAATAACATTTCATGCTCTATCCTATTTGACTCAGGTTGTAGCACTGTGGGCGTCCGGACTTCGCTGATCAACCCAAGTTGTGCCACGGGCAGGGTTGTCAAGTGTGTGACTTTCGGTGGCACCATTGAAACATTTCCCACCGCTATTATTGACCTTAACACACCATTTTTTTCAGGAAAGATCCAGGCATGTCTCCTTCCGAATCCAATTTGTGACGTAATACTTGGTCGCATACATGGTATTAAAGAGTGTACACCACAGCAAATTGCTGAATGGGAAGATCGACATATTCAAACTGCAAATGCAGTAGTGACTAGAGCGCAAGCTACTAATATGTCGCATGATACACCTATTGAACCTACAGTTCATACTACTTGTGATGATGATGCTCCTATTTCACGGGAGTTGTTTGCAACATTGCAAAAGAATGATGATTCATTAAAAAATTTTTTTCATTATGTGAACAAAAAGAATATCAGCAACAAACTTGCAAAATCTAGACATGACTTTATACTTAAAAATGGGATTTTGGTTAGAGTAATACGGGAAAAGGATTTATCCTTATGTTATCAGATCTTAGTCCCATCCTCTATGAGATCTCGTATATTACGACATGCGCATGACTCGCAATGTGCGGGCCATATGGGTTTTTCGCGTACCAAATCCAGAGTGCTTTCGGCATTCTACTGGCCAGGCGTCCATAGGGACATCACTCTCTACTGTCGGTCTTGTTTGATATGTCAGGAAGTTAAGGTACGGGGTCCATTTCATGCGGCTCCTATTCAAGCTGCGGACATCCCGATTAGACCATTTGATAAAATGGCTATAGACATTATTGGTCCGATGCTTCCATCTGCTAGAGGGCATACGCATATTCTTACGTGCATTGATATGTGCACTCGCTGGCCTGAGGCCATCCCTCTCAAGAACACTTCATCTGCCAGTGTAGCAGAGGCATTGATGTTAATCTTCTCACGCATTGGTTTTCCACGGAAAATCTTGTCGGATCATGGGGTTCAGTTCATTTCTGAATCCATGTCTCAAGTTATGAAGACATTAGGTATAGACAGATCTCTTAGTTCTATTTATCATCCGATGTCAAATGGGTTAATTGAGCGTCTCAATAGGACACTCAAGCAGTTGTTGGGTAAGATGACCCAAGACCATCCCCAAGACTGGGATCGGGTCATACCCGCGGCTCTGTTTGCGTATCGCGAAGTACAAAATCAAGCCACGGGGTTTTCTCCATTCCAGCTAGTTTTTGGCATGCAACCACGCGGTCCGATGTCGTTAATCCACGACTTATTGGTTGACGAGAATATTGAAGAGGAAACTCAATCCTCTTATGAGTATGTGATCTCTCTGAGAAAGAGAATCATAGATGCTTGTAGACTAGCTACTGCATCATCTGAACAAGCCAAAGAAAAAGCTCGTCTATTTGCAAACAAGTATAGACGTCTTCGCCAGCTCATACCTGGTGATGAAACTTTTGTCTTACTACCTGCGCATAACAATCGTCTTTTAATTACCTGGAGAGGTCCTTTCAGGATCATCTCAAGAATATCCGATGTCGACTACATCGTTGATGTTAATGGTAAACATAAAACCTTCCACATTAACATGTTGAAGGAGTATTACTCACGTCCTGATTATCTACAGTCAGTGTTCCAGGCAACTGACGATCCTACACCTCCTATTCAACACTATTCTAGTTTGTCAGTCATCCAAGAAGAAGAATCTTCTTTCGATGATGTACAACTACCAATACCAGTTGTACCACTCCATTCCACTGAGAAATGGAATGATGTTACAATCTCATCTACTCTTTCGGCTGATCAACGTCAGCAAGTCTCTAATATTCCACACTCGTATGAGGATGTCCTCACTGACATCCCAGGTCATACGTCAGTCATCCAACATGACATTATTCTGACTGACGATACGCCTATTCGAGTTCGCCCATATCCTATCCCTTTACACTTTCGTGATAAGGTTGATAAGGAATTGGATGAGATGCTTCAATTAAATATAATTGAACCATCTTCATCACCATATTCTTCTTCTATGGTAATCATTAGGAAGAAGGACAACAATATACGTCTTTGCGTAGATTACAGGAAATTAAACAAAGTTACAAAATTCGATGCGGAACCGTTACCTCTTTTAGAAGACTTATTGGAGAAGTTATCTCATGCCACATTCTTTTCGAAATTTGACCTTTCAAAGGGCTATTGGCAAGTGCCACTAACTCCTAAAGCAAAGCCATTCACCGCTTTCTCGACGCCACGGGGTCTTTTTCAATGGAATTTTATGCCATTCGGATTAATGAATGCGCCATCTACCTTTGTACGCATGATGCGCCGCATATTGTTTCATCGTCCCGATGTCATTACTTATATAGATGACATCTGTCTTTTCAGTGACTCTTGGGATGAACATATTCATGGATTAAAAGCTTTACTGTCTACCTTACGGGATTATAACTTAACAGCAAAACCTTCAAAGGCTTTTGTCGGTTTTCATGATATCTCATTTCTGGGTCACCGCATAGGTCATGGTTTCATGTATACAGAAGACAGTAACGTCTCTAAAATTTTAAACATCTCAGCACCTAAGACAAAAAAAAACAAGTTAGGTCTATTTTAGGACTAATACAGTTCTATTCAAAATTCATCCCTCATTTGTCTACTATAACTGCACCTTTTTCGTCTCTACTGAAAAAAGGCACATCTAATGTAATAAAGTGGTCGCAGGATCACCAAACGGCGTTAGACTATATAAAACGATTTTTTTTCAAAAGAACCTTTTTTGAGGTTGCCTAACAAAAATCTCACTTTCATTCTTCGCAGTGATGCATCTTCTTACGCTATTGCTGCAGTTTTGATGCAGGAATATAACGGCACCTTATTTCCGGTGATGTACGTGTCCAGAAAACTTACGGAGAGCGAACTCAAATACTCCGTTCTAGATAAAGAGCTCCTTGCGTTAGTGTGGGCAATCACAAAACTGGAACGTTACCTCCTTGGCTCACACTTTGTGGTGGAATCTGATCAAAAAGCTCTTACCGCACTGAACTCGAAAAACGTTAAATCATCGAAGTCAGCGCGTTACGCTATAGCGCTTCAACCATTCAATTTTGAAATACGAGCTATTCCTGGAGTGAAGAATGTGTTCGCAGACTGTTTGTCGAGATGCCCAAGCGAACTTGTCGAAACTAAACCACTTCCAGATGTTGAAACATCCTCACCGATAACATGAATAACTGTGTACATTTTCATTGATTATACATCTATAAAGACTGATCATATAACTGAAGTATTCGTATAAATATATCTTTCAGGATATACTTACTTATGGATTATAACATTACTTCTTGTGTAGTAACGTTTTATTAGAACGGGAACAGTGGTATTAGAGTAACATTTTATTAGTACTGCAACATTGGTACTACAGTAACTTTTTATTAGTATGGAAACATTGTTAAGAGCGACAAATATACATTTGTTATTCCTATGGAACATATTACACTACATATCGTGTTCGAGAATATATTTTATCGTGTATGGAACATTGAGAACATCGTCTCGTCGATTACTAACTAGTTGTAACTGAACATTGACAATGAGTGATATTGGAATTACTTAGAATATATTGGTAACTGGTTATTTGTTAGTAATTAAGAAATATATAAATTACTATAATTCAATTTAATCTATTTAATTAATTATGGATCACACATATACTAACTTTCTTAGTTGTCACGTAATACCTGCATTCACGGGTCTTAGTTATGATATCTCACTGTTAGATCACTAGTCAACCATACTAGTGTTAGAAAACATTAAGTGTGTTGATTCTTAAAGTGTTTAATTTTGCATTGCTTCATTTTTGCACATTGTATTTTCAATTTTTCTGTTTTTATTGATTCTCTTGTCATTGATTATCATCAGTGTTGCTGTTCATTTTCATTTTTGAAATCATATGTTTCAAATTTTTTTTTAGAAAACTTAGTTGAATTTTATTATCATCTTTTTTTATGGTTTTTTCATTTTCATTTTCAACTTCTTTTACTTCGAATATTACCACATCGTTCCAAAGTAGGTCGATGTTGGATGTGTGCTTTAATGCATACTATCATTTAGTTATATTGATTTCGTTTAATATTCTTTTCTTAATATGGTATAACTTTATGCATTTCATATATCTTGTTGTAGTTTTGACTCACCTCTCCCGGGTACTAAGTTCAAAAAAAATTAATAGAATTAATTTTTTTTAAGGGGAGGTAATAAGGGAGCTGTTACGTACATTTATTACCTAAGGGGGTAGTCTTCGGTCCTGCCAAATGTACGCACCAGTCTCAATATAGTTATATTATTTGTGCGGTCGAATGATTCGCGCACTGACGTGCACAAAGCAGTGTTTCGTATCGTAGAAGGAGGATTCCTACGACGGAAAGAAGTTAATTTGATTGCAGTAAGTCTTGTGTAAACGCCTTTATCAAGACAGTTTTATTGCATGAATGCAGGATTCAGTGGGTTTGAGATTTGTGTACCCAATTGGATGTCCTTCGTAAAGGTCAACGGACATTCCCTTGCTGTTAAAACCTAGTATGAATATTATTGGATTCTTATTACTTACGTGAGAGAGGATTTTAGATATGAATGACCAGAGATGTATCGTTTTATCGGAACTGTCACTACTATGTATAAAATTGTTCATCGTACCTGTCAAGGAACATTGTACCGTCTTGTCAAACGTCTTCGTACCACGTAATACATTATAATAACTTTACCGACGAGTTGAGTATGATCATGTTGGCCTGATTTGCCTTCCACTCGTTGAAGTTCTGTTGGATAGCTCTTCATCTAATTTTCATTCTACATTCGCGTCAAGATGCTAGTACATTGGTACATCTGCTACTAGCTATCATGTTACCTGAAAAGAGCGCTCAACACCAGTGCAGTCTAGTATTTTGTCAGAGCAGCCTTATATTGCCCCCAAGCACGGAGAGGTGGGGCCACCAGATTCCAGCACCAGAACTACTCAGTCAAGATACGTGAGCGTCTGGCCTGCTGGACCTTCACCAACTTATTTACTAAATAACACACCAACTATATTACCATCACTAAAACCCACAAAAATTTTGGGAAATTTTTTTTTTTTTTTTTTTTTTTTTTTTTTTTTTTTTTTTTTTTTTTGCGTACGCCCGCTAATACTCGAGGCGAAATCTCAGGTTATTATTTATGTCTAACCTGACATTGATTTTACGTGAGTATCCCTTTATTTCTTGTACAGAGACAGGTGTCCCTCGCCATTCAGGCAAATACTCGCCGATTTCGGAGGTACCCATTGCAGCTGGGTCGGCTCAGGAGCCGCCAGTCCCTGGTCGACGACACTCCTTCAAATGTCCTCGCCAGGTCTCGAGTTAATCCAGTCCAAATCCCGGTCGACGAAAAATCCTCAAATGCCGTCGCCCGGGTTTGATCCTGTATCACCCGGTCGCCAGAGCGGTGTTCTAACCACTACGCTAGCGCGGCTCCCTTTTGGGAAATAAAACTTGTATTACTCCCATCAGTGAATGGAAAATGTTTGGTAGTCATAGACAGGGAGTGATGATATCACCCCAACAGCATATCTAGAAATACGTTCTCCTGGGACTATCTTAAGATAATTACTATTAACCAGTCATTTGAAATACATATGTACACATTTTCTATTTTATTATGACATATATTCATGCATTTCATTCATAATTTCAAAATCTTTCATATGTTCTGACCAAAATAAAACCCTGGTTCAGAGCAAATAAACTTAAAGAAAATTTAATATCAAAAATTTAAACAGCTTGAGTTAGTTCAGTGTATTATAAATTTTATTAATATTATTAGACTTATTAAATATCTGTGTGTGTGTGTGTGTGTGTATGTAATCTACCACAACACATTACATATCAGTACCCTAGATTTTAACGTAGCCACATTCATTAGTAAAAAAGATATGTGTGAGGTCGTAAGTGGTAGCAAGAAGGGCCTTCTGTAAATTCCCAGCTACATTTATCTCAGGAGCCTTCACAGCTGACCTCATGCATCACACTAGGTAATATCACAACCATACAGTACCATCAAATCCACAACATATATTGGGGTCTTGTCCAGGGATAATTAGCTTATCAGTAATATTAGGATCTCCTGGTGGGAGAATTAAATTAGGGGGACAAATTGTAAAAATTAAAAGTGTCCCTTAAAATAAAAGTTGGTGAATCTTCACAGCCAGTGGTAGTTAATTGATTAATTAATTAATTAGAATTACTTTAGTTATTAATTGGTTAGAGATTTATCTTGCTCATTGCTAAATTGTCTAAAAAGTATGGCGGAGCTGGCAAAGTTCAGATCAGCTGCTGTGCTAACGGCGAAGGATATGGGAATGGATGGTCAGGGTTTAATTCAATACGTAACTGCAGAATGTGATAAGTATATTGAAAGGGAAGATAGGAGGTTAGCTGAAGAGAAGAGGGTACAAGTTGAGGCTGAGAAAGAACTTAAGAGGTTACAAGTTGAGGCTGAGAAAGAACTTAAGAGGTTGCAGATTGAGGCTGACAAGGAGGCAAAAGCATTGGAGGCAGCAGAAAAAAGGCCGAAAGGAAAGCAGAAGATAAAAGATTGACTGCCGAAAGGGAGGCAGCAGAGAAAAAGGCCGAAAGGGAGGCAGAAGATAGAAGGTTGCAAAGGGAGCACGAATTACGACTAAGGGAGCTGGAATTACAAGGCCATGCTCCTGAAAATGGTGCCAGCCCTTTTGCCTCAGATGCTACGCCTAGTCAGGGAGCCTCAACATCAGCTATGGGGTTTCATTTAGACCATTTTGTTGAGAAAGACGATGACATAGAGGGGGTACCTCAGTCGTTTTGAATTATTAGCTACTACATATGGGTTAGAGAGAGAGAGAGGTGGAGTTTAAAGTTATCACAGGGACTGAGAGGTACTTCTTATGAAGTCTTCGCAAAAATGAACAGAGAAGACCAAGACAATTATGACATGTTAAAGCAGGCTTTGTTGTTAAGATACGAAAAAAATGGTGAATTTTATCGTAAGAAATTTAGAAATGCCAAACTGTTGTCTGGGGAGACATACCACCAATTCTCTGCCAGACTGGAAACCTATTTGGAGAAATGGACTGCTCTGGGGAAGACCCAAGATCTTAAAGAGATAATCATGATAGAGCAATTGAGAGAGTCCATGGCTCCAGACTTGAGAAAATTTCTCATGGAACAAGGTGCAAAGAGGTTGGGGGAGGTTTTAAATGTCGCTGAGAGGTATCAGGCAGCCCAGGCAGAGGTAAGTGGTGCTAAAAAGAAGCACATAGACAATTTTAAAGCTCCACAGCAATTTAATAAATTTGATAATAGAGAACAGGGTAATAAAGGTAGGACAAACCTTGAACGGCCAAGAAATGACTATCGAGACAGAAACTCACAGTTCAATGACCAAAAATACAATGAAAGAAAACCGTTGAACCAAGGAAAAATATGGTGCAAATGGTGCAAGAAAGATAACCATAACACCGAATTTTGTAGAAGGTGTCGTGAGAATTTCTAATCCACATATATAAATTAAAACGTAAATGTAAAGCCTAACAAATAAATTTAATAAAAGGAAAGAAGAATGGTAAAGAACAGTGCTGTCACAATGACTGTACTCGAAATCCCCCTTGTTTTCTACTTCGTCTGCAAATTGTAACGTTTCACGTTGATAGTAAAAGCCTACTGCTTCAATACCCGCTTTCTACGATAAAACGTGTACTGCCTTTCTAAGAAAAACCTTGAGATACGCAAGCTGATTAATGACCTAAATTAATACTAGCATTAATTACACTACGTTACCATAAACGAACGGACAGATGGACTTAGGATAGAAAGAAGGGAGGGCTGATCGGAGGAACACATGCAACACTAAACACGCGTCTCGCGATATTAATGCGACCCCTAACAAGCGTAAGGCCAGACGCAATACTTTTTTTTTCAGATGGACAGTGAAAAAAAAGTCACTACAACTACGAGAGTTAGGTTTAAAAACCTGAAAAACGCTTATTAGGAAACATGACATTCTACTGTTTTATGTCTAAATCCTGACATTAGTCTGACAGTACAGCAGGACAGGTGGCGGTTCTAAACATAAAAAATAAAAAAACAAATACACGACTATCCTGGAAAATACATATTTTGAACGCCGCCACTTAGCCCCATAAAACTTATATATTTGGGTTCCTTAGGACTTGCTGACAAAGAATATGTTGAGCGCCAGTGCATATTTTTCTAAATAAAAGCCTGGGACATCGGCAGATCGAAATTGTGCTATATTCATTGCCAGTCAACGTAACTGTGTATTATTCCATGAATTGTGGTAAGCTTGAACTATTTGATATCTTTTTAATGAAAATTGAATGTAAATTAATAATTTATGTCTGTATATGTGTGTGGTTCAGTAGCGAACCTGAGGCAAGGCCTATATATATAATGCTCCAACCTGAACAGAAGGTGTCGGAGAAAAGTAAAACTACATGGAATTACCAAATAGTACACTGACACCTATCCTATTGTATAGAAGGACTTACAGATGAAATTGCAGAGGCGTAGTAACCATTAGGGAGGAATATACTGGTGTAAATTATTTCAGATGAAGCTGACAGTTGGCCTACCGCTCTGAACTCAGTGTTTGTTATGTATTGTGTTCAGTCTGGAAATTTATTATAAATTAGTTCTGAAATAGGAGGTAAAACCTTCTTGTTTCAGGGACCGTGGTCCTAAAGTTATTGAGCAGCACCTGGTCAGAGCTTTGCTGAATCCAGAGGCGGACAGCATACTCCTTGGTCCATATAGCAAACAGTGAGGTGTCTCCAGAACACAGGGGAGCAATCGAGCAGAGGAGTCTTTTCCTGCCGCCATCACGAAAGATAAGCCTATGTGGCCAGCGGAGCTCAACATTATGTAACCCCATCTTAAACTGACATAGAATAAAAATAAGAGGGGAAATTAATTGTTTTAATGCCAGGAACTGAGAACATCTCCAATACTAGTTCCAACAGAAACAAACACGTGAAGTCATGATGACAAATACCAACAGAGCTTGAAAAAACAAAACCAGTATTACCTCATAGTACTACTACACAACTGACACACATAGGATAATATTAATAAAATATGTCACTACCAGGTTCATATTGATAAATTCTGTACATATAAATTGTAATTACAATTGATTGTGATTCCTGGTTCACTTTGTATTTGAATCAGGACACATATATTAATGAAAGTACTTAATACATATTGATATTTGAAAATTTACCAGTGACTCATTTAAGATATTCTTATAGAGTGTTAAATGTGTGTGAGTGTCACAGTGTTGTCAAGTGTGGTGGAATAAATTAAATTGTTTATCTGTCTGTTGTTGTTGTGACTTACACTTCATCATATACATACCCTAGACATTTAACGTAGTGATCACAATATTCCAGAATATTTCTGACTGAGGTATAATGTGGTAGCAAGTAAGGTTATCTGTAAAACACTACACCTATTAGATACAGATACCTTCACAGCTGATCTCAGTCAGTACACTAAGTCCCCTATAAATATTTATAACATCCCATTTTACCACAGAAGGAAACCTTCAAACATTGCTGCAATGAAGTCGGGGACTCAAAGATTAAAGGTTAATCCTAATGGACAGCAGGAACCTTATCACCCCCCAGTTTGTGAGGATGTTATTTGTAATGGGGTCACCACAAGGTGCCTTTATGATACAGGTTTGGATTATGATTCTGTTGTGAGGTCTAGCCTAGTGGACCCAAGTCAGTATACCACAGAAACAGTGGAAATACAAGGGGCGACTAAGGACATACCACTCATGACACTTCCCATCGCAAGGATAACGGTGAAAACTCGCTATGTGGAAGGAGAAATCAGAGCAGCAGTGATAGATGAACCAATCTACCCTCTGATATTGGGGTGTAGATACGTCTTCTTGGGGAATCCCGAGAGACCTGTGATCATGGCGACAGTGCAGACCAGGTCACAGAAAAAGGAGGAAAAAGGTGAACCTATAAATGCTCATCCAGAGGAGATGAGGAAGGCGCAGGCTGAGGATAAGACCCTTAAGCCATGTTTCAAAAAATTGCCCAAATGCCACATACCTCCAAGCAAGGGAGAATACTTTATGAAGAACAAACTATTATATAGGAAGGCCGGAACTGGAACAAATGGTCACAACCAGCTGGTTCTTCCCACTTCATATAGGGATAAAGTGATGGAACTCGGGCATGCGATTCCCTTCAGTGGTCACATGGGGATCAGCGCCACAGGACAGCGTGTAGCTTGTCATTACTTCTGGCCAGGGATAACGGAGGATATAAAAAGATATGTCAAATCCTGCCCAGAATGTCAACGGGTAGCTCCAAAGCATTGGACTGCTCCTGCAACTCTAGGGGAAATCCCCATAGTGGGAACACCTTTTGAGAGGGTTGCAGTGGATATTGTGGGACCTCTCACTCGGACCAAGAGGAGGAACAGTTACATCCTTACTCTGGTGGACACTTGTTCTATGTGGGGAGAGGAGGTAGCCCTGCCATCAATTGATTCAAAACATGTAGCAGAGGCACTACTTACAATATTCACCCGATTAGGATTCCCGCATCAAATCTTGACTGATAATGGCTCTCAGTTCAAGGGGAAACTAACGGAAGAAGTTTTTAAGCTATTTCAAGCCAGACACTTTCATTGTAGTCCGTACCATCCTCAAGGGAACGTCCAGGTAGAGAGGTTCAATGGGACTCTCATTTCTATCCTGAGGAAGCTGGCACACGAAAAACCGGATCTATGGGATCAATTCCTGCCCGCCGCGTTGTTTGCGTATCGGGAGGTACCACATAGTTCAACCGGGATGGCTCCCGCAACTCTGCTATTTGGGAGACCCATAAAAGGTCCATTAGAAGCTTTATTAAGGACCTGGACAGATGAGAAGGCAGAAGAGACCGTTACCTCATCTTATCAATACGTGAACGAACTGACCACTCGTTTGAAAGCTGGATGGAAACTGGCAAATGATAATTTGAAACAAGCCAGGAAGAAACATGCAGCATATTTTAATAGGAAGGCAAAGGACAGAGAACTAGCTGTGGGAGAGAAGGTGCTGCTTCTAATACCCGGTAGCCAGAATAAATTACAAATTGGATGGCAAGGTCCATATACGGTTCTAGAGAAGGTGTCTAGAACAAACTATAAAATTGACAAAAAGGGGAAGGAGAAAGTTTATCATGTAAACCTTTTAAAGAAGTATCTGGACAGACCACTCCAGGAAAGCACCTCCCTACTGACCTTGGCTATCGCAATTCAAATGCAAAAGGAACCACTCACCTCACATGAATACCGATTACATCCTTGTGAAACAGCAGCACAGGTAAAAGTCAGTAAGCACCTGACTAAAAACCAGAGGGAGAGAGTTCAACAGGTTCTGGAGGAACATACAGATGTATTAACAGATAAACCAGGACATACAAATTTGCTACAGTATGACATGAAACTGGTAGACGCAAACCCAATCTGTATGAGAGCCTATTCTATTCCGTTCGCGAAGGAGAAGGCATTGAAAGAAGAAATAGATTATTTGTTGAAGGAGGGGATTATTTCACACAGTGAATCATCTTTTAGCTCCAGTGTAGTTTTGTTGAGAAAACCGTCTGGGGAACACAGACTGTGCATAGATTACAGGAAACTGAATGCTGTCACAGAAGGACAAGTGGACCCATTACCAGACACAAAACAGTTATTTGCCAGATTAAACAAGGCAAAATACTTTTCAAAAGTGGATCTTAGTAAAGGCTATTACCAGATTCCAGTGAAGCCTAAAGTGAGACCTTATTTGGCCTTTAGCACTTCGGATGGACATTATGAATTCAACATGCTACCATTCGGACTGAAAAATGCTCCGAGTGTATTTTCAAGGATGATGCGCAAATTGTTGGATCCCCTGAATAACCCATGTATCACGAATTTCATGGATGATATTCTCGTCGCCACAGAGACATTTGAAGAACACATTGACTCCCTAAAAATGTTATTTGATAGGCTTAGGGAGGCGAACTTAACTGCTAGGCCAACAAAATGTTGTATTGGATGCAAAGAGTTGGAATTCTTGGGACACACTGTATATCAGGGCAACATGACCCCTGACCCCAAGAACTTGGAAAAACTGCAGAGAGCACCTAGACCACAAACAAAAAAGGACGTACGATCATGCGTGTCGTTATGTGGTTTTTACCAAAAATATATCAAAAATTTTAACTCAATATGTGCTCCTCTGACTGATTTGACTCGCAAGGGACATCCAGATAAAATAATTTGGACTGCGCAATGTGAATTAGCGTTCCAAGAGTTAAAGGAAAAACTCACTAGCAAGCCTATTCTCAACTGCCTGATTTGACACAGGACTTTGTCGTAAGAACAGATGCAAGTAATGTAGGACTCGGGGCGGCTTTGTTGCAAAGATCATCTTCACCTGATGGGGAACTGAACCCAGTCGCTTATGCAAGCCGCAAATTGAATAAGGCGGAGCAAGGATATTCCACAAGCGAAAAAAAATGTTTAGCGTTAATATGGGCAATAAAGAAGTTTCAAATCTATTAGTATGGTAGGACTTTTGTGGTCCAGACGGATCATCAGCCCCTAGTATTCTTATCTCAGGCTAAGCATGAAAACGCAAGATTGTTGAGGTGGTCTTTATTACTGCAACCTTATCAGTTTAGTATTGAGTACATCCCAGGGTCATTGAATGTCGGTGCAGATTTCCTCAGTCGGCACCCCTGTGATCAAAATTAGAGTAGTGGTAGGCGTGAGGAGTAATTTTATCTATGTGTATCACTGGTTTTGGAACTTGCCGTAGGCATGTTTTCAAGTGGGGAGATGTGTGATAAAATTTAACCGTGATACAACGTTAAAATATCTCCAAAGATAAAATGTAGGGATAAAAATAATGCGTAAGCTACTAGAAGACATGATCGCCCATGCCGCGGTTCAATACCCGCCATGGAAACTAACTTGTTAGACGTGAAGACAAAACGTTTACCCTTGGAGACGGGAGGGAACGGAGATCAAAAAGAAAAAATATGACTGAACACGTGCTTGAAACTAGCAAGGCTAAAAAGACGCAATTGGTGGGGAAAGGAAAAAAAATTCACGTCCCCAAGTTGACACAATGTAAAGAAATGGACAAAAGAGACCTTAGCTATTATACGCAACAGTCATTTCTTGGACGCTTTTACGACACTTAGTCCTTTTATTTGAATTCAGCGGCAAACGCATTACAGAAGATGCTCGAACATATTTAAAAAAAAACAACTAACCTTGAAAAAGTAACTTTTTCTTAATAATAATGTTAGGAATATAAAACCTAGCTAGTCTGATAGCCCATCTTGAGCAGAGAAATAATATGATTTCATTTATACAGACGGATAGATAATAATGAAGATATTGACAAAAGACTGTGTTGTTCATAACAGACGAGCGACTGCACTGTAAAAAAAAAAGTCACTAATTTTCAAAAATTGCGGCCTTGAGACTCAAGTGCTAAAATCTAGTTGGAATGAAAGAGAGGGGGAAATAGTGGAAAATTGTGGCTAAAAATAACTCTAGAGACCGATTCGTGTAGAAAGGCATGTAGAACCAAGCGTGTTTTTTATGAAAAAACAAGTAGAGACAGACGGACCAACAGACAATAATACATACTTGACTGAGGTATGACTGAATTGACTTTTGGTAGGAGGTTTGAAATTTGAAAGGGGAAAGTCGGTGATTGGCCACAGATAATCATATTATCGGCGCACAGACGCGCATTTTTGCCATTCAACATAAATTGTCCAGTAGTAGACACAGTAATTCTTCAGTGGTGTAGTTCCCAGTAGCTAAATGCCATATTTAGATGGACGCCATACTAGAGCCAGCAGCTCAGCTGAGTTTTGCTAGAATATAACTGTGTTCTCTATTCATAATTCTGGTAAGACTGAAAGCATTTCTTTGTATATTTTAATATTGTTTAATGTTTCGAGTGATTTGATACTGCCATATCAAAATCTACCCCTTACAACAAGTAAGGATTCGCTCTAGATCCCCAGCCCAAGTTCAGGGTCTAGAGACAAACAAAATACATAAACGCCAGCAAGGATTATGAAGGGCGGATCAAGTGTTGAGATCAGTGGAACATATCACCTATCTTATTCAATAGCAGGAAGCTAATGAACATATTTTAGAATATGTAGTCTTGGGGAACTAGTACTATGTGAAACCAACTTGGTAAGATGTGCTGTATGGTCAGAGAGATCTGACCCCGTCTATGTGGTGTTGTTGTGTAGTGTTGTGTGCAGAAGTGGCTCAGGAGGTAGAGTTCTGACACATGACCCAATACTTTTGTTGCAGAAGTGTGAGTTCTGTTTGGCACCAAAGTGGTGTCAAATGCTGTGTTGATAAATACAAGTGTGGACCAGTGCAGTCTAGTATTTTGTCAGAGCAGCCTTATATTGCCCCCAAGCACGGAGAGGTGGGGCCACCAGATTCCAGCACCAGAACTACTCAGTCAAGATACGTGAGCGTCTGGCCTGCTGGACCTTCACCAACTTATTTACTAAATAACACACCAACTATATTACCATCACTAAAACCCACAAAAATTTTGGGAAATAAAACTTGTATTACTCCCATCAGTGAATGGACAATGTTTGGTAGTCATAGACAGGGAGTGATGATATCACCCCAACAGCATATCTAGAAATACGTTCTCCTGGGACTATCTTAAGCTAATTACTATTAACCACTCATTTGAAATACATATGTACACATTTTCTATTTTATTATGACATATATTCATGCATTTCATTCATAATTTCAAAATCTTTCATATGTTCTGACCAAAATAAAACCTTGGTTCAGAACAAATAAACTTAAAGAAAATTTAATATCAAAAATTTAAACAGCTTGAGTTAGTTCAGTGTATTATAAATTTTATTAATATTATTAGACTTATTAAATATCTGTGTGTGTGTGTATGTAATCTACCACAACACATTACATATCAGTACCCTAGATTTTAACGTAGCCACATTTATTAGTAAAAAAGATATGTGTGAGGTCGTAAGTGGTAGCAAGAAGGGCCTTCTGTAAATTCACAGCTACATTTATCTCAGGAGCCTTCACAGCTGACCTCATGCATCACACTAGGTAATATCACAACCATACAGTACCATCAAATCCACAACATAAATGCGGAAGTCACACCTACGTCCAGGGCCGGGCAAATTTGCCGTATGATTCCTGAATAAAGGGATATTTCTTCACCTCTGCCGCATCACAAACTCTGTCTTGTCTCACATTCTCCCCGTTCCCTTCCTGAATAAAAGGATATTTCTTCACCTCTGCCGCATCTCGAACTCGTAAGTTAATTACCCTGAAAATGTAACACTCCAATATACGTTTAAGGCTTATCGCCCCCTTGATTCTTCAAAGAAACTAGTTAACGCCTTACTGCTCACTTCACGGTTTCACATAGTGCTTAATTGCCAGTTGGCTCGTGTGTTAATTGCGACCGTGAATCAGGCGTTCGTGTAGCAAAAAATATAAAACCCAGATGGGGAGGGGCAAAAGTGGACGGTCATTGCTACACTATTTTCATATGTGACAATCACCTATTCGCGAGAAAAAAATTCACACCATCACAAATACTTACAATTGTAACTTATTTTCTGCCAGCCCCATACATAACCTCATATTAGTGGCCTTGTATGAATTACCTGAGGAGGCAGTTGTTCTAATACATCTTTGTCTCTTCAGAGACCTCTGAAACTACACAGGAACAGAAGATACGAAGATACTATTAGACTAAAATCAAGGAGGACTTGGCGTGTTTGTTGAAGGCCTATGCTCCTTTGGGAGTGGAGGGTTATGAATGAATGAAAATCAAGAAGTCGGGAAACGGGTGAAAAGAATCTTAGGAAACACAGCAAGATAATGCATACATTGGAATATTAACAGATGACTGACCAACCTGCGACACTCAAGACAAAAGAAGAAGAAAAATATCATCTCATTTTCTGCTGCTCTTCTAAAATTTCTTTCAAACGCTTACATATCTCGAGGTTGACTCTAGAAGTTTTTTTTATCCTTTTTAATTGTTGTAATTTCTTCATAACATAATCTTTTAACACCCGTGTGTTACCGGGGCCTGAAAAGGGAGCAAAGAATAGTAACACTGTACCCTACGATGCATGTCACAAAAAGCGACTAAGGAGGGTTTGGGCATGGGGCTGGTTACCCCATCCCGTAAAAAAAAACGTTTTACCAAAATCTTCAACAAACATGGACAAGTGAAATACAGAATATAAATCAACTCAAAAGCCCAAGACAGGAGAAGGTCCTCTGGAAAGGAGGCGCATGAAGCAACCCAGAGAAAGCCGAAAGGATTCTGGGTTGCCGACTAACATTTTTTCGTCTAAGAAAATCTCCAGGATTGGCACCTGGAATGTTCGCACTCTATGTGAACAAGGGAAAACTGCACAAGTAGCAACGGAAATGACAAATTACAGGATTGATATCCTGGGTCTCTGCAAGACACGGTGGAAGGGCATATACGGAGGAGGAGATTTATCACAGGAGAAATGATGTTGTCTTCAGGACATGAGGAGGAAAGAGCCCACCACAGTGAAGGGGTGGCTATAATGCTATCCGGGGAAGCACAGAAGGCACTAATTGAATGGGAAGCAATGGGACCCCGAATTATAACAGCAAGGTTTGAATCAGCCAAAAAGAAAGTAAATATAAACATCATCCAGTGTTATGCAGCAACAAATGATAAAGGAGGATCGGAGAAAGAAGACTTTTACACCAGACTACAAAAATGTCTTGGACAAAAAGAAAAGAAAGAACATCACAATTTTGATGGGGGGACCTAAACACGAAAATAGGAACATACAACACCAGCTTTGAAGAAATCATCGGAAAGCATGGATTAGGTATGATGAACAAGAATGGGGAACTATTAGCTAACTTCTGTGCTTCAGATCAACTAGCTATAGGAGGAAGCATATTTCCACATAAAAGAATACATAAAGCAACATGGATATCACCAGACCACAGAACTGAGAATCAAATTGATCACATATGCATAAGTAAGAAGTTTAGGTCATCATTGTATGATGTAAAAGTATGCAGAGTAGCAGATGTGGTATCAGACCACCATCTTCTGTTGGCTAAAACAAAATTAAAACTCAAGAATATTAAAACAGAATATAGCTGTTGACAACTTTAAAACGTGGGATATCCAAGAAATCGGGAAATAAGTGAAAAATTGTCAATCACAGTATCCAACAAATACCAAGTACTCCAACGGCTGGAAGACGAAGCAGATACGGAAGACCACTGGCAACAAGTAAAAAATATATGGAATGAGACATGTGAAGAAGTACTGAGAAAAAGAGAACGTCAGCACAAAGCATGGATAACAACAGAAACCATTAGCAAGACAGAAGACAGGAAAAACAAGAAAGCAGATTTAAACAGAAGCAAAACCAGAAGCTCCAAAGCCAAGGCCCATGAAGTGTACATAGAAGCAAACCAAGAAGTAAAAAGAAACGTCAAAAGAGACAAGAGGAAGTATATTGAAGAGTTGGCAAGGGAAGCAGAGGAAGCTACAGCCTAAGGAAATATGAGGGACCTGTACAACAACACAAAGACGCTAACAGGGAGTTATAAGCAAGCAAATGGCCTCATAAAAGATAAGAATGGAAAATTGCTTAGTAATATACAAGAACAAATGAAGAGATGGACAACATTTTGAGGAACTTCTCAATAGACCAGCTGTAACTAATCCCCCACACATCCAGCCAGCAGAAGAAGAGCTACTAATCAGCTGTGAACAACCAAGTAGAGAAGAAATAAAGAAAGCCATAAAGCTTCTGAAAAATGGAAAAGCAACTGGTCCAGATGGCATTCCAGCAGAGGCCATCAAAACAGATATTGATACCTCTACAGAGATATTATACAAACTACTTGGCAAAGTCTGGGAGAGAGAGGAAATACCAGCAGAATGGAATGAAGGTTATCTGGTCAAGTTGCCTAAGAAGGGAAATTTACAAGAGTGCACAAATTATAGAGGAATAATGTTACTTTCAGTGCCAGGAAAAGTATTAAACAGAATCATCATTGAGAGATTAAAAACAGTCCATAGACAAGCAACTGAGAGATGAACAAGCAGGTTTTCAACAAAACATATCCTGTGCAGACCAGATAGTCACACTGAGAATAATAGTTGAACAAAGTCTGGAACGGAATGCACCGCTATACATCAGATTCGTGGACTATGAAAAGGCATGTGACAGTGTAGACAGAGAATCACTTTGGAAATTGATGAGGCATTATGGAGTTCCCATGAAGATCATTAACTTAATAAGAAAGACCTATGAAGACATGACATGCAGAGTTCTTCATGAAGGACAACTTACAGAACCATTTAGGATTAGAACCGGAATGAGACAGGGAGGCCTCTTGTCTCCATCTCTTTTCTTACTAGCAATTGATTGGGTTATGAAAACATCCACATCACACAACAGAAATGGAATCCAATGGAATCTGACTAAACAGCTTGATGATCTGGATTTTGCAGATGACTATGCTCTTCTGTCCCATAACCATAATCAGATGCGAGAGGGGAGCCGCGCTAGCGTAGTGGTTACAACACCGCTCTGGCGACCGGGTGATACAGGATCAAACCCGGGCGACGGCATTTGAGGATTTTTCGTCGACCGGGATTTGGACTGGATTAACTCGAGACCTGGCGAGGACATTTTGAAGAAGTGTCGTCGACCAGGGACTGGCGGCTCCTGAGCCGACCCAGCTGCAATGGGTACCTCCGAAATCGGCGAGTATTTGCCTGAATGGCGAGGGACACCTGTCTCTGTACAAGAAATAAAGGGATACTCACGTAAAATCAATGTCAGGTTAGACATAAAATAAAATAATAACCTGAGATTTCGCCTCGAGTATTAGCGGGCGAACGAAAAAAAAAAAAAAAAAAAAAAAAGATGCGAGAGAAAATGAAAATTCTCGATGAGAGGTCACAACAAGTGGGCCTGAAAATACACAGGGAAAAGACAAATATTATGAGAATAAATGCAAGAAATGATAACAAGGTTGAACTTGAAGAAACACCACTAAAGGATGTAGAATCGTACAATATCTTGGCAGTAATATAGACAGAGTTGGAGGGACAGACAATGATATCAACATAAGATTACAAAAAGCAAGGAGTTTTCATTGCATTGGGAAACATATGGAGAACAGGAGAAATCAAGTCCAACACGAAAATAAGAATCTTCTACTCAGGTTGTCAATTCAGTCCTAGTGTATGGCTCTGAGACATGGAGAGCAACGGAAACAACAATCAAAAAGCTACATACTTTTATGAACCTGTGCTTGCGTGGAATAGAAGGACTGAAATGGTATGACAAAGTCACAAATGTGGAATTGATGACAAGAACCAGACAAGTGCCAGTGGAACAAGAGTTGAGAAGAAGCTGCTGGCGATGGATAGGACACACATTGAGGAGACTTGTTCATAGCATTACAAGGCAGTCTTTGTTCTGGAATCCACAGGGAAAGAGAGGCAGAGGTAGACAAACAAAAACACATAGAGAAGAGAACTAGATACAGAGGTGAAAATGATGAGGGAAACATGGAAAGAACTTGAGCAGATGGCACGGGACAGGAAGACTTTGCATGTGTTTGTTGAAGGCCTATGCTGCTCGAGGAGCTAAAGGGTATTGTTTAATTGATTGATTGATAATCTTTTAAGTCTTTCTGACTTATCAGATTTCTCCTATAGCTTCCTCGGAAACCATAAGCAATTCTTAAAACAATAATGTGACCAGTAATTTTCCTGTTAGTTATAAATTGGATCTTAGATAAATAATTTGCAGACATTTGGAAAATAAAACCGTTTTTATGTAGTTTCAGGACGTGTCAAATCACATTTCGTCCCACTATACACGTGATGGGATCAGTCTTGTGCGAGGTAATTTTTTTCCTTTATGGTAAAGTTATAGTTTTGGCTATTTCTGCTAAATGATGAACGTTACGTATTGCGAATCGTAAAGGACAACCTAGAGGAAATAAAGGAAAAGCATTTTAATGTTTCAGAAAGAAATGAAAAACAAAAATTCAGAAATGTAGTTATGGTATCAAAAGAAGAATTAAAGTCGAGCAATCTTGTTAGATATGATTGAAAACACTACAAAATATGAAGACATCCAAGACAAAAAAAAAAAAATGAAGAAAAAGGTGAATAAGAAACAGAAAAAATTTTAGAATTTGGGACAATGACAGTAGAGCACTGATTGGTGTCTTATTTCATCTGTAAAGTTTGTAAGGCAAGGATGTGTGCTGTCACCGGATCTGTTCAGTATGTACAGTGAAAATATAATGAGATCTCTAGAGGATATGCCAGGAATTCGGCGTACATAATATAAACAAATTGAGATACACTGGTGACACAGTCTTAATAGCAAAGAGTGAAAAGGAGCTGCATGGAAATGGTTGATATAATAGTGATAGAAAGTGAAAATAAAGGCTTAAGCCTCAACAGCAAAAAGGCAAAGAAAAGGACTTCCCTAGAATGCACAATCAAAGTAATTGGAACTGTTTTAAAACAAGTCAATAAATTCAAATACCTGGGAACATTAATAACAATGGATGGAAGATGCATCTCAGAAGTGAAGAGCAGAATAGCTCAGGAAAAAACTGCATTCTGTAAAATTAAGAGTATTTAATGCAACAATTCTTTGTCATTGGAAGTTCTTCATTGTTATATAGAACCAATCCTGACATATGGGAGTGAGCCACGGACAATTAGTAAACAAATAGGGAAGACACTAGAGGCAACAGAGTTGTGGTTTTATAGAAGAATGTTAAAAATATCATGGACAGCCAAAAAGAGTAATGTGGATGTCCTGAAAGAGGCCAATGCACAAAGTAAACTTATTTCACAAGTTATAAAGAAGCAATCCACTTTGTTTTGGGCATGTTATGAGAAGAGGAAAGCTGGAATATATCATAACAACAGGTAAGATTGAAGGAAAAAGAGATAGTGGAAGACAAAGAGAGCAAATACTGGACAGTTTGACATCGTGGCATGGAAAGAAGTCAACAGCAGAATTGATAAATTGTACTGGAGACAGGAAGTTGTAGAGAGACATGCATCTCCTATGCCACTAGGCATGGCACTCGAAGAAGAAGAGAAAAAATGTGTAAGAGATTTACAGTAGTTTTCTTTCCATAAGTAAAGATTTTTTTTATCATTACTTGCTGAATGTTAAAGTCTAAGACACTTTTTGATATTTTCAGAATCCTTATCTTTTACCGGGGAAAGTACAGAATCCAGGTAATACATATTACAGTAATACATGTATATAGGTACCAGCCATAAGATTTAGTATCGTGGAAGTTTGGAGAGCGGGCTGTTAACTGAACACTTGAGAAGGATTAGGAATAAGTTTTAGAGTTGTCAGTAGGATGGATATCATCGGCAGAGAAATACTTGTCTCTCACTTATTGTGAAGCTCAAAGATCAGTTCCAGTTACAGGAACGAAGTCTTGAATCATGCTGAATAGGAAGGAATATCATATTCAAGGACCCGTGTTGACTGCATGGGGCTGGCTTTTTCATCATAGAAAGAAATTGCTATAGAACCGACTGCTTCAAAAGCACAGGGGCTTTGACACAGGCTTCCTGCAAGGGGCCCAGCTATTGTGGTGGCTCCATATTCCATAAGTTTGAAAAAAGGAAATCAAAGGGAAGCGAATGAATGAAAAATACTCAAGTAATTTTTTTTTTACCTGAGTGTTTCCGACTGACATGTTTATTACAATAATGACTATCAGCTATTACACGTAGAATTTTTCATGATGGTCAACTTGCATAGCTGTTTGAGATTAGAACTGAAGTTTGTCAGGATTGCTATTTTCACCATTTCTCTACTTCCTGCTCTGTGTTTGGTTGAAAGAAGGCTACCATGAAGTGTTTGTTCACACCTCTTCTCTTTTTTATTGATCCTACACCTCTTCACTAATTCCTCTCTTTCTGAAGAATTTTATCTCATGTTGGATGACACTTTTATTTTTGTCTTTTAAATGCATGCACGGATGAAGCACATATACTATTTTTATAAAAACAAATTAACTCTCCAAACATTAATTAATTAATATTTTTGAGCACTAATATTATAAATACTCTCTCTGTTTCATACAGGAGGGAATCCTGCTTTCCTTATAGGCCAGATTTAATCAACGAGTGGTTTCAAGGTATTCTAAACAGGCCTGCCCCAGCAGAACCACCAGGCATGCCTGTCTCGGCATATGTGGACATAATAAATCTGGGCAGAACAACTGATTCGCGACGAATAAATTTTGCGACATCGAAACTCCAAAAAATACAAATAGACGAGGGAGATGAAATAACTTATCATGCCACGGATGCACTAAGCGCTATGAATATTCTCAAATACGGGATCGATTTGACAAAGTCAAAAGGCAACCAGGATTTCTCAAATGGATATGGCTTTTACACAACCACTGATTACAAGAAGGCTTTGACGTGGGGAAAGAGGAAAGCTGGTAAATTTGGTAACAGGGCCGGGGCAGTTATTGCTTTTAAGATTAACAGATGTTTGCGGACAGAGGCTGTGCAACTGTGTTTAGATGTAAGTACGCGAGCAGGTAGAAGGCAGTGGGAGAAAACTGTATTACATTTTCGAAATGGCGAAACCTACCACGATCTTGCAGAAAACTTGGATAGGATAAAAGCGATCAGAGGGCCAGTAAATGTAAAAGCCATCATAAGTCGTCCACGGGAAAACCCATTTCCACATCCAAAAGACTTCATTCAAATATGTCTACGTAATGCTGATTATGCTAAAAAATATGGAAGTCTAAGGAATATTTGTTTTGTGATATTTTTCAAAGGAAGTGATGAAAGTAACGATGATGAGGATTATTGAACTTGTGCAAAAATGTCAAATATAGCCAATTATAGTTGTGGTGATATCACTTCTTACTTAGTCATTCCCCTTCTACCGTGAGGTGTTGAGGTTTGGAAGAGAGAGCGCCAGATTATCCTATCGGCTGTCTTCCTCCTGGCCTGGTTCCATTCTAGTCCTCGGTCCTTCAAAGATTGTCTAATGTTATCCTCCTAGCGGACTCTGGGTCATCCTGGGGGTCTGGATCCCTGGCTCTTTGTTTCTCATGTTTGTCATGGTAGCCGATCTTCTCCCATTCTGCAGACATGGCCAAACCATCTTAGTTTGGACTGTTCTACTTGGGTCTGCAGGGGGTGGGATTTAAGGCCTTGACGTATCGTTTGGTTGCGGACCATGTCTCTTCTTGTTACTCCAACCACCTTCCTCAGATACCTCATTTCTGAGGTTTGGATCTGGCTTTTGATATCACTTCATGTACTTCAAATGTTGACGAAAGTTTTCTGGTAAATAGGTGATAACTTCATACTTTTCTCTTGGATTAGATTCCTTTATAAATAAATAAAATATCTTGTTTAATCGCTCATGGATTATAATTAGGATATTGATGCGTGATGCCATATGATGATGGATGGTATCCGCATGTCTGGTTTTGTGTGGTGTGCAGATGTGTTCAGTCAAAAAACAATGTTCATACAAAAATAACAGGGCAATCCACATAGGACGTCAGTAAACTCACGACGTATAAAGTCAATGATTCTTGTAACAGCCGTTGACGTTTTTCTTCATTATTTATTGTGGACGCCACAGTGACAAAATGGTTACGCGAATATGTAGGCACATCAAACAGTCATTATCACAGCAACATTCAATACAGCAATAGACGGTAGACAGCATTACAATGATGAGTCAGATGCATGTTATATTTCAAAGTGCTGTAAATGTAGTCAGGTGAAAAACTCCATCCCTTTCTATAACAGCCAGGAGATAACCAGATGTATGAGATCAGTTCACTCTCCTTAGTTTGACTTCAGCAAGACAGACACGTCTGCCGAAGTATAAATAATGTCCTCAAAAATATCCTCTAGATAATAAAGGTTTTCCAAACCTAGTTCATTTAACAAAGTAGCAAGTAATGGTCCTTGGTACCTGCATCAACCGATGCAGTACAATACAGCGACATGTGAGCTAGGAAAACATCTCGTGACGACGACTTTCGAAGACAGGCTATGAACCAGAAATCGTTCACGACCAAAAATCGATAGAGTTAATGAAAATGTTAATTTACCTTGCCTTCCGGAAATACACAGAAATATTATGCCTCCCGGCATGTGCAAATACACTAGAGGTATTATCTCGAATAAACGAAATATCCATAAGAGGACTCTCACATTCCTGACAGAACAAAAAAATAGCGGAGATCCCCTCTTCAACGAGGCATCTCTTTCGCCATTCCAAATCGCTCACTCCACTAGTGGTGGGCGGAAACCGATCGACCAAGAAGCAAGACAAGTCATGCGCAGTCCAGCGCAAAATGACCACAGCTCAAACTTAACTGCATTCGATACCAACGCGAGAAGACAAATGCTTACCGAGAAAAGTGACTATAAATTTCAAGCAGTTGTTGCCCTTGCGTTATAAAATAGATATTGAAATAAAACGATGTTGCGAGAATTTATCACGCAACAGATATATAACTATCAGGGGCCATCTTCACAACTTCTGTCCCTTGTCTTGATGGTACACTCTGATAGACTCTTTCCTGTCCATTTCTTAATTTTATCTTCCCACTTATAATGCTGACTTCCTTTTGCACGTTTGCCAAAAGCGCTGCCTTCTAGTTATGGTATTCAAAAAGATGGTATGTGTTTTTACATGACCAAAATATTTTAGCTGTCTAACTTTGATCTCCTTCATTAATTCACTTTTCATTCCTAGGTTTTCTATTACCTCTTTTTTCTTCTTATCTTTCATTGAGTCTCATTATTCTGTATATCTACGTCACAAAGGTCTCATTTCTTCTAATTGCTTGTTCATTATCCATGTGTCTACACCATACAGTAATGAAGAAAATATTTAGCATTTGATGATCCTCAGTTTGGATTATTTGTAAGTTGTATAGATCTTAGTAGCTATCCCATGTTGTTGAATGAAGCTTAGCCATTCATATTCTCTTCTGGATATGTTGCTTCACATCTGCCATCTCCTATTATTATATGACTAAGACACAGTGACATAACTAGGGTGAGGCAGGTGGGGCATGTGCCATGGGCGCTAAATTTGGGGAGCCCCATTCTGATGTTTACACAGATGCCAAAATTCCACTTCTGTTTTTATGATGATTCCATTTATACCACTTCAAATTTATGTTTAGGTATGTATTAGGTATGTATTTGGTATGTTTAGGTATGTATTAGGTACGAATTAGGTATGTATTAGGTATGTATTAGGTATGTTTAGGTATGTATTAGGTATGTATTAGGTATGTTTAGGTATGTATTAGGTATGTTTAGGTATGTATTAGGTATGTTTAGGTATGTATTAGGTATGTTTAGGTATGTATTAGGTATGTATATATGTACGAAAGAGTCAGGTGTTGGTGTGCTGCAGAGAAGAGCAATAGCACCAGTTGCGAGTTTCTTTGTAAGGGAGAAGTTAGAGGAACTGATAGTTAGTTTCAAGTACGTGGGGTTGCATGTTTCAGCACAAGGAGAACTGGAAGTAAAGTGAGGCTCAGATAAGATGTAGGGAGGAAAGTTCTAGGAGCACTGCAAGGTTTTTGGAACTGCTGGACTGTGGAGATGGGGGCTAAGAGAAGGTGACATTGTTCACCCATTGGAACAAAATAATTCAGATTGAGAGTAATAATTGACGTCGAGCTTCAAGCTGAGGTCGGAGTGGCTAAGAGGTACAGCATCCGCCTCGAGTTCTGGAGGTAACGGGTTTGATTCCCAGTTGAGGGAAAATAATTTATGGAAATTTTTTTCGGAACCAGCGGCCCTTACAGAGAGCCATACTCCCCCCTGGTCTCCTGGGTAGTGAGATCTGATGCCTAGCCTTCTCGGATAAGGGCACAAAAATGGAGGTCCTGTGTGCAAGTTGCGCACGTTAAAAATCCTACAGCAGTTGGAAATCGTAAAGAGTAGGCCTATCAGGCCTCTTCCCTGGCAAAAATTTAAAAATTAAAAACCTACCCACAACAAAAACTATTTATAGAATGTGTAATTCCTATATACACACATTGGGATTCTCGCTGGTGCTACGAAGTTTGTGCACTGTGCTGAGATCCTCCTTGTGTGATCTAAGGGAGGAGATCGGAGCACTGATGGAATAGTCTGTGTGCAATGAAGATAGTCCTTAAAACCAAACCAAACCGAGCTTCAAGCCCACATTACAACAGAAAAACACAAATAACGAAATGTTATCCACAGAATTCTCCATTGCATAACATTTATAGCAACTCAGAACCTTGCATTGCGTGGCCACAAGGAATCACTTAGACGTGAAAAGCAAAGTAAATTTGGAAATTTCTTTGTTTCACTAAAACTGTTGGCAAACTTTGATCTTCTCGTTTAATAACATCTCAGTAATGTGGAAAAGCACCCTGGAACAACATCATATTTATCGCTCTTAGTGCAGAGTGAATTTTTTTCAGCTGATGGCTTCTACTGTTCACCAGAAATTATTAGAGAGCATCCGTAAGGTCAAATATTGTGGCCACATAATTGATTCTACTCCAGATTAGGCACATTGGAAGCAAATGGCACGAACAATTTGTTATATTGATATTGATTTTCAGAAGAAAACAATTCATGTACCAGAGTCTTCCTTGGATTTATCCAATTGAAACAGAAGGATGCTGAAAGCATTGTGGAAGTGATTTTGGAACAACTGGAAAAAGACAAAATGCCATTAGAAGACTGCCAGTCTCAGTGCGACGACAATGCTGCAGTTATCTGTGGTTATAAAAGTGGTGTTCAACAGAGGATTATTGAGGCTAAAATACAAAGCTAATTTAGTGAATAGTAATAATCATTCTCTTAATTTGGCTGGAGTGCGTGCTGCACTCATGATGCACCGATGGTGACTTTTTTTGGTGCAGTTGAGTCAATTTATTCAATATTGTCACGTTCTATTGTCCGTTAGCAAAAGCTTAAAGATGTCATTTCAATAGTTGTAAAATCTGAGTGCGAAACTCGACGTTCTCGAACAGAGGCTATGAGTTCAAGAATGCTTTGATATTATAGGTGAAGTCTTGCGAAGCACGATTGGTGATCAAAATGAGACTGCTGATACAAGAGGTGAAGCAAAGCTGCTGCTGAATCAGATTTTTACTGTGGTTTTTTTTTTTTTGGGCTTTGTTTGGAGTTTGGAACAAAATTCTCGTTCGGGTTGATCGTGTTCAAAAAGACTCCAAGATGTTATCATGAGCTTTCATGGTGCTGATTATGATATAAAAGCCCTTAAAAATTTTTTTTGAGCGATCGAGAATCATTGGCCAGTGAATAACTTAAAACAAGGGCTGAAACTATGATGAATGGTATATTCAAGAAGAAAGACGCCCTAGAAGAAACAAATGCCTAGTGAAAAAGCCAAAGATATAGGGCTCACTTCAAACGAAGACATGGTGAGAGAAATTAAAGAAACTATTGACCGCCTCCAAAATGAAATGGTAGAAATCTTTGTTCGTCTCCATGAGTTGGATTCAAAATTTTGATTTCTTTTATATCTTAAAGGAATATTGCCTGACTCAAATGAAAGCAAGCAGTGGCTTACATATCAGCTAGATGTTGATCAGTTTGCACCAGCTAACGTTAGAAAAATAAATTTTTAGTGTAAAGTTATAAATCATTAAAAAATATTTAGTAAAATAAACAGTCAATTCTTTTGCAGTGTGGTAAAGTGGGATGATATACTATTTATATGGGACTTAGTGTACTGACTGAGATCAGCTGTGAAGGTATCTGTATCTAATAATGTGGAGTATTACAGATAACCTTACTTGCTACCACATATATATATCTCAGTCAGACCTATTCTGAAATATTGTGATGACTACGTTGAATGTCTAGGGTTATGTAAATGATGAAGTGTAAGTCACAACAACAACAGACAGATAAACAATTTAATTTATTTCACAACACTTTACAACACTGTGACAATCACACACATGTAACACTTTATAAGACCATCTTAACTAAGTCAGTTTAAAAAAAAAATCAATTATATATATATGTATTGATTTCTTTACATAGAGATATCCTGATTCAGCTACACAGTGAACCAGGAATCACAATCCAATATAATTACAAATAGTATGTACACAGTTTATCAATATAATCTTGGTATTGACATAGCTTATATTTCTTATCTTATGTGTGTAAGTTGTGAAGTAGTAATATGAGTTAATACTGGTTTTGTTTTTCAAGCTAGAGTGTTGTTTGTCATCATGACTTCAAGTGTTTGATCATTGGGAAAAGTTCACAGTTCCTGTCAATTTAAATAGTTTTTAGTCCCTCTTTATTTACTGTCAATTTTAGAGGGGGGGGGGGGTCACATAATGTTGAGCTCCTTGGGCCAACGAATCTTAACTTTCGTGATGACTGCAGGAAAAGACTCCTCTGCTCGATTACTTCAATGAGTTCTGGAGCCACCTCACTGGTCGCTATCTGGACCAAGAAGTATGCTGTCAGCCTCAGGATTCAGCACAACTCAGGCCAAATGCTGCCTCAATGATTTAGGACCACCGTCCCTGAAACAAGAAGGTTGTACCTCCTATTTCAAAACTAAGTTATAAACTATTTCCACAATGAGCACAATACATAACAAACACTTGCGTTCAGTGCTGTAGGCCACTGCTAGCTTCATCTGGAACAAATTACACCAGTATACTCCTCCCTAATGGTTACTACGCCTCTGCAATTCCAGCATTATTTCCTTCTAGTCCATAAGATAGGTGTCAGTGTACTGTTTGGCAATCCCATGCAGTTTTACTTTTTCCCGACACCTCCTAGTCAGGTTGGAGCAATATTTAGGCTTTTTTCAAGTTGGCCACTGAACCACACACATAGACAGACATAAATCATCAATTCACATTCAATTTTCATTAAAAGATATCAAATATTTCAAGCTTACCACAATTCATTGGAAATAATAAACAGTTTCGTTGACTGGCAATGAATAGGCACAAATTCCGATCTGCCTCGTGTCCCAGGCTTTTATTTTAGAAAAAAATATGCACTGGTGCTCAACGCACTGTTCTTAGTAGGTTTATTACAAGATGTGGCCCGGAACAGACGCCCTGAATTGAGTATATTGGCAGCTCTAACCAATCATGCCATGTTTACCCATCTTTTAAAAAAAGTACCCCTTCTATTCGTTTCCCATAACAACAAAAACTAGTATTTGCAGTCCAACTAATCGTGTTTAGTCTTACATCTCATTCCCGCCAATCAAATAGGAGTTAACATGGTAGGCTATTTCCGTAACGTAATGTTTTTCAAACACGTTATAAAAAAATTTTATGAGCAGAAATGATTCCATGCTGTCAGGCACCCTCACTATTTTATTTTGGCCATAATTATTTTATTAATAGACTAAAGGCATAACACATAACATATTCTTGGTTAGCAAGTCCTGCCGTACAATAATATATAAGTTAAAGCGAGCTACATGGCAGCGTTCAAAATATGTGTTTTCCAAAGATAGTCGTATATTTGTTTTTTTACCACGCGTTCACTTCTTTGTCATAGGGTGTCTTCTGTACTTTCAGGAGCTTAGATGTAATTCAGTAGAATTTCATATTTCCTAATAAGCATTTTTCATGTTTTTAAACCTGATTCTTGTAGTAGTAGTGTTTTTTTATCACTGACTATTTGAAAAAAAGCTAGTGCTTGTGGCCTTACACGCGGGATGGTAGTAATTGTGTATCGCGCGACTGTGGTAGTATTGCCTGCATTTCGGCTTTCAGCCCCTCCCTTCTTTCTATCCTAATTCCATCTGTCCATTCGTTTTTGGTAACATAGTGTATAAAATGATATGAATGGAATTTTAAATCTAGGTCAGCTTGCGTATCTCAAGGTTGTTCTAGAAAGGCAGTACACGTTTCATTGAAGAAAGCGTGTAATGATGCAGTAGGCTTTTACTATCATCGTGAAACGTTACAATTTTGCAGACGGAGCATAGAAAACAAGGGGGATTTCGAGTACAGTCATTGTGACAGCACTGTTCTTTACCATTCTTCTTTCCTTTTATTAAATTTATTTGTTAGGCTTTACATTCACGTTTTAATTTATATATGTGGATTAGAATTTCTCACGACAAATCCTCCCCACTTAAAACAGACGTTATATGTCAGTCTATAATTCTATATACACATAGAGAAATTTATTATTATTCATGGGGTTTAGGGTGATTCTCATCACACGGATGGCGGCTTAAAAAATCCGCTCCCAGATTTGTTTTTCCACTTATATACTCTATGCTAAACTCATATGGCTGGATCAATAAAGACCAACGGAGTAATCTAGAATTCTCATGTCTAGCCTGTGCTAGAAACGACAAAGGTTTGTGATCCGTTTGCAACTTAAATGCCTTACCATACAGATAAATATTGAATTTCTTTATCGCCCATATTACTGCAAGACATTCTTTTTCGCTAGTTGAGTAATTGGTTTCAGCTTTATTCAACTTTCTGCTAGCATATGCCACTGGGCTTAATTCCCCATCCAATGCATCTGATTTCTGTAGCAGAGTCGCACCTAACCCAATATTACTGGCATCCGTTTTTACTATGAATTCTTGACTTAAGTCAGGTAATTTCAAAATAGGTTTGCTTGTAAGTTTTTCCTTCAATTCTTGGTAAGCCATTTCACATTGTGGTGTCCATGTAATTCGATCTGGATTTCCTTTACGTGTCAAATCAGTTAACGGTGCACATATGGAATTAAAGTTTTTGATATACTTTTGGTAGAAACCACATAATGAGACAAAGGATCTCACGTCTTTCTTGGTTTGTGGTCTCGGGGCTTTCTTTAGTTTCTCTAAATTCTTGGGGTCAGGGGTCATGTTTCCCTGATAGACTGTGTGCCCCAAGAATTCTAATTCTTTACATCCAACGCAACATTTGGTTGGTCGGGCTGTTAAATTCGCTTCCCTAAGTCGATTAAACAGCATGTTCAGAGAGTTAATGTGTTCCTCAAATGTTTCTGTTGCTATAAGGATATCATCCATGAAATTTGTGATACATGGATTATTCAGAGGGTCCAATAATTTTCTCATCATTCTAGAGAAGACACTAGGTGCATTCTTCAATCCAAATGGCAATCTATTAAACTCATAGTGTCCTTCTGAGGTACTAAAAGCCAGGTATGGTCTAACCTCAGGCTTTACTGGAATCTGATAGTATCCTTTACTCAGATCCACTTTTGAGAAATATTTAGCTTTATTTAGTCTGGCAAACAACTGATTTGTATCCGGCAATGGATCCACCTGTCCTTCTGTAATAGCATTCAGTCTCCGGTAATCTATACAGAGTCTATGTTCTCCAGAGGGTTTCCTTAAGAGTACAACACCGGAACTATATGAAGATTCACTGTGTGAAATTATTCCTTCCTTCAACAAATAGTCTATCTCTTCCTTCAAAGCTTTCTCCTTAGCAAAAGGAATCGAATAGGGTTTCATACAGACAGGTGTGGGGTCTATCAGTTTCATATCATATTCCAATAAAGTTGTATGCCCCGGTCGGTCCGTTAACACCTCTGTATGATTTTCTAGAACCTGTTGCACTCTCTCTTTCTGATTTTTCGTTAAATGTGTACTGATTTTCACCTGTGCCGCTGTCTCACAGGGGTGTAATGGATATTCAAATGATGAAAGTGGTTCCTTTTTCATCTCCATTGCAATGGACAAGGTTAACAAGTGTGTCTCTTCCTGATGTTCTCTTTCCAAATATTTCTTCAGGAGATTCACATGATAGATTTTTTCTTTCCCCTTCTTATCTATCTTATAATTGGTTCTAGACACCTTCTCTAGAACTGTATATGGACCTTGCCATCCAATTTGTAACTTATTCTGGCTACCGGGGAGAAGAAGCAGTACCTTCTCTCCCACAGCCAAATCTCTGTCTTTAGCTTTCCGGTTATAATAGGCAGCATGTTTCTTCCTGGCTTGTTTCAAATTTTCATTGGCAAGTTTCCAGCCAGTTTTTAAACGAGTGGTCAGCTCATTCACATATTGATATGAGGATGTAATGTTTTCCTCTGCCTTTTCATCAGTCCACGTTCTTAACAGCGCTTCCAGTGGACCTTTTATTGGCCTTCCAAATAATAATGTTGCCGGGGCCATTCCGGTTGAACTATGAGGTACCTCCCGATAAGCAAAGAGGGCGGCGTGAAGGTACTGATCCCATGTATCTGGTTTTTCGTGTGCCAACTTTCTCAGGATCGACATCAACGTGCCGTTAAATCTTTCCACTTGGCCATTCCCTTGGGGATGGTACACACTACAATGGAAGTGTTTGGCCTGGAAGATCCTGAAAACTTCTTCTGTTAGTTTCCCCTTGAACTGAGAGCCATTATCAGTCAAGATTTGATTGGGAAAGCCTAACCTTGTGAAAATTGTGAGCAATGCCTCTGCCACATGTTTAGAATCAATCGATGACAGGGCTACCGCCTCTCCCCACATAGAACAAGTGTCCACCAGAGTCAGAATGTAGCTGTTCCTTCTCTTGGTTCGGGTGAGAGGTCCCACAAGATCCACGGCAACTCTCTCAAAGGGTGTTCCCACTATGGGCATTTCCCCCAGAGTTGCTGGTGCAGTCCAATGCTTAGGTGCTACTCGTTGGCACTCTGGACAGGATTTTACATATCGTTTGATATCTTCAGTTATTCCTGGCCAGAAATAGTGACAAGCTATACGCTGTCCTGTTGCGCTGATCCCCATATGACCACTGAAGGGAATCGCATGCCCTAGTTCCAACACTCTAGTCCTATATGAAGTGGGAAGGACCAGCTGTCCGTGACCATTGGATTCAGATCCAGCCTTCCTATATATCAGTTTGTTCTTCATATAAAACTCTCCCTTGCCTGGAGGTGTATGAGATTTGGGCAACTTCTTGAAACACGGCTTGAGTGTTTTGTCCGCAGCCTGTGCCTTCCTCATCTCATCTGGATGAGTATTTATTTGATTATCCTCCTCCTTTTTAGACTGTGATCTGGTCTGCACTGTTGCCAATATCACAGGTCTCTTGGGATTCCCCAAGAAGACATATCTACACCCCAATATCAGAGGGTAGATTGGCTCATTTATCACTGCTGCTTTTATGATTCCTTCCACATATCGCGTTTTCACCTTTATCCGGGCGACGGGCAGTGTCATGGTAGCTACATCCTTGGTTGCAGTTTGAATCTCCACTGTTTCTGTGGTGTATTGATCAGCCTGCACCAGGTGAGAACTCACAACGGAATCGTAATCTAAACCGGTATCATATAAACACCTTATAGTGACACAATTACAGATGACATCTTCACACACTGGGGGATGGTATGGTTCCTGTAGTTCTGCAGGTTTGACCTTCTTTTCCTTTTTCCCAGATGTCATAGCAGCACAATGAGGAGGTTTCCTTCTACAATGGTCAGTGTCATGATTGTTCATCTTACAATTTTTACACCACCTTTTTCCTTGGTTGAAAGATTTTCTTTCGTCATATTTCCTTTCATCGAATTGTGGGGTTTTATTTTTATTGTCATACCGTGGCCTATCAAATTGGTGCTTACCTTTGTTTTGATCTCTAGGATTAAATTTATTAAAGTTCTGTGGTGCCCTAAAATTATCTATCTGTTTCTTTTTATTACCTGTTACCTCTGCCTGAGCCGCGTGATACCTTTCAGCAACATTTAGCAACTCACCCAGCCTCTCTGCACCTTGTTCCATGAGAAACTTTCTCAGGTCTGGAGCCATGGACTCTCTTAATTGTTCTATAAGGACCATTTCTTTAAGATCTTGGGTTTTCCCCAGAGAAGTCCATTTCTCTAAGTATGTCTCTATTCGTGCAGAGAACTGGTGATAGGTTTCACCTGACAGTAGTTTAGCATTCCTAAATTTCTTCCTATAAAATTCTGCGTTCTTTTCATATCTTAACAAAAGAGCCTGCTTTAGCATGTCATAATTTTCCTGATCACCTCTGCTCATTTTGGCAAAAACTTCATAAGCTGCCCCACGAAGCCCTTGAGATAACTTTAAGCTCCACCTTTCTCTCTCTAACCCATATGTGGTAGCTAATAGTTCATATCTATTTAGATAGCTCTCAATATCATCGTCTTTCTCAACAAAATGATCTAAATGAAAATTCATAGCTGAGGTTGAGGCTCCCTGGCTAGCAGTGGCATCAGAGGCAAAGGGACTGGCACCATTTTCAGGAGCATGGCCTTGAAACTCAAACTCCCTTAGTCGTAATTCATGTTCCCTTTGTAATCTCTTCTCCTCCTTTTCTGCTTCCCTCTCTGCAGCTAATCGCTTGTCTTCTCTTTCTGCAGCCAGTCTCCTTTCTTCTGCCTCCAATTTCTTAGCCTCCTTGTCAGCCTCAGCCTTTAACCTTCTTTCTTCGGCCAACCTTTCAGATTCTAATTTTCTTTCGGCCTCTTTTTCTAATCTTCTTTCTTCCCGTTCAATATATTTGTCACATTCAGCAGTGACATAAGCAATCATAATTTGCCCGTCCATTCCTAACTCTTTCGCAGTCTGTACAGCAGCAGATCGAAATTTGGCCAGGTCCGCCATTTTCTAACAGATAAATGTAAACAATATCTAACTAAACAATATACTCTGTAATTAATTATGTAATTACAACACACTCACTGAGAGCTCAACCTTATTTAATTCCACCCAAGGATACCTTTTAATTCTTATAATTCCCAATATATATATAACAGGAGAAAGTTCAATATCCCGGACCGGACCCCAATATATGTGGTAAAGTGGGATGATATACTATTTATATGGGACTTAGTGTACTGACTGAGATCAGCTGTGAAGGTATCTGTATCTAATAATGTGGAGTATTACAGATAACCTTACTTGCTACCACATATATATATCTCAGTCAGACCTATTCTGAAATATTGTGATGACTACGTTGAATGTCTAGGGTTATGTAAATGATGAAGTGTAAGTCACAACAACAACAGACAGATAAACAATTTAATTTATTTCACAACACTTTACAACACTGTGACAATCACACACATGTAACACTTTATAAGACCATCTTAACTAAGTCAGTTTAAAAAAAAAATCAATTATATATATATATATATGTATTGATTTCTTTACATAGAGATATCCTGATTCAGCTACACAGTGAACCAGGAATCACAATCCAATATAATTACAAATAGTATGTACACAGTTTATCAATATAATCTTGGTATTGACATAGCTTATATTTCTTATCTTATGTGTGTAAGTTGTGAAGTAGTAATATGAGTTAATACTGGTTTTGTTTTTCAAGCTAGAGTGTTGTTTGTCATCATGACTTCAAGTGTTTGATCATTGGGAAAAGTTCACAGTTCCTGTCAATTTAAACAGTTTTTAGTCCCTCTTTATTTACTGTCAATTTTAGAAGGGGGGGGGGGGGGGCCACATAATGTTGAGCTCCTTGGGCCAACGAATCTTAACTTTCGTGATGACTGCAGGAAAAGACTCCTCTGCTCGATTACTTCAATGAGTTCTGGAGCCACCTCACTGGTCGCTATCTGGACCAAGGAGTATGCTGTCAGCCTCAGGATTCAGCACAACTCAGGCCAAATGCTGCCTCAATGATTTAGGACCACCGTCCCTGAAACAAGAAGGTTGTACCTCCTATTTCAAAACTAAGTTATAAACTATTTCCACAATGAGCACAATACATAACAAACACTTGCGTTCAGTGCTGTAGGCCACTGCTAGCTTCATCTGGAACAAATTACACCAGTATACTCCTCCCTAATGGTTACTACGCCTCTGCAATTCCAGCATTATTTCCTTCTAGTCCATAAGATAAGTGTCAGTGTACTGTTTGGCAATCCCATGCAGTTTTACTTTTTTCCGACACCTCCTAGTCAGGTTGGAGCAATATTTAGGCTTTTTTTCAAGTTGGCCACTGAACCACACACATAGACAGACATAAATCATCAATTCACATTCAATTTTCATTAAAAGATATCAAATATTTCAAGCTTACCACAATTCATTGGAAATAATAAACAGTTTCGTTGACTGGCAATGAATAGGCACAAATTCCGATCTGCCTCGTGTCCCAGGCTTTTATTTTAGAAAAAAATATGCACTGGTGCTCAACGCACTGTTCTTAGTAGGTTTATTACAAGATGTGGCCCGGAACAGACGCCCTGAATTGAGTATATTGGCAGATCTAACCAATCATGCCATGTTTACCCATCTTTTCAAAAAAGTACCCCTTCTATTCGTTTCCCATAACAACAAAAAAACTAGTATTTGCAGTCCAACTAATCGTGTTTAGTCTTACATCTCATTCCCGCCAATCAAATAGGAGTTAACATGGTAGGCTATTTCCGTAACGTAATGTTTTTCAAACACGTTATAAAAAAATTTTATGAGCAGAAATGATTCCATGCTGTCAGGCACCCTCACTATTTTATTTTGGCCATAATTATTTTATTAATAGACTAAAGGCATAACACATAACATATTCTTGGTTAGCAAGTCCTGCCGTACAATAATATATAAGTTAAAGCGAGCTACATGGCGGCGTTCAAAATATGTGTTTTCCAAAGATAGTCGTATATTTGTTTTTTACCACGCGTTCACTTCTTTGTCATAGGGTGTCTTCTGTACTTTCAGGAGCTTAGATGTAATTCAGTAGAATTTCATATTTCCTAATAAGCATTTTTCATGTTTTTAAACCTGATTCTTGTAGTAGTAGTGTTTTTTATCACTGACTATTTGAAAAAAAGCTAGTGCTTGTGGCCTTACACGCGGGATGGTAGTAATTGTGTATCACGCGACTGTGGTAGTATTGCCTGCATTTCGGCTTTCAGCCCCTCCCTTCTTTCTATCCTAATTCCATCTGTCCATTCGTTTTTGGTAACATAGTGTATAAAATGATATGAATAGAATTTTAAATCTAGGTCAGCTTGCGTATCTCAAGGTTGTTCTAGAAAGGCAGTACACGTTTCATTGAAGAAAGCGTGTAGTGATGCAGTAGGCTTTTACTATCATCGTGAAACGTTACAATTTTGCAGACGGAGCATAGAAAACAAGGGGGATTTCGAGTACAGTCATTGTGACAGCACTGTTCTTTACCATTCTTCTTTCCTTTTATTAAATTTATTTGTTAGGCTTTACATTCACGTTTTAATTTATATATGTGGATTAGAATTTCTCACGACATGCAGTTTTCAAATTTTTTTCTAAATACCAGTAAAAAATGTTGTATATGCACACGCACTGGTAGATTTTACAATTTCTAAAATGAAATGGCATTAACAAAGGAAGAACAACGTGCGTGGTCACAGTTATAAAAAAAAAAACTATTAGCAACAATATAAGTTTCATATTTAATATATACAATATTTTATTTTTATATTTTTTGTAACCGTTATTAAAATGAATAACCGGTTTCAGTACCAATATAAGAATTCAGACTTTTATAAACGGGTGCTTGCGTAGAATAGAAGGACTGAAATGGTATGACAAAGTCACAAATGTGGAATTGATGACAAGAACCAGACAAGTGCCAGTGGAACAAGAGTTGAGAAGAAGATGCTGGCGATGGATAGGACACACATTGAGGAAACCTGTTGACAGCATTACAAGGCAGTCCTTGTTCTGGAATCCACAGGGAAAGAGAGGCAGAGGTAGATAAAAAAACACATGGAAAAGAGAACTGGATACAGAGGTGAAAATGATGAGGAAAACATGGAAAGAACTTGAGCGGATGGCACAGGACAGGAAGACTTGGAATGTGTTTGTTGAAGGCCTATGCTCCTTTGGGAGCTAAAGGAGGTTGATTGATTGATTTTGCGGGGCACCATTTTTTTTTTGCCCGGGGCGACATTAACCCTAGTTACGCCACTGCCAAGATATGAGATACTCTCGTTTGTTCCAGGATTTTCTGATTTATGCTTATCATTAATGTTGGCTTATCGCCTGTTTTGCTAATATAATAGTTTTCGTTTTCCTAGCATAAATGTCCAATCCATATTCATGACTCATGCAGTTTACTTGCTTCACTAGCTCTTGCACTTTCAGCTAACAAAATTAGGATATAGAAAGTCTACAATAGTAGATAATGTTATCAGTTGCTACAATTCCTGTGTTAACAACATCCTTCTTAGTCTTATTTTATTTTACTTTTTTTTAAATGTCCTTCTCCTCGTGCCACGTAAAGGGCGCTCTTGAGACAAGCGCGTCACATTGGCTGCTGTGAGCAGTGTCGTAGGAATTCTGTGATGTTGTCTACACATCTGCCTCTTTGTCGATCCGTGTTCCCTAAAGTAGGCGCGTAGTGATAGTTTGTGGGGTTCCATTCGTATGAGATGGCCAAAGAACTTTATTTTCTGGCTTTACATGTATCTGATGCAGCGTGTAGTTCCTACAATAATTTTGATGTCATCATTTCTCATTATCTCTCTCCTGGTAACATTAATGTCTTTTCTTAAACATCTCATCTCACAGGATGTCATTTTTCTCTCCTTTGGTTTGGTCATTGACCATGTTTGACAATTATAGCAAGCAGTAAGAATATACTATTTATTAGCTGTCGGTCAGTTTCCATACTGATATTTTGATGTTTAGGAGGTGGTGACTGTTGGTAAGTCACTGCCTTACCAATCATGTACCGGGTATTCCACATTTTACATTTGTTAGTTAAAAATTCTAATTGTCCATATTTGTATTTTTTATATCTTATTTAAGCTTACTTATTGGACTGCTTACAACAATACAGACATTAAAAACAAAACGATAAAAAAAATTAAAAAATTATATGTGTGTGTTCGTGAATCATGTATTCCATATTCTTCATTAGCTAATTACAATTATAATTGTTCATTCATTGGCTAATTAAAGTTATAATTGTCCATTTTTAGTATCTTATTTTACTTATTGGACTGCTTACAACAATACAAACATTAAAAAATATAAAAAATTAAAAGTTTATAGTGTGTTCATGAATATATGTGCATGTAATGTATTTGCGTGTATGTGTATGGTACATGGTGTTTGCGAATGTATGTACGTACGTTTATGCGTGGATTTCTACTTTATGTCATATATTTGGTGCAGGACTCCAGGTAATATAAGTCTTAAAAAACAATTTAATTATTAAAATGGTTTTGAGAATCCATCCTTTATTTACTTTTGTCATCATCATAATCATCATCATAATCATCATTGTCATTATCATAATCATCATCATCACCATTCAGTTCCCCAAGGAACAAAGACCTTAAACAAACGTACGTCAAATCTTTCTTCCCGTGCCATCAGCTCAATGTCTTCTCATGTCTTCTTCCCCTTTGTCTGTATGTCTCCAGTTCTCTGTTCCATGTCTCCCTTGGTCTCCCTCTATCTCTCTTACCCTGGGGACCCCCTAAGGTGCAGGCACAATACTCACCGGCGAGTGGACCATGTTCTGGCCAGCACCAACCCAAACCCCACTCATGGGTTAAATGCTACATTTTCTCTTCTCCACTTGTCTGCCAAACTTTCTCTGTCCAATATCAACCAAGGATTCTGAAGTGGTGGTGGTAAAACATGGGTCTTTACCTAGAAGGGATCCGAGCCCTGCCCAATGTCCCAGCTGCAGCGAGAGTACCATGTGACGTGACATTGCACCCATAGTCATAATTTGTCCAACTCCTGTGATAGGGGAATGGAAGTCACTAAAACTCAATGGAAATTTAGAACCACGGTGCTGGGGAAAATCGTGAAGGCATAGGATGCAGGACGTGACACAGCCACAGCAAAAGCTCAGCCACAGAACGAAGAAATGAGGCCTGCATCATGAGCGCCTGTGACTAGCGGGGAATTCATCTCTGTGAACCCCACCTGAACCCCCAAAACGAAGTGATCTCTAGATCCGAAGTTGTGAGTTGCCAAACAAATCAGCCCAACACTCATGGAGACAGACATACCCGTCGCACTCTTTGGGAGGAAGATGCCGGCAGCAAACACCCAAAATGCCTCCCTGGGGATTCCAAAGCAAGGACTAACCTGCAGTATCAACATGTTTTCTCAATTCGTCTCCAGCATCGTTTTCTTATCTCGTGTTCTATTGACAGCGTCTCCTGCATCGTTTTCTTATCTCGTGTTCCATTGACAGTGTCTCCAGCATCGTTTTCTTATCTCGTGTTCCATTGACAGCATCTCCAGCGTCGTTTTCTTATCTCGTGTTCCATTGACAGCGTCTCCAGCGTCGTTTTCTTATCTCATGTTCCATTGACAGCGTCTCCAGCGTCGTTTTCTTATCTCGTGTTCCATTGACAGCGTCTCCAGCATCGTTTTCTTATCTCGTGTTCCATTGACAGCGTCTCCAGCATCGTTTTCTTATCTCGTGTTCCATTGACAGCGTCTCCAGCGTCATTTTCTTATCTCGTATTCCATTGACAGCGTCTCCAGCGTCGTTTTCTAATCTCGTGTTCCATTGACAGCGTCTCCAGCGTCGTTTTCTAATCTCATGTTCCATTGACATCGTCTCCAGCGTCATTTTCTAATCTCGTGTTCCATTGACAGTGTCTCCAGCCTCGATTTCTTATCTCGTGTTCCATTGACAGCGTCTCCCGCGTCGTTTTCTTATCTCATGTTCCATTGACAGCGTCTCCAGCGTCGTTTTCTAATCTCGTGTTCCATCGACAGTTGTCTCGTTCTTGTCATCAGTTTAACATTAGTGATCTTGCCATCAGTTTTACATTAGTGATCTTGTCATCAGTTTTACATTAGTGATCTTGTCATCAGTTTTACATTAGTGATCTTGTCATCAGTTTTACATTAGTGATCTTGTCATCAGTTTTACATTAGTGATCTTGTCATCAGTTTTACATTAGTGATCTTGTCATCAGTTTTACATTAGTGATCTTGTCATCAGTTTTACATTAGTGATCTTGTCATCAGTTTTACATTAGTGATCTTGTCATCAGTTTTACACTAGTGATCTTTTCATCAGTTTTACGTTAATGATCTTGTCATCATTTTTTAATTTGTGATCTTGTCATCAGTTCCACATCAGTGATCTTGTCATCAGTTTTACATTAGTGATCTTGTCATACCACCTCAATCCTTTTATTCTACGCAATCACCCATTATGAAAGTCAGTAGCTTTTGGCTTACCAGAAGACTTCCACCTGTTTTGGACGGCTGAATTTTATTTTCTTCATTTGATTTGTCCATGTTTGTTGAAGTTTTTGCGGTTTTAAAATTTCTACAGGATGGGGTAATCGGTCCCATGCCCAACCGTCCTTAGTCGCTCTTTATGACATACATGGTACGTTAAAAATGTAAAGATAGTCCCATAGCAGATACTGCCGTAGAGGAGTGGAAGTGTTAGAGACTTCACCATACTAGGTCCAGCATCGAGAGGTGGGGTGACCAGTTCCCTTCCTCGCTGCCTTTTCCTTCCCTGATCAGAGTTAGGTACCCATTTACAGCTGGGTAGACTGGAGCGTGTTGGTACTGTGATCCAAACCCGGCACCTTTGCCACGAGAGACCAGCGCTCTAACCACTCTGCCAATCGGACGCTCTATGGTACGTTACATTGTTATTGTCTCCCCTTTCTGGGCCCGGTCACAAGGATGTTATTTGAAATTGTTTGAACATATTTACCTTAGTACGTAACAGTACGCACAGACACAACATTCATTAATGCAGTGGTTTCAAAACTTGGTTTCTCTATGCTGCACTTGTGGAATGAAAATCGGCTCACGCAAATACCTTTAAAAAAAAAAGTTTATTCCTAGCAGTGCACATAACATAGAACATAATTACTTTATAATGTGATCATGAGACATTCAGAAAGCATAACCACGATGGATATTTACGTGCCGTGAAGCAAGTATTGGAGTGCGTATATTTATAAGTTACATTATTTTTAACTATTTTTGTTAATTGTTATTAAAATCTATTTGATATAAAATAAGTTATATTCTTGAATAAATTCTGGACAATTCTAAGGGTTTCTTCTATACATATATTTCACATGTTATATCACGTGTTACAAAAACAAGTAAAATAAATAAGAATATGACCTTAATATTTATTTTTGACGTGGATTTTTTGAAAATGTCTCTAAATCTATGATTAAATTGAATCTTCCTGCCATCCTGTTGCACGTCATCAGTATGGCGTGCCTAACCGTTTGGGAACCGCTGCACCGAAGATAACATCTCTGTAGTTCAACGTACATTATGGGGGTAGGAGTGGCTAAGAGGTGCAGCGTTCATCTCGAATTCTAAAGGTGTCGGGTTCAATTCCCAGTACTGGGAATATAATTTATGGAAATATTTTTACAGAAGCAGTGGTCCTAATGATGTCATTACTCCCCTTTGTCTCCTCGTCGAAAAATATGAGGTCCCGTGATGCAAGTTGCGTACGTTAAAAATCCCTTAGCAGTAGGAATTCGTAAAGAATAGGCTTTATGGCCGCTGCCGTGGTTAAATGTACAAATTATGCTTGGTGAACATGTGATTCTAATCTTTCTTTATGTTGCAAGAGACTAAATGTGATAGTAGAATATACAACAATGTTGCACACTTTCCATGACATACTTTCGATGAACAATAAAAAAAATATCTCAGCTTTTCTCGAGTTTAAAACGGAGGCAAAGGCAAAATAATACACAGATAGATTACAAATTTACTGCAACTAATTAACATGTATGATTCTTCTGCTTCTTCGTTCGTCCTGAAAAGGACGTTGGTTGCGTTGTGTCCGTTTATAGTGCAGCTGCGATATTTGCGCCTTTCGGCCGACAAATCCGACTTCAACACGGCATTTTTGGGACCGGGTTACATGTTACGTAACATGTATTTCTTCACAGTATTGTCGACTTACAACAACGTTGTATTATTACGAGACATTTAGTTCCCGTGGAATGCTAAGGAAACAGAACGAATTCGCCTGCTGCTCTTTCAAGCATGTCGTAAGAGGCTACTAATGTGAGATTGTGCGAGGGACCGGCAAACTCATCGATTAATGCAAGATGCTGCAGAAACCACTTACAAGAGTACTGGATTTTGATGCAAGCTTCCTATAAGAGGCCTACCTGTGGTGGTCGCCCCACGCTATATAAAAAAAAAAAAACATGTGTGGCCGTGTATGTTTATACGGCACTAGTAGTTATATTGATTGTTATTTAGTCAGAGTTAATCCTTCATATGTTGTTGTGGTTCAAGTGCTGACTGGCGTTCCGCCAGAGATGGTGATACTTGACCTTTTGTTATTTGTTTCAACCCAGGAATGTTCTTCCCTTTAAGTTTGGTGATAAGCAAAACAGTTTCAGCACAACAACGTATATCCACAAGAAATTATTGTAAAGTTCCACAAACAGCAATGTAGAAAAATTCAATTAGAGTTTATTGATGTAATTAGACAAACACTGTAAATTTCACAATGATGATTGGTTATCCGATATGAAAAAAATATGTAATCCAACTGAATAATGTAGGTACATCCAGATAGAATAATATATGTATATCCACAAGAAATAATTTACAGATTTGTCTACTCAAAAACTTGTCTTGGTATCCTCAAAGACGAAGTTCTCCTAACGCTATCATTAAAAATCCTCTAGTCTAAAATCATGGTATCCTTGGAATCATAAGTCCTGAAATCGCTGTCTATCGCCCACAACTCTTCTATTTATACTATTTCTTCTTTTTTTCCCGCCTTTTTCCACACGACCCGTCCTTTTTTCACACGACACAATAGTTAACATTTGCACTCCGTTCCTCAGCTTTTAGACCTTTTTGCACACGACATTCTGTTATTTCGACTTTATTTTCACATGTGTGATCTTTTCCAACTTAACAATAGGATTAAAAAAAACCCAGATCACACAAACATTCATTTCCCACTTTCGCGCTTATAAAACCCATTCATTATTACCTGTGATTGACCTACGTTTGCCCTGTCAGAGCAGTAACGGCAACTGAACTTTGAATGAATGCTGCGTTTTGTGTAAAAACGTCTTATTTGCATTTAAGGTCTGTCATTCTTACATGTATCATCTTCTAGCACATATAAACGCTTAGCGTTAAAGTAGGAGGGACAAAGCTAGCGTGAAAGGCCAAGCGGTCACACATGCATTGAAATGAATGACGAGATTTTTGTTTCATAATTGTATCTGTTGTATCAAGAACAGCTATGCTTTAGACCCTTGATGGAAAACGAAAGAGAGGCCGACCAAAAACATCCTGGCGGAGGACTGTGGAGGCTGAGATGCGGAGAATGAACCAGAATTGGGGCACTGTACGAAGGATGGCCACCGACCGAGCAAAGTGGAATCAATTTGTTGTTGCCCTACAAGACGCCACTAGGCGTGATGGCCACTGACTGCTTTGACGGTCGGCGGTTAAGGATCAAAGAAGAAGAAGAATTGTATCTGTGTATACCACGTATTTTAAAACATTACTTGCAAAAAAAAAAAAAAAAAATGATATAGAGTGTGGTGCTTGGGTAAAACTTTAAAAACTGCCTGACACAGAGAAATAGTTAAAGATCTGTCTGAGATACAGTTGTGAAAGTGTCGTGGCATAGTTTCTGCACTGAAAAAGGCCATTTTGGCATGGTTCATGCACTAAAAAATGCAGTTATGACAGTTTCTGTACTGAAAAAAGGCAATTTTGCATAGTTTCTGCACTGAAAAAGGCCATTATGGTATAATGTATAGACTCATCATCATGTGACGTATTCTTTCCAGAACGTTGTCTCCATTACAGCTGCTCTGAACGCATCACGATTCTGGGCAAGTCGACCTGCATCAGCCAAAGACAAGTTCAGACTCTCTGTGATGTCCTGGGTCCACCGTCGTCTAGGTCGACCCCTTCCCCTTTTTCCAGGGACCATGCCTTCCATCACTGTTTTTTCCAGGCTATTATATCTTTTTATATGACCGAAAAATTTCAGCTTCCTTATTGCGATGGTATTTAGGAGCCAATGTTCCTGTACGTTTAGTGAGTGCAGTACTTCTCTGTTGGTCTTTTTTTCTGTCCAGGGTATTCTCAACATCCTTCTGTAGCATTTCATTTCAAATGATGTAATCTTTTTTGCATAGACTAAGAAATGCAATTATGACATAGTCTCTACATTGAAAAAAGACAATTATGACATAATTTCTACACTGAAAAAGAAAATTATGACATAGTTTTTGCACTGAAAAAAGCAATTAAGGTATAGTTTCTGCACTGAAAAAGGCAATTATGGTATAGTTTCCGCACTGAAGAAAGCAGTTTGGGAATAGTATCTGCATTGAAAAAAATGACCATGTGACATAGCTTTTATATTGAAAAACGCAATTATGTCAGTTTTCATATTGACAAAGGCAATTATGACATAGTTTTCACACTGAAAAAGGCAATCAAGATATATTTCTACTCCAAAAAGCGACAGTCGTGGTATAGATTATACACTCAACAATGAGATTGGGACACAGTTTCTGCACTGAAAACGCAATTACAACATAGTTTCTACATTGAAAAAGGCAATTACCACATAGTTTCTACATTGAAAAAGGCAATTACGACATAGTTTCTTCATTGAAAAAGACAATTATGACATAGTTTCTACATTGAAAAAGACAATTACGACATAGTTTCTACATTGAAAAACGCATATATGACATAGTTTCTTCATTGAAAATAGCAATTATGACATAGTTTTTACATTGAAAAAGACAAATATAACAGTTTCTACATTGAAAAACACAATTATGACATAGTTTCTACATTGAAAAAGACAATTATGACCTAGTTTCTACAGACCGCTTAAGGCGATCTCGGATGTGGCGAATTTCTGTTGTGAAGAACAATTTGTTTATCCCCGGCAATTTTTCTTCTTTGTCTTTGTAAAAAATGTCCGGTTAAGCGGAATCCGTTTATCACGAATTTTCGGTTATGCCGAACGATTAAACGTGTCCCGACTATATAATTTGATCCGCTTAAGACGAACTTTTTTCAAATACAGTACCTGGACATTTGTACAACTTTTCGGCTATTTTCGGAAATTGCGCGCTTCGTCGGTGTTAGAATTTGAGTTGTTTCCCTTCTAAAAATGGCTGGAAAGTTAAAATCCATATCTTTGAAAAGAAGAATTGAGCTATTACAAGAAGTGGAAAATAGTGGCAAAAAGAAAATGGAAATAGCAAAGGAATTCGACATTCCAAAATCAAAGCTTTCAGGAATCATAAAAAATAAGGATCGGTACAGAAAAATGTTTTATGGTGGACAAGTTGATTGTCACAGAATGAAGAACCGAAAAGCGACGTGTGATGTTGTTGACACGGCACTCCTAAAATGGTTCACCATGGCGAGATCAGCAAATGTTCCTGTAAATGGACCTATATTAACTGCAAAGGCAGAAGAGTTAGCACTTCTGGAAGGTTGGACTGGCTGGAAATGTAGTCCTGGCTGGTTGGGTCGTTTTAAAAAACGGCACAACATTACTTACAAAGCTTTGTGTGGGGAAAGGCATTCTGTTAATGAAACGACTACCGAGTCATGGACGGAGGAGGTGCTAAAACCAGCCATGAGTAGGTATAATTCCGCTGATGTGCTTAATGCAGATGAAACTGGATTTTTTTGGAAATTGCTGCCTGACAAGACTTTTTCCTTCAGAAATGTAAAGTGTCATGAAGGAAAAAATCGAAAGAAAGAATCACAATTGTTGTGTGTACAAATATGGATGGTTCAGGAAAATTGCCATTACTTGTAATCGGTAAATTCAAAAATCCACGCTGTTTTAAAGGTTTGAAAAAATTGTATGTTGATTATGCAGCTAATTAAAAAGCCTGGATGACATCAGACATTTTCACCAAGTGGCTACATGCATTTGATCATTCTATGAAACGTCAACATCGCAAAGTTCTTTTGGTGCTTGACAACTGTTCAGCCCACCTAAATGTTCAAAATCTAAAATCAACAGAACTTTTATTTTTACCACCAAATGCGACATCCAAACTTCAGCCTTGTGACCAAGGTATTATTCAAAATCTGAAGGTTCATTATAGGTCAGCAATGTTGTCCAAACTTGTAGGTCACATTGATGCAGACTTGGTTGCTGAAGACTTCAATATAACCCTTCTGGACGCAATTGGTATGTTGAAATCTGCATGGGATAAAGTGTTGCCTGTGACTATTGCAAACTGTTTTCGAAAAGCAGGCTTTAAAGTTAGAGATGATACAGATGATGAAAACACGGTTGTATCAAATACTTGTAATGGCAGTATTATAATTGAAACTTCTGTGGAACCTTTGCTTCATCGACTATATCAGGAACTGAACATTTCAGCAGAAGATTTTGTCAACATTGACAATGATATTGTTACTACATGTAGTGCTAGCCTTGCCAGTGCTGATATTCTAGGGATGTGTATGCCAACAGTTTCATCTTCTGTCCTTTCCAGTCCTGACCTAGATGGAGATGATGATGATGACTGTGGGTTGCCAGTGCAAACTGTTTCACAAATGGAAGTTTCAAATTGCATGGATAAAATTAACATGTATATAATGCAGGCTGGATGCCAAGATGATTTAATTTCTCATTTCTTTGGATTTAAAGAGGCCGTGGAAAGACATTTTATTAGCTCAGGTACCAAGGTACAGAAGAAAATTACAAACTTTTTCATTTAAGAGTGCTTTATCATTTAAGAGTGTACAAATTCTAGAGATAATGATGACTGTAGGTTAAGGGTACAAACTATTTCACAGTTGGAAGTTTCAAATTGCATGGATAAAACTAACATGTATATAATGCAGGCTGGATGCCAAGATGATTTAATTTATCATTTCTTTGAATTTAAGGATGTCATGGAAAGACATTTTTATTAACTCAAATACGGGTACTAAGATACAGAGGAAGATTGCAGCTTTTTCATTTCAAAGTGTAAAAAGTGCTGTTATTCTCTAGATATTTGTGCCAACTTTGTACATTAACACATTTGGTGATTTACATATTTTCTTTGTCATACATCTGTCATATTCAACGCTAATTCATTATTGTATTGTACGTTGTAAATGCATTACCATATGCTTGAACTCTTATCTGGATAAGAGGAATTTCTGATAAGAAGAACTATTTCTTGGGTCCCTGGTGAGTTCTCCTTATCAGGTCTGCACTGTAGTATCTGCATTGAAAAAATGACCATGTGACATAGCTTTTATATTGAAAAACGCAATTATGTCAGTTTTCATATTGACAAAGGCAATTATGACATAGTTTTCACACTGAAAAAGGCAATCAAGATATATTTCTACTTCAAAAAGCGAAAGTCATGGTATAGATTATACACTCAACAATGAGATTGGGACACAGTTTCTGCACTGAAAACGCAATTACAACATAGTTTCTACATTGAAAAAGGCAATTACCACATAGTTTCTACATTGAAAAAGGCAATTACCACATAGTTTCTACATTGAAAAAGGCAATTACGACATAGTTTCTTCATTGAAAAAGACAATTATGACATAGTTTCTACATTGAAAAAGACAATTACGACATAGTTTCTACATTGAAAAACGCATATATGACATAGTTTTTTCATTGAAAATAGCAATTATGACATAGTTTTTACATTGAAAAAGACAAATATAACAGTTTCTACATTGAAAAACACAATTGTGACATAGTTTCTACATTGAAAAAGGGCAATTATGACAGTTTCTACATTGAAAAAGGCAATTATGACAAAGTTTCTACATTGAAAAAGGCAATTATGACCTAGTTTCTAGATTGAAAAAGGCATTTATTCCTAATTTCTACATTGAACAAGTCAATTATGACATATTTTCTACATTAAAAAAGGCACATATGACATAAATTCTATATTTATAAAAAGGCAATCAGGACAATGTGTACACACCGAAAGAGGCAATCATGATATAGTTTTTACATTTAAAATAGGAAATCGTTACACACTTTCTTCATTATTAAGGCAATTTACCAGAGCTTCTAGACCGAACCAGGCAATATTGACAGTTTGACACTAAAAAGACAAAATTGACGCAGATTCTACACTGAAAAAAGCAGTCAAGTCATAGTTTCTACATTGAAAAAGGCAATTATGACATTGTTTCTACACTGAAGCGTGCTATTATGACATAGTTTCTACATTAAAATTGTCAATAATAGTATAATTTATACACTACAAAAGGCAGGCATATCTTACTATCTACACTGGAAAGTAATCATGACACAGTTTCTACACTACAAAAGGCAATCATGACAGAGTTTCTACACTAAAACAAAACACCAAACATGTTAAAGTTTGTAAATAACAAAAAAGCAATCGTATCATAGTTTCTGCCTTCAAAAGAACAATACTTTCTACTTAGAAAAGGCAATCATTATATACATTTTCTACAACTCAAAAAGGCAATCATAACAAAGTTTCTACATTGAATAAGCCAATCGCGACATTTTACATGCAAAATAAGGAGTCGTCCTTATTATCTGATAGTTGTAAATAAGCTATTAAAGATTTTAACTTTGCAGTTTAAATATCTAATTCTTTCAGGATTTTGTCTTATTTAACAGTATTTGCCAAGAAATAACACTACTATGAAGAGGTATTAAGTATGAAAGGAATATACATATCTAATAATAGATATTGAAATCAGTGCCTATTTGGGAAGAAGTAAATAAGATGAAACGTAGTCAGAGGAGCAAGAAAAGTAAATAAATCGAATTTCAAAAGTTAAAAAAATAAAACTATCAAAAGTTATTAATCAAAAACATTAAAATAATCACAAAGCCTCATGACCTTCAGAATTCTTCTTGAAGGGCAGCTTACAGAACCGTTTGAGGTAATAACTGGAGTGAGACAGGGATGCTTCTGTCACCATTTCTCTTCTTATTAACTATAGATTGGTTAATGAAAACATCGACACCAGTTGATATATATATATATATATATATATATATATATATATATATATATATATATATATATATATATATATATATATATATATCATCATCTCAACCCATAACCCGTCATGGGTCGTAGGGGTGCCATGGTGGAAGCATCAGCAGACAGGGTCCTCCTCTATAGAGCAAATACTTATAAAAGGAATTTCGCTGGATTTACACCAGCTAGGGGCTTGAACGGGCTAAAATCATTGCTTAATTCTTCACAAAAGGCGACGGATCAGATATAAGTTAATAGTGCACTGCCCTATGCAGCATTCTTCTTGACTTCTGAAAACATCTTGTGAAAATCCCTTGAGATAGAAGCGTCATTATCCTTCTATCAACAACTCTGCTAAGAGTTATCTTGTGCGAAGGTAGACACATTTGAAGACCCGTTGGCCACTGGTGGATCACTACTGCAGAGCTATGGGAGGCAATCCGTGACACTGCAGCGCACCTGGAGCAGAAACTACTGTTTTTCCTGTATCATCACCTGGTCTTGTCTGTAATCGATGAATCATTAAGGCGAAGACTACTGGAATTTGGCATCAAACGTAAAACCAGCAGGGATGGACGTATGAGCAATAGGAACAATTAGCATTCATACTCTTCGACATTTGCTGAGGGAGACTGAGCACCTATGGGTTTGCCCGAAGTGCAATGACGTCGATTCTGACCAACAATAACAATAACTACTTCAGCTTGTTTTGAGAGAGACGCGTTCAAAGTTTTTTGGGTTATTAGTTGACAAGATGGATATATCACACTAAAATGAAATTGTTCATAATGGTCCACACTGTAAGATATTGTGAAGGATGATAAAGTAAACTATACGATGTGGAGTTATGACTTCAGATCAATTTTGACCAAAAGCATAGATAGAATAATGCAGTACCAAAGCAACGCAAGGTTGCCACAAATCATCGTCAGGGTTTCCGCGAAAATTGTGGAATAAATAAATAAAAATATCCAAATCCCGCGACAAATTCCTAATTTTGTTCTCATTTACGATTATATTTTCTTGTGTACGTCCATGTTCGTATTTGATTGAATTGATTAATATCATGCGTATATTATACTTTAAATGTTTCTAAACGTATGTATGATCAGTTACGGTCTTATTATTTATTAAAATTTAAAATTTCCGTCTCGTCAATCTCGTTATAGTAATACCAAATGGATAAATATAAAAGAAATGTTCCAACAGTACATTGCGTGAAAAAGTACATTATTTACGAGTTTTACATGATGGGACGCTACATGAAATTTATGTACATGCATTATACCCATGATACTAATACACGTTTTTTTTTTTTTAAGCTTCAGTCGGTCATAGTTTATTCATCTTTTATTGTGTTTTAACAATTTTCATATTTCTTTAAAACAAATCTATCGCCCTTTTGTTTATTGCCACATTCGTTAAATACATCACGATTCGAGACATTTTTTAAATATTTTACAGATTGTGAGAATGTTTCCGTGATTTCTTCTATAATGACAGAACACGTGAATAAGTAAAATAATAAATAAAAAAGTATATTTACATACATATGTGTGTGTTGCGCTAAACTTGTCGCAACTTATTCTGACTATATATTCTGACTACGTATTATGACCATGCATTCTGACTATATATTTAATTTTTTAATGCATGGGAAGTAACTCATGGAATCGTAGTCACTTTTATTTCTACAGTTGTCTAATCTTGATAGCATCGTCAAGAAGTTGTCTTATCTGGATAGCGACGGTTGTTGATAGTTTCTGTGTGAGCGATTTTAAATCATAACCATTTATGGAAGCGCTCAGGGCTTCTTTTCCTAGAAACAGTTGACAAGTCGCTATGCCATTCCCTTTTAAGGTTCGAAATCTTCAGACGAACATCGTAGAACATTCTTCGTTCCGTATATTAGCTGAGCTGTATTCGATTCGCGTGTTCTGCGCATGTCCTAGTTTGTGTCATTGTTTGAATGATTTCCGCCCAGGTCACTCTTGGCAGAACTGCTGGTGAATCGAGACGTAGCTTTGTGCTGGCGTCTTTGCTTATATTATTCAGGAAAGAGTCCTCTTCATTTGTTGTTCCTTTTTGAGATGATATATCTCTATTGTGATTCTAAGTGCCGGGAGGCCAGTGAGTTATGTGATTTAATTCCTGATGAAAAGGTAATTGACTTTTTCTGAGTAACTTTATCGATATCTTGTGATGTTGACATTTTTGCCTAGCCTGCCTTATTGAAGAGTCTATGATATGACAAGTTTGCTCAGCTCACGATCCACTTATATTGTCACGCATCGATTGATGCCTGTCCTAAGGACCCTTTGCTTTCTGAACTTTATTGATGGATCTAGGTTTGATACCTTTGTTGTTTAAGGAACATAGAGGACGATAATATGACACTCAGAAGACATGCCTGTCTTGCTGAGGTCGAATATAGGAGACTAGATTTAATCTCCCATTTGATATCTACTAGCTATGATGGAAAGGGAAAGCTTACCACCTGACTACATGCACAGCTGTTTATGATATCCATAGAAGGCATATATCTACTATTATTATTGATGCGGTCTGCTGTTCCTGCTGTATTGACTACGTCGATGATGTAATGACTATTGTTCTATACCAGTGATGTTACTGCATAATTATCCTCATGTATCTCGTCGTTGTGACGTATATTATATGTTACCAACAACATCACTTGCTGTTCAACGATTTATTGACTTTATACGTTTATGAATTGATGTGACGTCCCTATCTGATACCTGACTTCATAAACACGTCACACATAAACCAGACCACGACACCATAAGATCTTGCCTCATCATCCTTGGTGTCTGAGGGCGATAACCCTCCATGGTGAGTGGTGCTACTACCAAAACACATCAACACTTTATAGCTCCACATCAACATATCCAGTAGAGTACTGCTACACATCCTAACTACCACTCTCATACCTGGTAAACAGTACGCTACAGTGTGTGCAATATAAAGCTAGCATAATTGAGGCTTCTCTACTACAGTAAAGGGCAGAATCGTTGTTGAACATAGCGGGGCTTACACGATAACAATCTCCAGAATAAGAATGTAGAGGCAGCTACTGCAGCCTTAAGGTGGCTGTTTGAAACCTCATTAACAAGGACAGTAATTGTATCAGACTCACAATCCATGCTCCGGAAGGTCCAAAGTGGATGGCTCCGGCATTAATGGAAAAGCTCCATAGAAGCCTCGAATCTTCATGAACTGGTGATCCACACTGACCTGGTCATGCAAGAGGTACACGGCTGTGGTGAAGTGGGATGTTATAAATATTTATAGGGGACTTAGTGTACTGACTGAGATCAGCTGTGAAGGTATCTATATCTATTAAGAGTAGTGTATTATAGATAACCTTACTTGCTACCACATATCTCTATATCTCAGTCAGAATTATTCTGGAATAGTGTGATGCTACGTTATGTGTCTAGGGTATGTGTATGATGAAGTGTAAGTCACAACAACAGACAGATAAACAATATAATGTAATCCACTACTCTTGACAACACTGTGACACTCACATACATATAACACTCTATGAGAATATCTTAAAGGAGGCACTGATAACTTTCAAATAACAATATGTATTCATTACTGGCATGAATGAATATGTGTCCTGATTCAACTACAAGGGAATCAGGAATCACAATCAATTTAAATTACAAGTTATGTACAGAATGTATTTAATATGAATATTGTAGTGACATATATTATTACAAATGTTCTATGTGTGTCAGTTGTGTGGTAGTAAAATGAGGTAATACTGGTTTTGTTTTGTTCAAGCTCTGTTGGTATTTGTCATCATGACTTCAATAGTTTGTCTTTAGGGACCAGTATTGGAGATGTTCACAGTTCCTGATTTTAAGACAAGTAAATTCCCCTCTTAATGTTAATTTTAAAAAGTCAGTTCAAGATGAGGGGACATAATGTTGAGCTCAGCTGGCCAACTCTGCTTATCTTGAGTGATGGCGGCAGGAGAGGACTCCTCTGCTCGAATTCTCCTCTGGGCTCTGGAGACACCTCACTGATAGCTAAAAGGACCAAGGAGTATGCTGTCCGACACTGGATTCAGCAAATCTCTGACCAGATGCTGCTCAGTACCATCAAGACCACTGTCCCTGAAATCAAGAAGGATGTACCTTCTACTTCATAACTAATTTATATTTTCTTTTTACACTGATCACAATACATCACAAACATTGCGTTCAGAGCGTTAGGCCAACAGTCAGCTTCATCTGAAATACTTTATTCCAGTATTACCCTTCTTAATGGTTACTACGCCTCTGCACTTCCAGCATTATTTCTTTCTAGTCAATCATCCAGGTGTCAGTGTACTGTTTGGCCACTCCATGCCGTTTTACTTCTCTCCAACACCCTCTGTTCAGGCTGGAGCATTTTAGGCTTTACCTCACGTTTGCCACTGAACTACACATATATATACAGGCATAAATCAACAATTCACATTCAATTTTCATTAAAAGATATTAAATGGTTCAAGCTTACCACAATTCATACGAATAACACAGATACGTTGATTAGCAATGAATTCTGGCACAAAATGGCACAAATTTCCATCTGCTTATCTTCCAGGCTTTTATTGAGTCAAATATAAGCTGGCTTCAACGCACTGATGCTTTATCAAGTGTATTTAAACAAGTGGTTTCGAACTAACGCTCCCAAGTGTGTATATCAGCGAGACTGGCCAATGAGCCACGTTTCGACAAGTGTTTGAAAAAATGTTATCTTTTCCCGTCTCCCCTAACAACCAAGATAGTATTTATAGCCCGACCAATCGTGGTTAGGCTTTCATTTGTTGCGCTCCAATCAATTTGGAGTTTACATGGTAGGCTATTTCTGTAACGTAAATTTTTTTCAAACACGTTAAAAAAAAATCTTATGAGCAGAAATGATTTTATGCTGTCAGGCACCCCCAATATTTTATTTTGGGTATAATTTATTAATTCCTGGACTATTTGCGTAACGTTTTACATATTATTTGTCAGCAAGCCCTAAGGAACCCAAAAATACTAATTTAAAGGAGCTACGTGGCTGCGTTCAAAATATGCAATTTCTTCTACCTCCTGTTTCGAAGATGTGCTGTCTGGGTACTGTTATGTGTTCAAACGTAAACCCATCTAATGTTATCTTTTCTAATAAGAGTTTGTTATGATTTATAAACCTAACTCTGGGAAAGGGTAGTGTATTTTATCACTGTCCGTCTGAAAAAAGTTAGTGCTTGTAGACTTACACGCGTGATAGTAGTAATTGTGTATCGCGCGACGCGTGTTTAATGTTCGGCTTTCTGCCTCTCCCTTCTCGCTATCCTTTTGTCCATCTGTTCGTTCGTTTTGGTAACGCAGTATAATTAATGTTAGGATTAATTTAGGTCATTACGCAGTACGTCTCAATGTTTTCCTTAGAAATGCAGCACACGTTTCATTGAAGAAGGCGGGTAATAATACAGTAAGCTTTTATATCAACGTGAAAGCGTTACAATTTGCAGACGAAGCAGAAAACAAGGGGGATTTCGAGTACATTCCTTGTGACAGCACTGTTATTTTACCATTGCTCTTCTCTTTATTAATTTTATTTGTTAGGCTTCATATTTACCTAATAATTTATATATGTGGATTAGAATATTTCATGACACCTCCCCTCTTAAAACAGACATTATATGTCAGTCCTTTATTCTATATACACATATAGAAATTTATTATTATTTCTGGGGTTTACGGTGATTCTCATCACACGGATGGCGGCTTAAAAAATCCGCTCCCAGATTGGTTTTTCCAGATATATATTCAATGCTAAAATTATATGGAGCCAGAAGCAAAGACCATCGGAGTAACCTAGAGTTCTCATGCTTAGCCTGTGCTAAAAACGATAAAGGTTTGTGATCTGTTTGCAACTTAAATGCCTTCCCATATAGATAAATATTGAATTTCTTTATTGCCCATATTACTGCAAGACATTCTTTTTCGCTAGTTGAGTAGTTGATTTCAGCTTTATTCAACTTTCTGCTAGCATATGCCACTGGGCTTAATTCCCCATCCAATGCATCTGATTTCTGTAGTAGAGTTGCACCTAGCCCAATATTACTTGCATCCGTCCTTACTATGAATTCTTGACTTAAGTCAGGTAATTTCAAAATGGGTTTACTTGTGAGCTTTTCCTTCAATTCTTGGTAAGTCATTTCACATTGTGGTGTCCATGTAATGCGATCTGGAAGTCCTTTACGTGTCAATTCCGTTAAAAGTGCACATATGGAATTAAAGTTTTTGATATACTTCTGGTAGAAACCACATAATGAGACAAAGGATCTCACGTCCTTCTTGGTTTGTGGTCTCGGGGCTTTCTGTAGTTTCTCTAAATTCTTTGGGTCAGGGGTCATGTTTCCCTGATAAACTGTGTGTCCCAAAAATTCCAATTCTTTACATCCAACGCAACATTTGGTTGGTCGGGCTGTTAAATTTGCCTCCCTAAGTCGATCAAACAGCATGTTCAGAGAGTCAATGTGTTCCTCAAATGTTTCTGTTGCTATAAGGATATCATCCATAAAATTTGTTATACAGGGATTTTTCAGAGGATCCAATAATTTTCTCATCATTCTAGAGAAGACACTAGGCGCATTCTTCAATCCAAATGGCAATCTATTAAACTCATAGTGTCCTTCTGAGGTACTAAAAGCTAGGTATGGTCTAACCTCAGGCTTTACTGGAATCTGATAGTATCCTTTACTCAGATCCACTTTTGAGAAATATTTAGCTTTATTTAGTCTGGCAAACAGCTGATTTGTATCCGGCAATGGATCCACCTGTCCTTCTGTAATAGCGTTCAGTCTCCTGTAATCTATACAGAGTCTATGTTCTCCAGAGGGCTTCCTTAAAAGTACAACACCGGAACTATACGAAGACTCACTGTGCGAAATAATTCCTTCCTTCAACAGATAGTCTATCTCTTCCTTCAAAGCTTTCTCCTTAGCAAACGGAATCGAATATGGTTTCATACAGACAGGTGTGGAGTCTATGAGTTTCATATCATATTCCAATAGGTTGGTATGCCCTGGTCGGTCTGTTAACACCTCTGCATGATTATTTAGAACCTGTTGCACTCTCTCTTTCTGAGTTTTCGTTAAATGTGTACTGATTTTCACCTGTGCTGCTGTCTCACAGGGGTGTAATGGATATTCAAATGATGAAAGTGGTTCCTTTTTCATCTCCATGGCGATGGACAAGGTCAACAAGTGTGTCTCTTCCTGATGTTCTCTTTCCAAATATTTCTTCAGGAGATTCACATGATAGATTTTTTCTTTCCCCTTCTTATCTATCTTATAATTTGTTCTAGACACCTTCTCTAGAACTGTATATGGACCCTGCCATCCAATTTGTAACTTATTCTGACTCCCAGGCAAAAGAAGCAGTACTTTCTCTCCCACAGCCAGATTTCTGTCCTTCGCCTTCCTGTTATAATAGGCAGCATGTTTCTTCCTGGCTTGTTTCAAATTTTCATTGGCAAGTTTCCAGCCAGTTTTTAACCGAGTGGTCAGCTCATTCACATATTGGTATGAAGATGTAATGTTTTCCTCTGCCTTTTCATCAGTCCACGTTCTTAACAAAGCTTCAAGTGGACCTTTTATTGGCCTTCCAAACAATAATGTTGCCGGGGCCATACCGGTTGAACTATGGGGTACCTCCCGATAAGCAAAGAGGGCGGCGTGCAGGTACTGGTCCCATGTATCTGGTTTTTCGTGTGCCAACTTTCTCAGGATCGACATCAATGTGCCGTTAAATCTTTCCACTTGGCCGTTCCCTTGGGGATGATACACACTACAATGGAAGTGTTTGGCCTGAAAGATCCTGAAAACTTCTTCAGTTAGTTTCCCCTTGAACTGAGAGCCATTATCAGTCAAGATTTTGATTGGGAAAGCCTAACCTTGTGAAAATTGTGAGCAATGCCTCTGCCACATGTTTAGAATCAATCGATGACAGGGCTACTGCCTCTCCCCACATAGAACAAGTGTCCACCAGAGTCAGAATGTAGCTGTTCCTTCTCTTGGTTCGGGTGAGAGGTCCCACAAGATCCACGGCAACTCTCTCAAAGGGTGTTCCCACTATGGGCATTTCCCCCAGAGTTGCTGGTGCAGTCCAATGTTTAGGTGCTACTCGTTGGCACTCTGGACAGGATTTTACATATCGTTTGATATCTTCAGTTATTCCTGGCCAGAAATAGTGACAAGCTATTCGCTGTCCTGTTGCGCTGATTCCCATATGACCACTGAAGGGAATCGCATGCCCTAGTTCCAACACTTTAGTCCTATATGAAGTGGGAAGGACCAGCTGTCCGTGACCATTGGATTCAGATCCAGCCTTCCTATATATCAGTTTGTTCTTCATATAAAACTCTCCCTTGCCTGGAGGTGTATGAGATTTGGGCAACTTCTTGAAACATGGCTTGAGTGTTTTGTCCTCAGCCTGTGCCTTCCTCATCTCATCTGGGTGAGTATTTATGGGATTATCCTCCTCCTTCTTTGACTGTGATCTGGTCTGCACTGTTGCCAATATCACAGGTCTCTTGGGATTCCCCAAGAAGACATATCTACACCCCAATATTAGAGGGTAGATTGGCTCATTTATCACTGCTGCTTTTATGATCCCTTCCACATATCGCGTTTTCACTTTTATTCGGGCGACGGGAAGTGTCATGGTAGCTACATCCTTGGTTGCAGTTTGAATCTCCACTGTTTCTGTGGTGTATTGATCGGCCTGCACCAGGTGAGAACTCACAACGGAATCGTAATCTAAACCGGTATCATATAAACATCTTATAGTGACACCATTACAGATGACATCTTCACACACTGGGGGGTGGTATGGTTCCTGTAATTCTTCAGGTTTGCCCTTCTTTTCCTTTTTCCCCGATGTCATAGCAGCTAAATGAGGAGGTTTCCTTCTACAATGGTCAGTGTCATGATTGTTCATCTTACAATTTTTACACCACCTTTTTCCTTTGTTGAAAGATTTTCTTTCATCATATTTCCTTTCATCGAATTGTGGGAATTTATTTTTATTTTCATACCGTGGCCTATCAAATTGGTGCTTACCTTTATTTTGATCCCTAGGATCAAATTTATTAAAGTTCTGTGGTGCCTTAAAGTTATCCACCTGTTTCTTTTTATTACCTGTTACCTCTGCTTGAGCTGCTTGATACCTTTCAGCAACATTTAGCAACTCACCCAGCCTCTCTGCACCTTGTTCCATGAGAAACTTTCTCAGGTCTGGAGCCATGGACTCTCTTAGTTGCTCTATAAGGACCATTTCCTTAAGATCTTGGGTTTTCCCCAGAGAAGTCCATTTCTCCAAGTATCTCTCTATTCGTGCAGAGAACTGGTGATAGGTTTCACCTGACAGTAGTTTAGCATTCCTAAATTTTTTTCTATAGAATTCTGCATTCTTTTCATACCTTAACAAAAGAGCCTGCTTTAGCATGTCATAATTTTCCTGATCACCTCTGCTCATTTTTGCAAAAACTTCATAAGCTGCCCCACGAAGTCCCTGAGATAACTTTAAGCTCCACCTTTCTCTCTCCAACCCATACGTGGTAGCTAATAGCTCATACCTATTTATATAGCTCTCAATATCATCGTCTTTCTCAACAAAATGATCTAAATGAAAGTTCATAGCTGAGATTGAGGCTCCTTGAGTAACCGTAGCATCGGAGGCAAAGGGACTGGCACCATTTTCAGGAGCATGGCCTTGAAACTCAAACTCCCTTAGTCGTAACTCATGTTCCCTTTGTAATCTTTTATCTTCTGCTTCCCTTTCTGCAGCTAATTTCCTCTCTTCCCTTTCTGCAGCCAATTTCTTCTCTTCTGCAGCTAATCTTTTGTCTTCTCTTTCTACTTCCAATTTCTTAGCCTCTTTGTCAGCCTCAATCTGCAACCTCTTAGTCTCAGCCTCAGCTTCAAATTGTAACTTCTTAATTTCCCTTTCAGCCTCTAACCTTCTTTCGGCTTCTTTTTCTAATCTTCTTTCTTCGCGTTCAATAAATTTGTCACATTCCGTTGTGACATAGGCAACCATAACTTGCCCATCTAATCCTAACTCTTTTGCAGTCTGAACCGCAGCAGATCGAAATTTGGCCAGGTCCGCCATTGTCTATCAGGTAAATTTTTATAATGTCTACCCAACAATTCAATTTCTAACTATATATCTAATGGACAACACAGGCACCGTGAGCTCAACCTTATTTAATTCCACCCAAGGATACCTTTTAATTCTTATATTCCCTGAAGTGAATTACCCCCAATATTTTTAATAGGGAAAGATTCAAAATCCCGGGAGCGAGACCCCAATATATGTGGTGAAGTGGGATGTTATAAATATTTATAGGGGACTTAGTGTACTGACTGAGATCAGCTGTGAAGGTATCTATATCTATTAAGAGTAGTGTATTATAGATAACCTTACTTGCTACCACATATCTCTATATCTCAGTCAGAATTATTCTGGAATAGTGTGATGCTACGTTATGTGTCTAGGGTATGTGTATGATGAAGTGTAAGTCACAACAACAGACAGATAAACAATATATGTAATCCACTACTCTTGACAACACTGTGACACTCACATACATATAACACTCTATGAGAATATCTTAAAGGAGGCACTGATAACTTTCAAATAACAATATGTATTCATTACTGGCATGAATGAATATGTGTCCTGATTCAACTACAAGGGAATCAGGAATCACAATCAATTTAAATTACAAGTTATGTACAGAATGTATTTAATATGAATATTGTAGTGACATATATTATTACAAATGTTCTATGTGTGTCAGTTGTGTGGTAGTAAAATGAGGTAATACTGGTTTTGTTTTGTTCAAGCTCTGTTGGTATTTGTCATCATGACTTCAATAGTTTGTCTTTAGGGACCAGTATTGGAGATGTTCACAGTTCCTGATTTTAAGACAAGTACATTCCCCTCTTAATGTTAATTTTAAAAAGTCAGTTCAAGATGAGGGGACATAATGTTGAGCTCAGCTGGCCAACTCTGCTTATCTTGAGTGATGGCGGCAGGAGAGGACTCCTCTGCTCGAATTCTCCTCTGGGCTCTGGAGACACCTCACTGATAGCTAAAAGGACCAAGGAGTATGCTGTCCGACACTGGATTCAGCAAATCTCTGACCAGATGCTGCTCAGTACCATCAAGACCACTGTCCCTGAAATCAAGAAGGATGTACCTTCTACTTCATAACTAATTTATATTTTTTTTTTACACTGATCACAATACATCACAAACATTGCGTTCAGAGCGTTAGGCCAACAGTCAGCTTCATCTGAAATACTTTATTCCAGTATTACCCTTCTTAATGGTTACTACGCCTCTGCACTTCCAGCATTATTTCTTTCTAGTCAATCATCCAGGTGTCAGTGTACTGTTTGGCCACTCCATGCCGTTTTACTTCTCTCCAACACCCTCTGTTCAGGCTGGAGCATTTTAGGCTTTACCTCACGTTTGCCACTGAACTACACATATATATACAGGCATAAATCAACAATTCACATTCAATTTTCATTAAAAGATATTAAATGGTTCAAGCTTACCACAATTCATACGAATAACACAGATACGTTGATTAGCAATGAATTCTGGCACAAACTGGCACAAATTTCCATCTGCTTATCTTCCAGGCTTTTATTGAGTCAAATATAAGCTGGCTTCAACGCACTGATGCTTTATCAAGTGTATTTAAACAAGTGGTTTCGAACTAACGCTCCCAAGTGTGTATATCAGCGAGACTGGCCAATGAGCCACGTTTCGACAAGTGTTTGAAAAAATGTTATCTTTTCCCGTCTCCCCTAACAACCAAGATAGTATTTATAGCCCGACCAATCGTGGTTAGGCTTTCATTTGTTGCGCTCCAATCAATTTGGAGTTTACATGGTAGGCTATTTCTGTAACGTAAATTTTTTTCAAACACGTTAAAAAAAATCTTATGAGCAGAAATGATTTTATGCTGTCAGGCACCCCCAATATTTTATTTTGGGTATAATTTATTAATTCCTGGACTATTTGCGTAACGTTTTACATATTATTTGTCAGCAAGCCCTAAGGAACCCAAAAATACTAATTTAAAGGAGCTACGTGGCTGCGTTCAAAATATGCAATTTCTTCTACCTCCTGTTTCGAAGATGTGCTGTCTGGGTACTGTTATGTGTTCAAACGTAAACCCATCTAATGTTATCTTTTCTAATAAGAGTTTGTTATGATTTATAAACCTAACTCTGGGAAAGGGTAGTGTATTTTATCACTGTCCGTCTGAAAAAGTTAGTGCTTGTAGACTTACACGCGTGATAGTAGTAATTGTGTATCGCGCGACGCGTGTTTAATGTTCGGCTTTCTGCCTCTCCCTTCTCGCTATCCTTTTGTCCATCTGTTCGTTCGTTTTGGTAACGCAGTATAATTAATGTTAGGATTAATTTAGGTCATTACGCAGTACGTCTCAATGTTTTTCTTAGAAATGCAGCACACGTTTCATTGAAGAAGGCGGGTAATAATACAGTAAGCTTTTATATCAACGTGAAAGCGTTACAATTTGCAGACGAAGCAGAAAACAAGGGGGATTTCGAGTACATTCCTTGTGACAGCACTGTTATTTTACCATTGCTCTTCTCTTTATTAATTTTATTTGTTAGGCTTCATATTTACCTAATAATTTATATATGTGGATTAGAATATTTCATGACAACGGCAATGAAAGAGCGGACAGACTAGCCTCAGCAGCACCCATAGCAAATGCATTGGATATGAATAACGGAGACATACTGAGGACAATTAATGATCGCCTGTTAGAGAATGACAGTACAATCGATGAACCATCAAGGCTAAGACTGCTGGAATTTGGCATCAAACGTAAGACTAGCAGGGATGGACGTATGAGAGGATGCGTGTATACAGCCAGCGTGCTACAGGAACAATTAGCATTCATACTCTTCGAAATTTTCTGAGGGAGACTGGACACCTATGGGTTTGCCCGGAGTGCAGTGACGTCGGTTCTGATCAACAATAACAATAAGAACAATAATAACCATTATATTCATCTTGTTCTGTTTTCATCTTCATCTTCTTTTACCACTACTTATTGTTCCATCTTCTACTTCTTTCTCCTACCACGTCTTCTCCTTCTTCTTCTTCAACTTCACTCTTTCCTTTTTCTACAATTTCTCCTTTCTCTTCTGTTTCATTTACTTCGTTTTCTTCTAGCTCTATCTTTTTTATCATTTTCTGCTTATTTCTTCCATTGTGAATCCTCCTTTTGCTACTTCTTCTATTACTAATAATCTTCTCTTTTAAAAAAAAAAATCTTTATTTCTTCTTTGTTTCTCCAGTACCGAGTCTTCATCTTCTATTTCTATTCTTCTTATTCTTGTTTCTTCATCGTCATCTTTGTTCATTTTTTGGTTCGCTGGTTAGTTCGTTCTTCTTCTCCTTCTGATTTTTCAACTTCATATCTAAATTCTTATTCACCTAATTCTCCTTTTCCTTATTCTTATTCATCTGTTTCTTCCTCTTTTTAAACAATTCCTTAGGGAGCCGCCCTGGTGTAATGGTTAGCACATTGCGCTGGCGATCAGGTGATCAAGTTTCAAGCCCGGGCGTGGGTATTTGAAGGAGTGTCATCGACTGGGATTTTTACTGAGCCGTCTCCTGAGATAAACCCTCTATGGATGGGAATGAGCGAAGCTCCTGACCGGATTGGAAGGAAAGTCCACAGGTTCCCCAGCCTCGCAATGACATGTCATTGGGCCGAAGGGCTGAAAACCCAAGTGCCGCTGGAAGTTAAGGAAAAAAAAAAACAATTCCTTAATCTTCTGTTACTTCTTATTTTTTTTACTACTTCTTCTATTTCTTTATTTTGTCTAACTTTTCTATTTCTTATTCGTCTTATTATATTTTTCTGCATCATCACCAACAGCATCACCATCTTCTTCTTCTTTTTCTTCTGCCGCTTCTAATTTATCTTCTGCATCTGCTTCATCATTTTTTTATAATTTTTTCCTGAACACTATTTGCCTTATACCTCGTCATTACCACCATGCATAATCATCATCGTCCATCATAAGCATAATCCAAAAAGAGTCATAATCATTGTAATAATCATCATTGTCATCATCATCATTGTTGTCATAATAATGTTCGTCAGAATCATGTTTGTGAGGATTACCATTGCCATAATCATCATCGTCAAAATAACCATTGCCATAATCATCATCGTCAAAATAACCATTGCCATAATCATCATTGTCATCATCATCATGGTTGTCATAATAATGTTTGTCAGAATCATGTTTGTGAGGATTACCATTGCCATAATCATCATCGTCAAAATAACCATTGCCATAATCATCATCGTCAAAATAACCATTGCCATAATCATCATCGTCCATCATAGGCATATTCCAAAAAGAGTCATCACTGTCATCACCATAATTATGGTTGCCGTCTTCAACTTTGTTATAAAAGTCATCACTATCAACATCATCATCATCACCATTACTATAGTCATAACGATTCTCATAACCATCACTTACTTTGAAAAATATAACAAAACAAATTTTTCTAACATTTCCATATTGTTTAACATACTCGGCCTCACTCAACATTACTGTAGGACTGCGATGGCTTTTCCTATTTCTTAAAGGTGATTCCGTATTCTCCCAGTTCTTTTTGTCTGCTTGTGTTTTTACATTTAAACACAGATGCCCATTCTCCCTCCGTAATCTTTTGCAAACCTTGATAGCAATAACTGCTCCGGCCGTGTCACAGCATTCGCTAGCCTTTCTTATTCCCTGCTTCACAGCCTTCGCGTAATTTGTGGTAACCTGCAAGCCATGTCCGCCGGAAAAGTCGTATCTGCCGTGTGACTTCGCGTAATCGATCCCGTATTTGAAGATATACCTAGCACTAAGTGCATCCGTGGCGTGATAAGTTATTTCATCTCCCTTGTCTAAGTGTATCGTTCTGAGTTTCGATATCGCAGAATGTATTCGTTTCGAGTCACTTGTTGTGCTCAGATTGATCATGTTTACCTTCGTCTTGACCGGCATGCTTGCTGGTTCTGCTGTGAGAGACCTGTCTATACGTTTTTGAAACCACACGTTGATTAAATCTGGCCTGTATGGAAAACAGGACATCCTGTAGAAAAGGGAAATAATACTGTATTAGTGTTCTAATTTTTAAAAGGACAACATTTTCAAATGTAAACTGAAAGAAGAAAGTACACGTGCTTGCAATTAAAAGACCATAATACACAGGATACACATTTTATGTTACATAAGGCGTTTATTCAAGGACTTAAGTTTTGTGTGTGTTTAACATCTGTGTCATTTAAACCTGGACTTTTCCTGAAGCCTCGATGAAGTGTATGCTATCAGCCGAAAACGTCCATAGGGATCTGGTTCACATTTTCAGTTGTTAATGTTTCGACGTATTATTAGCGGATCTCAAGTTGTTTATGTCATGTCCATTAGCTTACAGTCCTAGTTTATCCACTAAGGCTCTTAATTACTCGTATATTCTTATCCAACGCATTTTTATCCGCGGAAACGTTCTTTCTTTGATTGCTTATTCTTGTAGCTGATGTTTGTTGTCAGAAATGTTACTTAGGCTACTTAATTACTTCATCCTTTTGCTCCCGTATATTCACTAACGTTTTTTGCGGTCCGATTGTTTGCCTTGGCAATGACGAGACAATGGAACAAATTACATCCCCTAAAATAAACAAGGAGGCGAAAACTAAAATGACGGTATACTCAGACTGTCAGAAGTTGCCATCTTTGCCAGAGGTACACAGTTTGGGGGTCGTTGAAACTTCAGCAGGAAGGAGGAAATAAACAAGAGAAAATGTGATACTTTGGAGATCTAGACACAGTCAGGGAACTCTAGCACGACTGCGAAAAGAATCGCATGATAACTACGCTGTTCAGATTGACAATGTGTATGCTGTGTTGCATTTCTGGGAGCTATGACAGAAATTTTGTTTGAATTTTGTCTTTCCTACAATTTCTCAAAAGAACATTCTATAGATTACAAATTCCCTAGCTGTTGTCACAAGGAAAAGATGGGTTTTAGGTTATGCACTTAGTTTATGAGATCTTGTGATTAATACAAACAACAGACATCGTCGCCACTTTACTGAGAACAAGAACTCTTACAACAGATCATTGCCGTTTGCTTGGAGCTCAATAGTTAACGTGCTTGAGAATGAACCGTTTTGCTTTAAGATTAAAGGTTAAACCGATCACTATACATCAAATTCGAATCAAACATATAGTGAAAGTTCACAATATGCTCAGTTATGGATCTTGGATCTGGTATGGTTTGTTTTCTCAAAATGGTACTTTTGGAGTTAGACCAAACATGCAGTCACGACGCTATGTTGAGGAGAAATTCAAGAATATCATTTCGTTTGTTACTGCTTGCTGAGTATGCAGCTGGCCTCCGTAGAGGAATCCTGCACTGAAGCGTTTATATGAATCTCCAGCAGTTGCTTCTGTAGCTATTTGTTTAACATGTTGAAGTTGCCAACTCCTTACACCTCATATTAGACACCTCAAACGACATGCCTATTGTAAGGTAAAGGATCCCGTTACACGCCTATTGGGGCATATTGGGAATACGGTGTTAGGTCTGTATTTTCTTGACCATCGGCGCACTAGGGGTGATGTGGTCAGCATCACGCCATGCCTATCGTAGCAGTAGGCCTAGTTTTTATGCCCCCTCAGAGACCACGAAGAAAAACATAGGACAAGCAATAAAACAGAAACAAAATAAAAGATGATTAAACATTTTTTAATTACCATGTACAGAATTTTTCAGATTCATTCATTTCCTTGCACTCTTTAAGGCAGAAGTTCTTTCTCTTGCTTTTGCCGTCATCTGGTCTACGACAATCTCGTATGTTATCCTGCTAATGTTTTGAATTCAATTTTTTCGCGAACAAACACCGAGAAAATTATATTTCTCCATTACCACTAAGTATTCATTGTTGTCGATACATATTCAAAAAAAAAAAAAAACAATCACCGTCATCATAATTGTCGTCATCATCGTCCCCATCATCATCATCGTCCCCATCATCGTCCCCATCATCATCATCATCACCGTCCCCATCATCATCACTGTCGTCATCGTCGTCCCCATCATCATCACTGTCATCATCGTTTCCATCATCATCATCGTCCCCATCATCATCACTATCGTCATCGTCATCCCCATCATCATCATCGTCCCCATCATCATCACTGTCATCATCGTCCACATCATCATCATCGTCCCCATCATCATCACTGTCGTCATCATCGTCCCCATCATCATCATCGTCCCCATCATCATCACTGTCGTCATCATCGTCCCCATCATCATCATCGTCCCCATCATCACCATCGTCCCCATCATCATCATCGTCCCCATCATCATCACTGTCGTCAGCATCGTGCCCATCATCATCATCGTCCCCATCATCATCATCGTGCCCATCATCATCATCGTCCCCATCATCATCACTGTCACCATCATCATCATCGTCCCCATCATCATCACTGTCTCCATCATCATCATCGTCCCCATCATCATCATCACTGTCGTCATCATCGTCCCCATCATCATTATCGTCCCCATCATCATCATTACTGTCACCATCATCATCATCGTCCCCATCATCATCACTGTCACCATCATCATCATCGTCCCCATCATCATCACTGTCACCATCATCATCATCATCACCCCCCTTCAGCTTTCCAAGGAGCGTTGGCTTTCAATAAACACATGTGGTGTTTCTGTCCGTGCCATCCGCTCAAGATTTCTCAATATCTTCTTCATCCCTTTAATGTTTGTATCCAGTTCTTTTTTCCGTGTGTTTCTTGGTCTCTCTCGACATCTATTACCATGGGGATTCCATAACAAGGACTGCCTGGTAACACTATCAACAGATGTCCTCAATGTGTGTCCTATCCATCTCCAGCATTAACTTGTTATCTCTTGTTCCACTGGCACTTGTCTGGTTATTGTCATCAGTTTCACATTAGTGATCTGGTCATCAGTTTCATATTAGGGATCTTGTCATCAGTTCCACATTAGTGATCTTGTCATCAGTTTCACATTAGTGATCTTGTCATCAGTTCCACATTAGTGATCTTGTCATCAGTTTCACATTAGTGATCTTGTCATCAGTTTCACATTAGTGATCTTGTCATCAGTTCCACATTAGTGATCTTGTCATCAGTTCCACATTAGTGATCTTGCCATACCACTTAAATCATTCTATTCTACGCTAGAATTCATTTATGAAAGTCTATAGGTTATTTTTTTTTGGTATCTTTGTTGTTCCCCATATTTCAGAGCCATACAATAGGACTAACTTGAAATTTGAATTAAAGATCCGATATTTTTGTGGTACATGATTTCTTTTGACCTCCATATATTTCCCAACGTAATGAAACCTTCTCTAGCCTTTTGTATTCCTATTCTGATATCAATTGCTGTCCGACCAACTTTGCCTATATTGGTGTCAAGGTATGTGTATGATTCTATATATTCTAAAGATGTATTAATTGTTATTACCTGTCCTGACCTTCATTGAGTTTTGACCAGTCTGAAAATGTCAACAAATATCGTAATTTAGATAAAAGTCTCGATATTCTGCAAGTAAAGATACAAATCAGGATTTAAGGAAAGAAAATCATTGAAAACATTTTATACACTTTATACATGGCGTACTGCTACCGTTACAAATACTAATATTTTTTTTTTCTTCTGCTTCGTCTTACTTATTTTTCTTCAGTTTGTTTCCTTGAATATCACTTCTTTTGTTTATGGTGGTGTTTTAATTAATATTACAGCAAGATTGTCCACAATTTGTTTTATCTATCAGAACTATACATCCGTAATTCTCTTTTTCATTTCTTTCTGAAAAATTAAAATGTCATTACTGTTTACTTCCTTGCTTCCATTTAGGATTCACACTATCTAAAGATGACCATGTAAATGACATACGTCTTACCTGGGTTAATTTCATCCCTTCATTCATTCATCAACCCTCAGTCCCCAAAGAAGCATAAGCTTCAACACATTTCTACCAGATCCTCATATGTTGTTCAATCCACTCAAGATCTTTACATATATATAAATTAAAAACTAAAATGGTATGAAATCAGCTTTACAAGTTAACGGTACACAGGAAACCAGGGACGTTTCGGGTTTTACCCTTCGTCAGCCACAGTTACGAACAGGTGACAAGGACAAGAAGTACATATAGGTACTACAAAAATATATGATGATGAGAAACACACCAAATGAGCGATAAAAGCAGATAAAACAACGGTGCTGAGCGAAATGAGAACAATAATAATGCAAGAAAATCGTAAAACCAGAAAGACATATCGTAACAAGAAAGTAAATAATCAACGAAACGAAGACAGGAGTGAACAACACTATTAAAACAAGTAAAAAGTCACTTAGCTGGACCCAAGAATGAAACACTTAAGATGGCTGTGAAAATAAGCGTCATGTGGAAGTGACGTATGAGCTAGTGACGGCGAAACAGATACAAAAGAATACGAAACGAACCAAAGCAAAAACAAAGATAGATCAGAAAAACGACGACAGAAGAAATAAAGAAGTATGAAACAGAGAGAGAAGCCACCAGAATTTATGCAAAATGATGCTGGACATTAAGGCCCTCAGGAGATAAAACGCCCATATGAAAAATGAGACGATTCTCCAACGAAAAGCGAGTTCGGTCATCACCGACACATGAAAGGAAGGCAGTGACATGAATATTAGATTTGTCTCCAGTTCTCTTCTCCACGTGTTTTGGTCACCTTCTTCTCCTACCCTGGGGATCCACGAACAATGACTGCCTTGGAATGCTATCAACAGAGTGTGTTTCCTATTCATCGCCAGCGTCATCTTCTCATCTCTTGTTCCACTGGCATCTGTCTGGTAATTATTATCAGTTCAACATTGGTGATCTAGTCACACTATTTCAATACTTCTTATGTCTACGCATGCATTCCTTTATGAAAGTCTTTCATTTCTAAGGTTCTTAATATTTGAGTTGAAAGTTCCAAAATTTGAGCTGGTCTTTATTTCTTTTGATTTCCATATATTTCCCGATATATTGAGAGCTCCTCTTGCTTTTTGTATTCTTATTTTGATATCTCTGTCGCTCAAACTTTGTCTGTATTGCTGTAAACGTATGTGTGTGATTCTACATTTCGTAGGGATGTTTCTTTAAGTACTATCTAGATATCACTCGTGGCATATATTCTCGTAATCTTTGTCGTTTCTCGTGGAATTGAATATTAATTATTACAAATACGATTAAATTTATCACTATCTGATTATTTTAAGATGAATATTAAAGTTATCATACTTCAATGAGTTTAGTTGAATTCTTACCTGGAAGGTAAGTATTACACTGCCAACGACTGCTGTCATCCGGTACATAGTAGGACTTAATATGCTTTGACACATCCTGAAACTACATCAAAACGATTTTATTTTCTATAAGTCTGCAAGCTATTTATATCTTTTCTGATTTAAAACAACAGGATAAAATGTTTTATTAATTTTATTGTGTGGAAAAGGCTTTCAGTTTACGAGGAAGCTGTAAGTCAAACGCAGTACCCAAGTAAAATTGAGAAGGCCATACGATGAGCTGATTAGAAGGAGTACGAATATTTAACAACTGCTGGAATCGACCCTGGGATAGGAACATTTTTGAGAGAAATGTTAGAAGAGCTATCCTCCTGTTTTTCTTCTTCTAATTTTGTCAAAAAGCAATGCCGCTATGTCACCTGTCTGTTTCCAGTCTAATAAATGCATTGCCAATTTTATATTTTAAAAAATATTCCTCTCGCCTCTTAAATCGCGTTATTTGACTTTGTTGTAGTGTGAAATGGGAGTACGAATGAGCGAACAAACTTTATTTTAAACGGGTTGATAACTGAGCATGCAGGCTCGTTTGACATCTTGCCATTACAGAGTACAAAAGAATAGCTTCAAACGATCTTTATTTTCTTCCTCTCATCCATCAACTTGGCCATTCATCTTCTATCACTAGTGTAAAAGCCCGTCATAAGACGGAAATTAAATTCAAAAGCACCAATACCTAACGGCAACAAAAGTATTAAAACAAAACCACTGTGCATCACTACAGTATACGACCTACGTAGCAGCAGCGAAGATCCCAATGTGTGTATACATGATCCTTGTCACAGATAGTTAGAATTGTGTGCCCTTGTCTAAAGTTAACCTGTCCGTTATTTTCCTATTTCATGTTACCGCCCACTCATTCTGTCATTTTTGATTTTAACAGCTCTTATTTTCTCTCCTATTCTGTCAATCTTGCTAGAGTCCAGTTTAGAAACACCTCTTCGCACGTGCAAAGCGGCTGGATGTCTAACGATCTTTTCCTGTTGGCATTCAGGGAAGTTAAAAGGGCCCTGGTATCTCTGATGTGTGGGGGAGAACAAGAACTCTTTGCTCCTCTAAGTTTCTCAGCGGCATTTCTTGCCGAAGAATTCTCTATGTAGCGAGCGGCTAGTTTCTGTGACCCCGGTCGCTCGGAGAACTCGTTCTTTCATGTCCAGCCGCCTTCGATCCTTCATCCTGAACAGGGGCGAGCATCGAACGGGAGATCGTAAACACTCTTACGACTGTCTTACGTTTCATCCGCACACGTGCGGGAAAGCGTTCGTCAAGCCCCGGCATTCTGTCTCACTATTTAAGTTAATGTCTCTATCATTCACCACCAGTTGTCAATTCTTGGATTTAGTCATCTAGTGACGTTGTGGAGTTGAAAGCTCACAATATTTAGAAAGTGTATATCGGAATTCCTCGTTTTGGTAAGCACATTTACTTAGTCGATGTTTTTTCATCTGTTTTTTTTTTGGTTATATATGGCATATGGCACCTCTTAGGCTCAGCTTCGTTGTTAGATCAATGTATGACCTGCTGCCGTCAGCCACCAACCTTGTGAAATGGGGAAAGTAGGATGATGAGCAGTGCCCCCTGTGCCAGGGGAGGCAGACACTTGAACATGTGCTCTCAGCGTGTAAGGTGTCATTAGGGCAAGGGCGATACACTTGGCGCCATAACAAAGTGCTAAATGAGCTTGCTGCGACAATAGATCTGGCAAGGATGAAGGCGAATAGCAAACCCAGGCCGAGCACCGCAGATACATACTTTCTGAGGGCAGGAAAGTCAGCAAACCCCAAACCGAGTAAACCTGGTAGCAGTTTACCATCTCTTCTTGACTGTGCAAACGACTGGAAGATGGCGGTAGACCTACCTGGACAAGGGGCATATCCAGAGAGTATCAGAAAATCGCGAAGACGGCCGGATATAGTGCTTCATTCTTCAGCAACGCTTCAGGTCATACTGATTGAACTGACCGTGCCATTTGAATCCAGATTAGATCAGCAACATTCGTTCAAAGCGGCAAAATATAGTGATCTGGCCGCGGATCTGAGACACGATGGGTTCACTGCAAGGGTCATGGCTGTTGAAGTGGGCGCAAGAGGGCTTGTGGCTGCATCAGTGAAAGATTTATTGAAAAAGTTGGGGCTGAGGGGACAGTCTAGAACAAAGGCACTGAAGAGGCTTAATGAAACTGCCGAAAAGGCATCAGGCTGGCTGTGGAACAACCGCAATGGGCAATGGAAATCGTGACAATGAACGCTGCGGTACAGAAAACACCAAAATGTCGTCATGTCTGTTTGGTTACCTGTTCACCCCTGCTTTGTAAGGAACGGCTAAGATAATAATTAATCGACAACCATGTTGGTTAATCTCGAGTGTGGCCGACATCAGACTACATATTAACACTAAAATCACCGAGCTCATTTGTTTGATCGCTGATAAGGCCAGGGTGCGTTCTTTGCCAAGATGGTAAAGAGCCGGATTGTGTGTGCTTAAGCGACAGATAACGACATTACTCGCCTGTGCGACACATTTTGGACAGCCATTAATGACATCACCTTGTTACAAAGACATTACTTTATATTGAAGTAATAATAAGTTATTTGTAAACATTGCCGATTGAGAATCGGATGTTTTCATCCCATATATTGGAGACGTGACCTTTTGCATCACGCATATTATTTCAGGCGGAAATAATTTTGAAATTACCACACTAAACACGCATGTTTAAAACGATTGGAGCTTTCTTAGCATCGTAACAAAACAAATGCGGGGGAAGAAGGGCTATATAATCTGACATGTTTTGCAAGTCTAGTTCACTGTGAAAATTCACTCGTGCCAAGAAGACAATCATACTGCTAGGGTTAGAATCAGATTTCATATATATCAAACTTTTTGGAACATCTTGAAGGACTTAAAGAGCCCAGGAAAACCATTTTAATAAGGAAAACGGTATCTTAGAAAACTGACCACACGGAGTAAAGTGGGAAGTCAGTGTTAAATTAACGATCCCTAAGAACACGTGTAAGAGGCCTATTCCAGTGCCTTTATTCCTCTGAGCAAACAGTCTGTGAGCCAAGATTGGCGTAAGTTGTGCATTTTACATTCTATATTTTTCATTACTAACATGTGAACTAATATGTATATATTGTCATGTGAATATTAATATGTGATAATCGCTAGTGGATTTCCAAATCATCTGAAGCTGGCAACCTCAGCTTATTGAATGATGATTTCCTGACCCACCACTGCAAGGGCTGGTGACTGCTTTATTGATTGTTTCTTAAAGAGAACTAAAGGCATAAGTAGTCCCAAGTTCCATGTGGAGCAGGGAGGAAATAAAAAAAATGGTGTACATTCTAATTATAATATCTGCATTTTCAAACCAGTGTAAATGTCTGTGTAAACATATTCACTTTAAAATTAATGAAAGTTTCAAAGCTTTACAATCAGTGTAGATGTAAGTGAAAACATACTCAATCTATACTGTGAACACTTTTCAATCAGCAAAGATGTAAATGTAAACATGTTCTATCTATACTATTAACCTTTTCATTTGAATGTAAAGTAAATTTAAATGTAAAGAAAACTTTCGAGGGATTAATTTTTAATTCTCATCGACGGTAAATTCTGAGATAGATGGTATGGTGGAATAGGTAGAAGGGGACCCATAACTATGAGTTGGAAAACGCAATACTCAGGGGAGCGTTTTGTTTTTTACCTTAGTTTGTTGGTGGTACCAGTTGAGGGTACTATCTCCGGAACAAGAAGGGAAAAGTGGCCTGAACTTTAAGACGAGGGACTAAAATTCATAACATTGCTGTCGATATTATTAAATGGTTCGACATAGGATTCACGTTTGTTTATTATCGGTAGTCCTTGGTAACAGGAAGTTACGTCATTCCCTCGGGGTTCAGATCGCAGACATAAAGGTCGGGATCTCCAAAAGTGGGTGATCGTCTGCTAGGGTCTTCTGTGTGTTTCATTGTGGCAGGTGGACGTATGTCTGTGAGCTCCTAAGAATTATATTATTTCATGACATATTCCATAAAGTTCCATCATTAGATTGTCCATATACTTCCCTGGGATGATGCTAGTATATTTGTGAAAGGAATAATGATTTCTGTGAAGAACGTGAGTAATTAAAAAATGTGTAAATCTGTCGAGGACAGTGTTCTAGCTACTGACGGTATCAAGCTATACTGATGATTGTATATGAGATGCCATATGTTATAATGGCCTTCAAGTTTATCTATGTGGAGCAACGTTGAGTTAAATAAACAGTGTATTGATTGTTCACTTGGTCTTTGTGGTGACATTAATATTTTGCAAGTGTGTGATAGACTGTCTGCGGTGTCAAGCAGTTTTACCCTAGTACTATTGGCCAGAGTAACAAGACATGTACTCATACTTTCTATACAATAAAAAAAAGGACACGCAACAGGGACCAACTTCGGAGACACTCCTCGACACTTCTGGGAACGTGCTGCGCCCTACACCCTTGACCAGCGACGAGCGTTATCAGTCTATCAAGAACCAACCCTTCAGAAGGAGCAGAACCGTCACTGACAGCTAAGTAACCCCTAAAAGCTGCCAAGTGACCTCTTTTACACACTTCTATTCCATCACAACAGTAATGATAAAATTATTTTATAAATAATTATTCATTTCTTTAAAACCTTGTTAAAACCTAAATGACTATTACATCTGTTATTTGTAAATATACACATTTAACGTCGATTTAATCATTTTGGATGTACTGCATGTTTGTCTCAGTCAATTTACTAAATATACTCTATATAAGAGCTTTACCATAATAAGAAGAATTCCACTGAGGAAATCAGGTGGGGGCTTGAACAAGCTGAAATTAATGATTGCTTAATTCTTCATAAAAGGAGGCGGACCGATATAACTTAACAATTGCCCTGCCAATTCAGCATTGTTATTGACTTCGGGAATATCTTATGGACACTACCTTGAGATAGAAGCATCATTATCCGTCTATCTACATTTCTGCCAAGAGTAATCTTGTGCAAAGGTAGATACAATTGATGCCCATATTAGATACTCTTGAGTTTTGGCCACTGTTGGACCACTACTGCAAAGCAAGGGAGGCAATTCCGTGTCGTGTTGCAGTTGTGCACAATATGAAACGACACGACACCTTGTTATTCTTGTTTTGAAATCCTCTAAGGGTTAAGGTTTTCTACTATATGTCTTGTCATTTAAATACCCCCATAAAATTAATCTGATGTACGGTAGTTAAATCATGAGATCTTGCAGGCCATTCGATTGGAATCTCGTCGTCCAATCCAAATGTCAGGGAATTTTTCACCAAGCAAAAAACTTCTAACAAATAAATAAATAAATAAAAGCCTTTGAGAGACAAAATAGGACTTTCAAACGACATGTTTACATTATCGACAAACAGAAAGGAAAAGAATTTATAAATCAGTCAGCTTAATATATTTCCAGTTTCTGCTCTGAGTAATTCATTTATCATTGCATATTTCCTCTGAGGAATGAACGAGATAAATATTCGTGAAAGATACACCATGAGGAAACCAGCTGTTTCATTACAAGACAGAAAGGAATTCGAAAGTGTCAAATACAAGACGACCTAAAAATACCAGTAAATGAAAATCTACCCCGGCTCAGATTAGCAACCAGCTACTTTAGAATAGAGGAACCCATCTGTGAAGAATGTTAGGAAACGAATACCATTAAACACTTCTTGCTGGAATGCAAGAAATAGACCAACACAGACAAAATATAAAAGATTACTGTACAAACTGGGAGGCGTATGATGCAACACAGAGAAGGCCGAAAGGAGTCTGTGTTACTGACTAACCTTCTTTCTTCTAGGAGAACGTCCAGATTTGGCACCTGGAATGTTCGGACATTGAACGAACAAGAGAAAGAAAGTAGCAGCAGAAATGAGGGAATATAAAATCGAGGTTCTGGGAATGTGTGAAACAAAGTGGAAGGGGGTAGACAAGAAGAAACTCATCACAGGTGAATTGGTGCTGTCCTCAGGACATGAAGACGAAAGTTCACACCACAGTGAAGGGGTAGCTCTTATGATATCTAAAGAAGCACAGAAAGCACTCATTGAATGGGAAGCTGTTGGACCGAGAATAATAACAGCTACTTTTAAAACAGCTAAAAAGAGAATAAATATAAATGTCATCCAATGTTATGCACCAACTAATGACAAAGAAGAGTCTGTGAAAGAAGCATTTTATACTACATTGCAGGAAATTATGGAAAAAGTAAAAAGAAGAGACATCACAATTTTGATGGGTGACATGAATGCAAAGATAGGTACAGCCAACACCGGCTTTGAAGAAGTCATGGGAAAACATGGGCTATTCTCACAGGATAGAGAACTGTTCTCAAACTTCTGTGGTTCAAATCAACTGGCTGTAGGAGGATGCATGTTTCCACATAAGAGAATATTCAAGGCAACATGGATATCACCAGACCATGGAACAGAAAATCAGATTGAACATATATGCATAAACAAGAAGTTTAGATCATCATTGCAGGATGTAAAGGTATATAGAGGACCAGATGTGGCATCAGATCACCACCCTCTGATAGCCAAAGTAAAAATGAAACTCAAGAGATATGCAACAATGCAAAGTTATAAACAACAATTTAATGTAGGACATCTAAGAAATCAAGAAACAAGAGACAAATTTGCGGTCACAATATCCAACAAATTCCAAGCGCTCCAACAACTGGAAGATGTAGAGAATACAGAAGACTATTGACAGCAAATCAAAACTGTATAGAATGAGACATGTGAAGACATACTGGGAAAAATAGAACGACAACAAAAAGCATGGATAACAACAGAAACCATCAATATTGAAAAAGACAAGAGAAAGTATATTGAGGAGTTGGTAACAGAGGCAGCAGATGCTGCAGCCAAAGGAAATATGAGAGAACTGTATGACAGCACAAAGAAGCTAACAGGGAAACACAAGCAAACAAGTTTCCTCATAAAAGACAAGTTTGGAAAACTGCTCAGCAATATACACGAGCAAATGAAGAGGTGGACGGAATATTTTGAGGACCTTCTCAATAGACCATCTCCATAAAACCCTCCAGATATCCAGCCAGCAGAAGAACAGCTACACATTAACTGTGAAAGACCAACGAAGGAAGAAATAAAGAAAGTCATAAAGCTTCTAAGAGATGGAAAAACGGTTGGACCAGATGGAATTCCAGCAGAGGCCATCAAAGCAGATATCGACACGGCTACAGAGATGTTATATAAATTACTTGGTAAAGTCTGGGAAAAGGAAGAGATACCAGCAGAATGGAAGGAAGGATATCTGGTTAAGTTGCCTAAGAAGGGAAATTTACAAGAGTGCACAAATTATAGAGGAATAATGTTACTATCAGTGCCAGGAAAAGTATTAAACAGGATTATCCTCGAGAGATTAAAAGAGTCCATAGACCAGAAACTGAGAGATGAACAAGCAGGTTTTCGACAAAACAGATCCTGTACAGACCAGATAGCCACTTTGAGAATAATAGTTGAACAAAGTCTGGAATATAATTCACCACTATATATTGGATTTGTGGACTACGTAAAGGCATTTGACAGTGTAGACAGAGAATCACTTTGGAAATTGATGAGGAGTTCCCCTGAAGATCATTAATTTAATAAAGAAAACATATGAAGACATGACATGCAGAGTTCTTCATGAAGGACAGCTTACAGAACCATTTGGGATAAGAACGTGAGTGCGACAGGGATGCCTCTTGTCTCCATTCCTTTTCTTACAAACAATAGACTGTGTTATGAGAACATCGACAACACACAACAGAAATGGAATCCAGTGGACTCTGACTAAGCAGTTGGATGATCTGGATTTTGCTGATGACTTGGCTCTTCTGTCCCATAACCGTAATCAGATGCAGGAGAAACCGAAAACACTCGATGAGATGTCACATGAATTGGGTCTGAAAATACACAGGGAAAAGACAAAAATAATAAGAATAAATGTTGGTAATGATAACAGGGTTGAACATGAAGAAAACACCACTCCAAGATTTAGAATCGTACACATATCTTGGCAGCAATATAGACAAAGTCGGAGGGACAGACAGTGATATCAAAATAAGAATATTAAAAAGCAAGAGGAACTTTCATTGCATTGGGAAATATATGGAGATCAAGAGAAATCGGATCCAACATGAAAATAATAATTTTCAACTCAAATGTGAAGTCAGTCCTATTAGATGGCTCTGAAACATGGAGAACAACAAAGACAACAACCAAAAAGCTACAGACTTTCATAAATGGATGCTTGTGTAGAATAGAAGTATTAAAATGGTATGACAAGGTTATATATATATATATATATATATATATATATATATATATATATATATATATATATATATATATATATATATATATATATATATATATATATATAGATATATATATATATATATATATATATATATATATATATATGCGTGCTGCACAAAAGAAAGAAGCAGACATTTTAATTTAAGAAAAAGAGACCTCAAATTGATAACGACGACATAGAAACTACTCGTACGGATGGCTCAGGTAGGAAAGTTTGTGTACATTTGTTGAATGTGGATATGCCACAGAAAGCTGACTGGTAATGAATATTTCCTGCGTACATTTTTGGCTTATATTGTATTTTTATTTTTTGTGTTTTCATGATTTTGTAACTATTCAAAAAAAATATTTTGCTTATGTTAGACTCGTGTTGTGTGCAGTGTGGCAGAGATTTTAAAGAAAATGATTTCATATATCTTTTTCTTTGTCTTTATTTTTTCTTCTGCCTTCTTTTCCGCCTATGCCTGTTGGAACTTAACCCTCCCGTATTCTAACCTTTCTCATTTTTCTAAATTAGCATTTATTTTATTGCTGTTAGCTAAGTTCTTTGATGAGAGATCGAATCTTGGTAATTTTGTTCAGGCAAGTGATATAAGGGAGACATTTGTCTACTAATTTTCCCGGATCTGTTTCGCCTGTAGTTAATTATACTCGATGCGAACCGACATATCAAAAGACGGGCTCGCTATAGTTCGTTTATGATGCAGATGGCCAATAGTGTGAATTCTCGAGAGCAGAACTCTTGCGCGGTCTGGTAAATCATGTTACGCAAGATCTAAGAGAGACTGTCTGCTCGATTTGCTCGAGTCTGTTTCGGCTTCAGCGTGAAGAATTCGTTTGATTCGCAGAATGAGCAAGGAAATATGTAAATCTGGGCGTAGGTGCTAAATGCATTTAGTCTGGGCTATTTTCCTTCTTTTCTATATTTAAGCCACAGCGTTTTAGACTCATCATTCAGACTTCGCAGTTTCTCTAGACAAGCTAGCTTCGTTTCTAGAAATTACTTTATTAAGTAAAATCTCAGTTTGCGTTGGAGAATAGTCTTAAGTAGTTCTGTGTGAGTGTCTGGGTCAGCCCAAAATCTACCATCGGTTTCAGTATATATATATATGAGAATAACCTAGAAGAAACATTATGTGCTTAAATAAGTGGGTTTCCAAGTTAAAACCTGTCTGGCATTGTGGTTGCATCCAGAAAGAGACAGAGTACCCATCTCACAAACTTTTAGACTTAAATGCAGTAACTGGGCCTATCGAGCCAGATTATATTTCTTCCGTAAATCTCACGTACATTCAGCCCCTGTGGCGAGAAATATTACAAAACAGTAACAGTTCCGACGTGTGACCAATTGTGGTGTGACGAAGAACTTTTATATTGAGAGAAGTTACCAACCTGTCATTTCCTAAGTACGGGAAACCTCGTGATTTTGACACTGTGAGCCGGTTTAAAATTTCTTACCTGAACTGATTCAAGTGACACAAACAGTAATCCAAAAATATAGTTGTAAAGTTAACGGTCCCCGGAACATTGGATGAAACCTGTATCTGTAGAGCTGGGATTCGCTTTAGGAAAAGAATACGGATTTACTGTGTGTATGTGTCCTAAAGATTGCGCTAGAAGGAAAAACATCAAGTTTTGTAGGTAAGAAAGAACGTCAGTGGCCACTGGTGAATGAACAGAGTGAAAGCAGGACTGAGTGATTCCCTTATGGTATAATTTATGCACCCACATTGTATTTTCTTTATGCAAGTTTGTTGTAAATGCTGTTTTCCTCTTAGAATAGATTAATGTATCAACTCTGTTCTTAACTGTAGAGGGAAACCCTAGACTATAGCGTATAAATCTGTGACTCTTTGGGGGCTAATAACTTTTCTGCTAACGGGATTGTGGGCTCAACAGAGGGGGAAAGGATTACACCTATGTGTCTATCGTCTATTCTTTTAGTAATTCATTTAACTTATGTGTATTTATATGTGATTGATATTCAAAGGTATTGGTGTGGTGAAGTTTCTTATGATAAATAAAATTTACATAAACTTTATTCCAGTGTGTCGGTCAGCTCGTCCCAAAATATATGTATTCCATTGTTATAGTTTTCACGTCTGTACGTCTAACCGTCGTCACTTGTGTGTGCGTGTCTGTGAGTGGTTGATATAGAGTATATCTCTATAACTGAGTAATCTGTCTGACTAACATTTTTCTGTTGTAGAGAGATAGGCTGAGCGAGAGATTTCTCGAGCTTCAGGGACAGACTTACTTATTTTTTTTCCAACATCTCACTCGTGAAAAGCTATCTCTTATATTATCTCTCACTGAGTCATCTCATGTTCTAGTATATTCAGAAGGGGCCAATCTGAGTCTTCATTCACCTATCACAAATCTACGACAAATGTGTTCTCGTTTTCCGGGAATTGAACTCTAATGCTGAGCAAGTACGACAAATGTGGACTCGTCTAACGGGATTTTGAACTTAGAATAGAAGACGAGACGACAAAAATCAGCTCATCTGCAGGATTAATTTTCTTAATTCTGAAATAGAGTAAGAGTGTGATGTCTCGTGAGTTTTAGTATCTTTAAAAATAACTATCCCTTAGACTAACGATCTGTTTATGGGCTTGCTGACCACAGAAATAATAATTGTTTTTCCACAGCATTATTGAGTATTATAAATTTTGATTTACAGGTTGATTTTTGCCGGAAGATATGTTATGTATTGATTTTCTAATACTAAACCGCTGGTAGAGTTTGTGATTGTATAACAATCACAGGATTTTGAAGCAGAAAGGTGTTTTGAACTAAGTTAAGGAGCGCGTTCGAACTTATATTTTTGTCCTGTTAATCGCCTCCCTTGCACTAACTGACTTCAGGGGTGAACTTGATAGTGGATTAAAAATTAAGGGATTTTTTTCTCTCCTTAAATTTTTGACAATAATTGTTTTGTTTCCACTGTAGCAACTTAATTTTGTTAGTGACTAATCTTAACTACCATAAATTTGGCATAGTCGCTTGCAGTTAGAGCCTGTATTGCCATTAATAGCAGTGATAGTTAGATACTAATATTATAGGAGGAGGTATCCCTGATAAATTATAATATCTTTTTGTATTTTCTCGTAAGTGGTAGAGAACCAGTGTATCCTTTTTCTTACTTCTCTCTCGACTAAGTCTCAGTCAGCTATCGGAAATGGCCGAGAGGGCAAAGCTTAGACAGATGCTCAGAGACGAAGCAAGGGAAGGGGGACTGAAAGGAGAGGAAGCGAAAGCTTTTGTCAGGGACGAACTTGACAGATATGATGCGGAGAAGAAAGCAGCAGAAGCTAGAGAGCAGAAGAAGATGGACGAGGAAAGGGAAATCCGCAGGACGAACGAAAAATAAAAGGAACGACAGCATGAGGAAAGAGAGAAACAGAGACAGCACGAGTAAAAAGAGAAAGAGAGACAGCATGAGGAAAAAGAGAAGGAGAGACAGCATGAGGAAAGAGAAAATGAGCAACGCCGACAGCATGAGTTGGCTTTTAAAGCTCTAGAAGCCCAAAATCGTGGGGCTGCCTCTACCTCCAGCATTTGAGAGTCTTCTCCTCATTCCTCTTTAACTGATTAGTCTAACAATCAATCTCCTCATTTAGCAGCTATGTCTTTTGCTCTAGAATCTTTCCCTCGTCCTAATGAGAAGATTGACACGTGGCTAGAAAAATTTGAGAAAATGGCAATTCTGTACGGTTTAGAGAGGTCGCGTTGGTGTATGAAGCTTTCCCAGGCTTTAAAAAGTAGTGCTTATGATGTGTACTCAAAACTGGAAAGCAGCTAACAAGACAACTACAACGTGTTGAAGAAAGCGTTACTTGAGCGCTTTGAAATGAACGTTAGAAAATTGTTGCAACTGTTCTGGAACAGCAGAAAGGAGAATTCTGAAAATTTTCAGCAGTTCTCTACTCATCTGAAGGGATACTTGACAAAGTGTCTGGAGCTGTCACAGCTCGCCTTTACCTATGAAGGACTTGCGGAGTTCGTTATATGCGAACAGATAAAGAACACTTTGTCTGGTTACACCCGGAGATTTTTAGCTGAGCAGGGTGCAGAAAAGCTTGAAGACATTTTGGAAAAGTCTGAGCGATATCATAATGCGCTGGCCGAACTGCCGGCCACAAAACGTAAACCGACAGAAGAGCCTTTTCGAAAGAATAATCTAGACCAAGTTTCTCACCAAAATAACCACAGAGAAACGGAACCCCAGAACCCCCCTCCGGAAAAATCTAAGTTCTACAAAAACAAGTACCCCAACAACAATAAACAGTCTGATCAACCCAACCGTCCTACATGGCAGCGCGGTCAGAAAGGACAGGGTGACAAAGGGAAAACCCCTGCGCACGGGACATATGATCAGAGCGAGCACACCGAGCCTAAACGCATCGGATGCTTGCTATCAGTCTCGCAAGGCAGAATCGATGTCAGTGGTTCTCAACCTGAGGGAGAGAGACCCTCTACGCGAGGAACTGTTATATTGAACGGGACTTCAACTTATTGTTTGTTTGATACGGGGCTTTCTTATGATTGCATTGTTGCCAGGCACCTGGTAAAACCCGGTCAAGAGACAGAAGAAACCGTCCAACTTTGTGGAATTTCTAAGAATGATACACCAACAACGCTTTCCATTGCATTGGTGGAGATACACTCTGATTTTGTCAGAGGTGTGATTAAAGCGGCTGTTATGGATGACCCCCATCTACCCAGTCATACTTGGCGGTAGATATGTGTTTATTGGGAAACCGCAAGAGCCAATTGTGGCAACAGTAACCTCAAGAGGGCAAACCAAGAAGGAACGGGAGCCTGCGCCAAATTTGTTGCCTAAGGAACTTAAAGAGGTGCAACAAAATGACCCTATTTTGGAACCCTGCTTTAGGAAACTGCCCATGGCTAAGGACCCTAGAGTCCACGGGGACATATTTTCTGAGGATGGCGTACTTTATCGCAGAACGGGCAAGCCTGAACAAGGTTATAATCAGCTCCTAGTACCGAAACAGTACAGAAGCCAAATCCAAGAAATGGGGCACTCTCTTCCCTTTAGCGAACATATGTGATAGAACGCCACAAATCAGCGTATATCTACTCATTATTGGTGGCCAGGAATGAACTCTGATATTATCAGATATGTGAAATCCTGTGCCCAGTGCCAACGTGTGCCACCCAAGCAACGGACACCTCCAGTTTCCCTTGGTGAAATGCCAATAATGGGGACACCATTCGAACGGGTTGTGATCGACATTTTAGGACCCTTAGAAAGGACTAAAAGGTATAGCCTGACCTTAGTCGACACATGCACTTTATGAGCAGAAGCTATACTGCTAACATGCGCGGATGCCAAGCATGTCGCAGAAGCCCTAGTGCAGACTTTCAATCGGTTGGGATTCCCTCAACACGTGTTGACGGATAACGGATCTCCATACCGTAACTTGTTGATAGATGAGATCATTAAAAACTTGAGGAACCAGCACATCTACATAAAGCCTTATAATCCGGCCGGAAGTGGGTTAGTAGAACGTGCCAACGGAAACCTCAACATGATGCTAAGTAAACTGAGACAAGAGAAACCTGAAGATTGGAATCTTTGTCTTCCTGCAGCTTTATTTGCATACAGGGAAGCCCCCACATACTTCCACAGGATTTCCCCCAGCTACACTTTTATTCGGCAGACCTATTAAGGGGCTGCTTGAAGCCTTACTTCAGTCGCTGACAGACCAGGAGGCTGATGAGACAGTCGTCTCAGCCAGTAAATATGTGTCGGATTTAAAGGAAAGGTTAAAACTAGGATGGAACCTAGCAACGACCAGCTTTAAGCGCCCACGCGCAAAGCACGCAAACCGATACAGGAAAGCTGCGAAAGAGAGAGAATTACAACCAGGGGAGAAAGTTTTGTTGTTACTCCCAACCGGGAACAACAAACTACACATCGGATGGCAAGGGCCGTTTACCGTCCTTAAAAAGATTTCAAAGGCTAACTACCAGATCTCTATAAAAGGAAAGGAGAAGGTCTACCATGTAAATCTGTTAAAGAAATACTTGGAAAGACCGGTGCCGACCTCCGAACAGCTTTTGGCGATCGCCAAAATTGACGAAGATGACGATAGATGCAGGGAAGTTCCACTGCCAACACACGGAATCTTGCTACCCTGTTTTCGTTTCGTGACTGGTGTATTTTATGTTCTTCTCTTGTTTCATATTTTTACATTTGTTCATTATGCCTTATCAGAAACAGTTGATTTCTTCACTTCATTCTTTTATTACCTATTCATTTTCTCTCATGCCTTCTGACATATCTCGTACTGCTTCTGACTTAGCCTTTACTATTTACAAGAAGACACGCTGTACATGTCACATTAATTTTCTCAAGAACTGTCTCAGTGCTAGGGTTATTCCCAAAGGGTTTGTCTCTAGCTTCCATTTATCGGCTGGACTTCCTCATCCTGCTGACCAGCCCCGCTTATAACAGGTTGAGAAGAAATGTTCCTTCCAACGTATGAGGTGCGTCATTGCTATACATAAACGCCAGCTGACTGAGTTTGAACTTTCCAAATCATACCTTACTCAACAACTACGTCAAAGGACTTCGTCGTGCCCGGCAGTGTTTCCTCTTATTCGCACTATTACCCATGACACGAATAGGGAGCTGTATACTCGTTTGTGCACGCATAAAAAAGAGAAATTGCGCCGCCTCCGTCCGCAACCTCCTTCAGGGTCCTCTATTCAGTCTTCTACCCACGCTAAAGTTATTTGCATTCCTCCAGATTTGCATCTGTCTCCTGATGAATTGTCTGTCCTGAGTAAAGATCTTAAGTTTGTTCCTCTTCGTTCTAATTTTGATAAATATTCTCTGCTTCAAGATGTTCACAGCTTCCATCGCCGCATGCGTCTTAAATATTACCATCGTAAGGGTAAGGATTCTACCAGGGTTTCCGATACTAATGACATCTTTCGTCGTTTTGGCAAACCTAAACTAGACTGGACTCCAGCTCCAGGAGCTTCTCGTGCTCTGGATTTATATATTGCCAATACTTTACATGACATTGACCAGCTCAATCAATGCCGTCTCCGTCGATCTAACCTCACGTCTTCTGAATGGCGGGCATTATCACGCCTTAAAAACCGTGATGATATTGTTATCAAGCCGGCAGACAAAGGTGGTGCTGTGGTTGTTTGGCGTAAGGACTTATACATTCATGAAGGAGTTACACAGCTAGGTAACACTACCTTTTACACACCTTGTTCTGGTGACGCTACAGTCCGTAATAATCTTACTGTTTATGAGACTATCCGTGGCCTGGTCCATGATGATCTTCTTTCTTCTGGTGCTTTATCTCTCCATATTTTTGATAGTTGTCTTGGTAAGGCTTCCTTTTACATGCTTCCTAAGGTGCATAAAATTGCTAACCCTGGTAGGCCTATTGTTTCAGCATGTTCTTGTCCCACTGAACGTATTTCTGAATTCCTTGATAGTATTTTCCAGCCTTTAGTCGCCAATCTGCCTTCTTATTTGAAAGACACTACTCATGCTATTACTACTTTTGATTCGATCAGATTCACGCCGGATCGTACTTACCGTCTTTTCCTCCTAGATGTTTGTTCCCTTTATACTTCTATTCCACATGCTGATGGTCTGAAGGCACTCCAATTTTTTCTCGACTAGCGTACTGATCTTACTATAAGTACAGGTCCGCTTCTTCGCCTTGCTGAGTTGGTTCTTATTCTCAACTCTTTTGAGTTTAATGGCCAATTCTTCAATCAAATCAGTGGCGTCGCTATGGGTACTAAGATGGGCCCTAGTTACGCTTGCCTGTTTATAGGCCACTTTGAATATTTGGTCTTTCAAAGTTATGATGGACCAATACCTGAGTTTTACCGCCGCTATATTGATGATGGTATTGGTATTACAGACATGTCTGAGGTAGACCTCCGTCGATTTATTGACTATGTTGGTAATTTCAATCCTGCCATCAAATTCACTTCTGAAATCTCTACGACCTCAGTGAACTTCCTTGACATCACTGTGACTATTAGTCCTACTTGTCTTAAAACGTCTGTCTATTATAAGGTTTATGACGCTCATGGTTTCCTTCTTTATACTTCATCGCATCCTCTTAGTTGTAAAAATTCCATTCCCTTTTCACAACTTCTTCGCTTGCGTCGGTTATGTCACGATGACGATGATTTTCATCAGCGAGCTCAAGAGATGCTTGAGTTCTTTCGCCGACGTCTTTATCCAGAACATATTTTATCTGATGCCCTTAATCGTATCACACGCGTCACTCGTCAGACGGCACTCACTACTGAACCTTCTGTCCAATCTGACAGACTCAAACTGGTTCCAACTTTCCATCCTCACTGTCTGGCGGTAAAGAGAATTCTGTTTCGACATCTGCCTATTCTCAACTCTGATCCTGATACCAAAGAGTTGTTTCGTGATACACCTTTGGTAGCTTATCGTAGGGATAGGAATTTTAAGGATATTCTTGTACACAGTCGCTTGCGACATACTAGCCCGTCTTACTTTGGTACTAAACCGTGCCAACGCCGGATATGTAAGACCTGTCCGTTTGTACTCCAAACTCAGACAGTTACTTTTCCGAAAGGAAAATTTATCATTAGAGAGTCTTTTACGTGCGAATCCAGAAACCTGATTTATGCTATCATCTGCAAGAGATGTGGCATGACCTATATTGGTGAAACTGGCAGGCGTTTGGCAGACAGGTTTCGTGAGCACTTGAATGACATCTATCATGACAAACATTTACCGGTGGCCCTTCATTTCAATAGGCCTGACCATGCAGGTAATTCTGATATTCATGTTACTGCCCTCCTTTCATGTGCCGGTAATGACAAGACTCGCTTTTCGTTGGAGAATCGCCTTATTTTGAAAATGGGTGTTTTAGCTCCCGATGGTTTGAATATCCAACATCATTTTGCATAAATTCTGGTAGCTTTTCTCTTTTTCATTCTTTATTCGTTGCCTTTTAGATCTATCTTCTTATGTTTTTGTTTTGGTTCGTTTCGTATCTTTTTATATCTTTGGTTTTGTCGCTATCGTACGTCACTTCCTTGCGATTTCCGTGACGGAGTACTGTTGCTTTCTTTCACAGATTCTTTGGATTGAGCTGAGATAACTTTTATTAGTTCATCAGTATTGTTTATTCTCTTTTTTTCGTTTTGTTGATTATTTACTTTCTTGTTTCGGTATTTCTGTTAGATTTTACTATTTTCTTGTATTATTATTGTTCTTTTTCTCTCATCACTGTGGTTGTTTACTTTTTCCATCTGCTTGTATCGCCCATTTGTTGTATATTTCTCATCACCGTATAGTTTTTTGTAGTACCTGTATGTATTCTTGTCTTTGTAACCTGTTTGTGGCTGACGAAGGGTAAAACCCGAAACGTCCCTTGTTTCTTGTGAACCGTTATTTGTAAAACTGATCAAATACCGTTTTATTGGTTTTAACACGGAATCTTACAACGTCAAAAGCGGCGACACTCTTTCAAACGCACACGGAATACATCCCAGAGAAAGAAAACGTGGGAACAGACTTCATGAGTAGGAATTGGACAGAGACGGAGGGGGAAGATGAGAGTGAAGATAATAGTCACCGGGACGCCACTGATATATGAAATCATTTTTCATAAAGTGGACATGGGATGGTTCCATATCTGGTAAATATATATATATATATATATATATATATATATATATATATATATATATATATATATATATATATATATATATATATATATATATATATATATATATAAATATATATATATGAGAATAACCTAGAAGAAACATTTTGTGCTTAAATAACTGGGTTTTTAAGTTAAAACCTGTCTGGCATTGTGGTTGCATCCAGAAAGAGACAGAGTATCCATCTCACAAACTTTAAGATTAAATGCAGTAACTGGGTCTATCGAGCCAGATTATATTTCTTCCCTAAATCTCATGTACATTCAGCCCCTGTGGCGAGAAAAATTACAAAACAGTAATAGTTCCGACGTGTGACCAATTGTGGTGTGACCAAGAATTTTTATATTGAGAGAAGTTACCAACTGTCATTTCCTAAGTACGGGAAACCTCGCGATTTTGACACTGTGAGCCGGTTTAAAATTTCTTACCTGAACTGATTCAAGTGACACAAACAGTAATCCAAAAATATAGTTGTAAAGTTAACGGTCCCCGGAACATTGGATGAAACATGTATCTGCAGAGCTGCGATTCGCTTTAGCAAAAGAATACGGATTCACTGTGTGTGTGTGTGTGTGTGTGTGTTTGTGTGTCCTAAAGATTGCGCCAGAAGGAAAAACATCACGTTTTGTAGGTAAGAAAGAACGTCAGTGGCCACTGGTGAATGAACAGAGTGAAAGCAGGACTGAGTGATTCCCTTATGGTATAATTTATGCACCCACATTGTATTTTCTTTATGCAAGTTTGTTGTAAATGCTGTTTTCCTCTTAGAATAGATTAATGTATCAACTCTGTTCTTAACTGTAGAGGGAAACCCTAGATTATAGCGTATAAATCTGTGACTCTTTGGGGGCTAATAACTTTTCTGCTAACGGGATCGTGGGCTCAACAGAGGGGGAAAGGATTACACCTATGGGTCTATCGTCTATTCTTTTAGTAATTCATTTAACTTATGTGTATTTATATGTGATTGGTATTCAAAGGTATTGGTGTGGTGAAGTTTCTTATGATAAATAAAATTTACATAAACTTTATTCCAGTGTGTCGGTCAGCTCGTCCCAAAATATATATATTCCATTGTTATAGTTTTCACGTCTGTACATCTAACCGTCGTCACTTGTGTGTGCGTGTCTGTGAGTGGTTGATATAGAGTATATCTCTATAACTGAGTAATCTGTCTGACTAACATTTTTCTGTTGTAGAGAGATAGGCTGAGCGAGAGATTTCTCGAGCTTCAGGGACAGACTTACTTATTTTTTTTTCAACATCTCACTCGTGAAAAGCTATCTCTTATATTATCTCTCTCTGAGTCACCTCATGTTCTAGTATATTCAGAAGGGACCAATCTGAGTCTTAATTCACCTATCACAAATCTACGACATGCAGCATAAAAGATTTTCACAGTTGGCCATTTGCAACACCTACTGGGTTACCTAACTTCGAGAAACTGCACACGAAAACATCGTACTTCCAGCCTCCATCACTTACCTGTGACACATGTGGTTTGTTTCGTTTAGCTGGAAGTTCATTCTTTGGAATTAGACCAGCGACCCCTGACCGCTTAGGTATCTGTCTTTCCGATGACCAGACAGGTTGACATCGCGAAGGTTCATTAGTGCGTAAGAAAACTTGCCGGTTCCATAGGCCTGCCTCACTTGTTGAAGGCATTCGATGGTGGTGCCTATGTTCTTTCTTTGGGAATGTGACTTGATTAGACTGTGTACGTTCTTCACTTGCTGAAGTCCCTCGATGGTGGTGCCTATGTTCTTTCTTTGACAATGTGACTTGATTAGACTGTGTACGTTCTTCACTTGTTGAAGGCACTCGATGGTGGTGCCTATGTTCTTTCTTTGACAATGTGACTTGATTTGACTGTGTATGTTCTTCACTTGTTGAAGGCACTCGATGATGGTGCCTATGTTCTTTCTTTGACAATGTGACTTGATTAGACTGTGTATGTTCTTCACTTGTTGAAGGCACTTGATGGTGGTGCCTATGTTCTTTCTTCGACAATGAGACTTGATTAGACTGTGTATGTTCCTCACTTCGTAAAAGCACTCTGTGGTGTTGTATGTTCTCTTTATTTAACGATAACAATGGTTTAGACTGTGTATGTTCCAGACTTCGTGCATGCACCCTATGGTGAAGTACGTACCCTTTCTTTGACGATGAGACTGGTCCCGGCTGTATGAACACCCCATTTGGTGAACGCACTCGTCGGCCCTGCGTGTACGTAACAACTGACGATGAGACCGGTCCAGACTGTACATGTTTTTCGTTTGGTGAACACTCTCGTAGGTCATCATATGACGACTCTAGTCGATGTTGTATATTTTCCGTAGTTGGCGATGAGACTCGTCTGAGCTGTTCTTCACCAGATGACAACACAGGTATGTTTTGTGTATATTTCACACAGCGTGACGGGTCAAATTCAGGCCACATATTTGATGGCAATGTTTGTCCCGACTGCATACATTCTTTACTTGGTGGATTTATAAACTTATCACCGAGTATCCTTTTTCTAACATAGTTGAATATACCTTTTGATTTATTCACTGCTCCTTTGAACAGTAAAAATAATAGTAGCGCTATTAATAGTCCAAAGCTCAATAAAAAAATTAATAGAATTGCATCAAGAATCCATAGTGCGCTCATGTTTACAGGCAACAGTTGGAAAATAACTACGTAGAAAAAGAAAACTTCATATTTCAAGTTTTTGATGAAATATTCATATTCCAATTTTATGCGGAGATTTTCATGTTTTGCTTTTCTGATCAAATGCTCATGTGGGTTCTACATATCAGTCAGCACAGAGGGAAAAACAAAGATGTATGGTGTACGTGGGTCAAGCCCCTGAAGGCTTTGCCTTGCTAGATTATCACAAATATCACATGGCTTGACTCCTAAACATTGTACTAGCTGAGCACCTGACTATTTCACGTAAATAAACTGTCTGATAATTCCAGGTAGCCAAAGATGCTCTAATATTTCGAGTGTATAAATTGTCTGAGATATTCAAGTAACTGAGTTGACTGAATTCACAACGTTGAACTGGCCAAATTTTTCATGTGAGCGAACTATCTAAGGATTTCACGTCGCTGAATTACTCGAATATTTCATGTGACGCCAGTGACTGGAGATTTCACTTGATTGTAGTTCCTAAAGCATTTGCGTAGCTGACGTGTAATTCGGAACAAGCATACGATGATTATAGCGTGTCCATGAAAACCTGTTCAAAATTGTATTATTACAATATTTTCTATATAAGGCTATGTAAAAAAACTATTGCTGTCTAGTCCTTTACAAAAGAAAACTGCTTGTTTACTCTCAGTTTCAGTTTTCCAAGAATCTTCCCAGAATTGCCTTTTTTTAGATTTTAAGCCACTGCATGCATGTTAGTATGCTATTTATTTTATTACACTTCTAACAGAGAATGGCATCATCTTCAAGAAGAGCATGTTTTCCTTCATCGCATTTATTTTGTTATATTTGTGGAGAGTACACTTTCAAAGAAGAACATAGGAAGCATATTACTGTTTTTGTGAAAAAGGCATACTTTGCTTACTTTAAAGTAAAACTAGGTGACCAGGACAAGTCTTGGGCTCCTCATATTGTTTGCAAAACATGTGTTGAACACCTGCGACAGTGGACTTGTGGGAAAAGAAAATGTTTAAAATTTGGAATTCCAATGGTTTGGAGAGAGCCCAAGAACCACTATGATGACTGTTATTTCTGTGTTGTGAATATTAAGGGAATTAATGAAAAAAAAATCACAAAAAGTGGAAATATCCAGATTTAGATTCTGCTAGGCGACCTGTTCCACACGGAGATGACATACCAATTCCAACTTTCAGTCAGATTTCGGATTCCCTGCTAGAAGATGAGACAGCAGTGGCATGTGGAACGACAAGTGACAGTGATAGTGATTTCGAAGATGATTTTTCAGATGCTCAACGCTTCGACCAGCTTGAACTAAATGATCTAATCCGAGATCTATATCTCTCCAAGGAATCTTCAGAACTTTTGGCTTCAAGATTGAAAGAAAATAAATTACTGACTGCTGAAACAAAGGTTACATTTTATCGCAGCAGAGAGCAAGGTTTTATTCCATTCTTTTGTAAAGAAAACAACCTTGTGTTTTGTACTAATGTAGGAGGTCTTGTTAACAAAATGGGTGTAAGTTATACACCAGATGAGTGGCGACTTTTCATTGACAGCTCTAAAAGAAGTTTGAAGGGTGTTCTCTTACACAATGGTAACAAATATGGCTCAATTCCAATTGCTCATTCTACTACAATGAAGGAGGAGTATGCTACAATAAGCACAATTCTGGAAAAATTGAAGTATTTAGAACATGACTGGATGGTTTTTGTAGATCTTAAAATGATGAACTTCTTGCTTGGCCAGCAAATGGGATTCACCAAATATCCATGCTTTATATGTTTGTGGGATAGCAGGGCAAAAGATATGCACTGGACAAAGAAACAGTGGCCGTTGAGGGATGAATTTAAAGTTGGAGAAAAAAATATTGTCAATAAGCCTCTCATTGATCGAAAAAGAGTTCTACTGCCAATATTACATATAAAGCTTGGCTTGATGAAGCAATTTGTTAAGGCACTGAACAAAGACGGTACCTGTTTTAATTACTTATGCAGAAAGTGTCCAGAATTGAGCATAGACAAACTTAAAGCTGGAATTTTTGATGGACCTCAAATTAGAAAGTTAATAAACGATCCAAATTTTATTGATTCCATGAAACAGAGTCCACAGCCTGGTCATCATTTGTTTTAGTTGTGCAAAACTTTCTGGGTAACTTTAAAGCAGACAATTTTTTTGAATTAGTTGGAAACATGCTGTCGAGTTTTTGTGAACTTGGATGCAACATGAGCATAAAATTGCACTACCTCCATAACCATTTACATTTATTTTCGGAGAATCTTGGCGACTTTAGTGAGGAGCAGGGTGAAAGATTTCACCAAGATATAAAAACAATGGAAGAGAGATACCAGGGACTTCGGGATGCCCACATGATGGCAGATTACTGTTGGACCCTTAAGCGTGACTGTCCGGGCATATCACATTCCAGGAAGTCCTCGAAAAGATCCTTTTTGCGTGTTGACTAAACAAGTGCAAGTGATAACGTTTTATTACATTTTTGGTAATATATGCACAGTAATTACATATAATATGAATGCAGACTAAAGTCAAAATGCCACTGATAGCACCTAACTCTACGATTGTACATAACAATTGCCCTACTAATATGGTCATTCTTAGTTATCTCAAAAACTAGAGCTGATAGAAAAAATCTGATTACATTTTTGGAATCAGCAACCCAAAAGTACCCAAGAACAGCTATAAAATTTAAGGCACCAAAATGTGTGCATACCAGTGTAATCTGAAGCTGTCATTGTAACCTTTATCCACGGCGTTGACGTCACCGCCAAGCAAATAGTACGCAATCGAAGTAACCCGTTACTCAGGCTAACTGTGTCAATAACACTGTCCTTTCATCAAATTTAAAACTTTTATTTGTTAAATCCAGTCGGTAAACTTCTTACTTTTATGAAAGAACGATTTAACTTTTATAACTCTCTCATCCGTGGTGATGAATCAGGATGGGGCTTCTCTGCTAGAGTAAAGGGCAGAATCGTCGCTGAACATAGCGAGGCTTACATGATAACAACCTCTAGCATGAGAATGGAGATAGAGACAGCTACTACAGCCTTAAGGTGGTTGTCTGAAACTTCATTAATACAGGCAGTAATTGTGTCCAACTCTCAGTCCAAGCTTCGGAATGTTCCAAATGGATCGCTACGGCATGAATGAAAAACACAGAAGCTTCGCATCTGCAGGAATTGGTGTGGATCTACTGTCCTGGTCATACAGGGGTACGCGGTAATGAGAGAGCTGACAGACTAGCATCAAGAACAAGAGCACACACAGTGGGGACACTGGATATGGGTAAGGGAGAGATACTGAGGACAATTAATGATCGCCTGCTAGAGACCGATACTGTATTAGATGAATCAACAAGGTTACAATTGCTGGATTTTGGCATCAAACGTAAGACCAGCAGGAATGGACGTGTGACATGATGCATCCGGCGTGTATACAACCAGCACGTTACAGGAACAATTAACATTCATACCGTTATGCATTTGCTGAGGGAGACTGAGCAGCTATGGGTTTGCATGGAGTACAATGAAGTCAATTTTGTTTAACAATAACCATAATTCTCTCATCTAAACCCATTAAATGGTAGGCTAAAGAGCCATGTTGTTAGAACATTAAAAAGCATTAATAATAAAAAGAATATAAAAGAACCATATCTTTATTTTCGATCTGAAATGTCAAGTCAATCCTATTGTATGGCTCTGAAACATAGAGAACAACAAAAACAACAACCAAAAAGCTACAGACTTTTATAAACGGGACTTGCGTAGAATAGAAGGACTGAAATGGTATGACAAAGTCACAAATGTGGAACTGATGTTAAGAACTAGACAAGTGCCAGTGGAACAACAGTTGAGAAGAAGACGCTGGCGATGGATAGGACACACATTGAGAAAACCTGTTGATAGCATTACAAGGCAGTCCTTGTTCTGGAATCCACAGTGAAAAAGAGGCAGAGGTAGATCCAAAAAGTAAAAGGAGAAGTGAACTAAATACAGAAGTGAAAAGGAAGCGGAAAACATAAAAAGAACTTGAGCGGATGACACGTGACAGGAGGACTTGGCATGTGTTTGCTGAAGGCCTAGGCACCATGGGGATCTAAAGGGTATTGATTGATGTCTTTTTGTTATAGCTTCTTCAGTTTCTTCATATGCCATGCCAGGTATCGTGGGCGATCATATCTCTCCACAACTTCAACTGCATAGTGATCATCGTCATTACTAATCAATTTCCGGTGAAGCAAAGTCCTAGAATGAGATTAATCAAGACCTCCCGTCTCGTGCCTTTCGTTCCAGCCTTTCATTTCCTTTTTTTTTAAAGTCTGTTTCTAATTCCCTTATTAGTTAGCTTTTAGGTCAACCTGTAATTTTTTACTCTGGGAATTCCAGTCCAATGATTGTTGTGCAATGCTTTCAGCTGGTTTCCTGAGTGTATGTTCTATCCCGATCTCATGCCATTTATTCCACTTTTTTTACCAGTGATATTGTTCTGTTTCTTTCAAACAATTGCACTATGGTAATCATGCCGTACTAATCTAAATTCTGTTTTGTGCAATATCTCTTGTGTGGTAGTCTTCCACGTTTTTACCATTGATATTTGTCTGTTTCCTTCAAACAATTGCACTATGGTAATCATGCCGTACTAATCTACATTCTGTTTTGTGCAATCTCTCTTGTGTAATAGTCTTCCACTTTTTTGGTTCATGTTTGACCGCTTTTCTAAACTGAAACTATTACTTCATTGTCGCTATCTATATGCACCATGGTGTGCCATACCTGTTTCAGTCACTAGACTGCTAGCATAGGCGTCTAATGTTTAAGCCCTGGTAGCTAGAACTTAATGGCTGTATGTATGGAGTGTGTACTTTACTCAAATGGTTAGTTGTTAAAATAACTTTAATTCATAACTGCTGCACACTTTGAATACAAAGTTAAATATAAAGGGTGATTAAAAAACCACTTTCAATCTGTTATTTCTTCAATCCTAACCAATTAATTCATACGAAACAAAACGTCAAAATGAAAAAAAAAATTAACTGTTAATTTTATTACATTAAAAAAGATGTTTTATTAACATCACAGCTCAACGTTAGATCAAATTTATTCTACACAAGTCATTCCGTCATAGCGGTCAACAATTTTTGCTGTCTTGTGACGTCATGTTATTGGCAAATTTACGTTTATTTTATTTTGTTTCTGGAAATAAACATAACACGTTTGGCAACTATTGTTCCTTGTTTTGATATTTTAAAAATGCTTATCAAATAGATGCAAATAAGGATATGGACATTAAAATGTGGGCGAAATTGTTAGGTTTTTTTTTTAAACTTCTTATGACAAGGCACGTTATTTCAACATAGACCGAAGTGCCCTGGTTATATCACAGCGCAGCTGCCATTCAAATGTGTGCTCAGTCAAATCTAGTACGTTATAGATCAATTCTAAACCCTTAAAAGATGTAGGCTACTAGTGTATAACAGCTATCACGGCAAAGGCCACGACAGTGCTATTTCTGAAAAGAACTGGAAACACTGGAAGCTAGTTCTGAAAAGGTCTAATATTGTCTTTCAGAAAATGATGAAGCGCTGATAAAGATAGTCCTGAAAAGGACTACGCCACCTTAGTGTATACTGCCCGGACCCAGTATAGCGCCAACAACAAAGTAACAAAGTGTGATGCGAGTGTGGTTAAAAAAATGGTACAATTAACACGCTGAATAACGAATCGGCAAAGATAATGACAGTATGATAATGCGGTTACAGTGGCGATGTCATATACCTAAACAGAAACACTCTTACCTTTAAGGGAAGAGCACAAACCAGTGAGTGGTCCCTTACGATAACTAATGCAGAATGACAATAAAAATGTCATGATATTTTTTTCATACATAAGCTAAACCCGGATTCAACCGGATATAAAAGAGGGTTGTGGACTTGGAATCGGCAGTTTTGTGCAGAGTCGGGTTGTAGTCGGAGACGGTTACAAGCTCCTCGACTACGACTACTCTCATAATTTAAAAGTTCTCGAAATATCATCATTTTCCTTTGCGCACCTTACGGAGCACGGAGCCACGGCTGGAGCTGGTCCCCTCGCAGGAAGCCTTTTGAGTCTACGGCATTGATAAATTCAACTCTTCAAGAAGACAGTCAGACAAGCCAGAATAAGGAATAGGATCAGGATTCTACTTTAAAGATCCTAGGAACCTGAACACTAAGTCGTAGTGGGATTTTAATGTAAAGTAATACACCAGACCACGTGTAACAGGCATCTTAACCAAGTTGCCGAAACTATTTCTCTGAGCCAAAAGTCCGTCTTCCCAAAGATATTTGGGGTAAGTTGTACAAGTGAAAACTGTTAGTGGATGTCCAAGTCATACGGGGCTGGCAATATCTGTATATAAAATGATGGTTTCATGAACCACCACTGCAAGAGCTGGTGACTGCTTTATGCTTCATGCGGGTTTCTCATAGAGAACCAAAAGCAGATGTAGTCCCAAGTTTCTTATGGAGCAGGGAGTGGATGATGACAGAAATAATGTACATAATTATTAACATTTTCAATCAGTTCATATGTATATGTAAACACGTTTTATATAAATGCTATGGTGTTTTCTGCTCACTGGGATTAACGTTAATGCACAGGGAGGGTAAAGTTCTCAGGAAGATAGGATGGTGGAATGAAAGATGGGAGGAGGGAGATGACACCTGATTTTCCTGCCACAAAACCCAATACTCATGAGGCTATTTGTTTCTCTCTTATTTCGTGATACTAAACGGTAGTACCAATTGGTAGTACTAGTCTGTGGAACAAGTGTGTGGTATAAGTGGTTTTCAGCCAAAGCTAGACATCAACATCAAACGGGTCTTATCAGACGTTGGGCCATCTTCGTAATTACTCAAAGATACTACGAGGGACGTGTTACACCCACCATACTTGGCCAGTGACGAGAGTGAACCAGTCTATAACCTGCAAGGAACAAGCATCGGCTGGAGCAGAAGCCAACCGAGATCTTATTGGCAGCTAAGTACCAACTTAAAGCAGTCAAGTGAACTATTTAAGCTAATTCCCTAAACATTTCACACAATCAGTTCTGATTAGTCTTTAAAGAAATATTAATATATCACCCCATTATTTATTTTACCTTGTCACCTATAATTGATTATTAAATTTGTTATATGTATACATATAAATTTAGAGTTGATTTAGTCATTTTGAGTGAACTGCACCCGTATGTCTCAATCATTTTAAATACATATAACAGACTACTGAAGTAATATTTTACTCATTTAAATCAGTTAGGGCTCATCAAAATGAGTAAAATTCTTACTCCTCGTAGAAAGTCAGGAATGATTGACAGTTTACACGACCTAGTACTTGATTTCCTAAATTCCAATGAGGCTCCCTAGAACTGAAGCACCATTCTTCAATTCACATCTCTGCCAAGAGTAGTCTTGAGCTAAAGGTAGATACCTTTGAAGACCCTCAGTAGATACTCTGAAGTTTGGTCACTGTTGGACAATCACTGCAGAGCAAGGGGAGTAAATCCTGTGACAGAGACACATATACAAAAACACTCTGACATATATAGACAAACATTGACACTTTTACACAAACACTAATGCATATACACAAACACTCTGTCACATATACACAAACACTAACACATATACACAAACACTAATCCATATACACAAACACTCTGACACATATATACAGACACTAACACATACACACAAATCCTCTGACACATATACACAAACACTCTGACACATGTGCACAATAACTGTGACACATATACACACACACTAACAAATACAGTATACAGAAACACCAACACTTATACACAAACACTAACTCATAAACACTAACACGTATATACAAACACTAACACATATACACTAATACTCTGACACATATACACAAACACTAACACATATACACAAACACTAACACATATACGCAAATATAACACATATACACTAACACATATACACAAATATAACACATATACACAAACACTAACACATATACACAAAAATAACACATATACACAAACACTAACACATATACACAAACACTAACACATATACACAAATATAACACACATACACAAACACTAACACATATACACAAACAATCTGACACATGTACACAATAACTGTGTCACAAATACACAAACACTCTGACACATATACTCTACCACTAACACATATACACAAACCCTAACACATATACACTAACACTCTGACACAAATACACTAACATTCTGACATACAAACACAGACACTCGTAACTGAACCACAAATATAATGCGTCTTTCATCACCATCATCATGATTTACCTATTTGCTCTTTATAGGGGAAAAAACCAGGCAGGGCCGGCTTTAAGGCGATTTAAAATATCTTACCAAATCAGGACCCATGCTAACTGGGGGGACGCCTCACTCAGGTTAACACATCCAGCTATGGAAATAAAAGTAAGAAACGAAGCGTGTTTCAAATTGATATCAGGAATATATGTTATCATGTTGATTAAAAAATAAATTATTCTTTTAAACACAGGCTTTTAAAGCACTAAAAAGCCACAAATATCTTTTCAAGGAGTTTATAGCTTGCAGTCAAAAAATGTAACATTAAATTGACAAAAAGCGTGGGGCACTTAAGCGCTTATCATATATATTTATCCATAAGTGTGTAATGAAGTATAAAGCAGAAGTTAATTTCATGTAGAATCAGCGGCCCAGGCTTATTTTATCATAAACATGTGAAAATTGCTAGTGGATATCCAAGTCATATGAGGCTGACAAGCATGGCATATAGAATGATGATTTCATGAACCACCACTGAAAAGCTGGTGACTGCTTTATGCGGGTTTCTCAAAGCGAACAAACAGCAGAGGTAGTCCCAAGTTCTATATGGAGCAGGGAGTGGATGATGACATAAATGATGTACATATTTATTATATTAACATTTTAAACCAGTGGATATGTAAATATAAACATGTTAATATAAATACAATGGATGTTTTCTGCTCACTGGGATTAATATTAATGAGCAGAGAGGGTAAAGTTCTTAGACAGATTGGATGGTGGAATGAAAAAATGGAGGAGGACACCTGATTCTGTGTCAGGAAAATCAATATTCAGGAGGGTGTTTGTTTCTCTCTTATTTCATGATACTAGTAGGTGGTACCAACTGGAGGTGCTATCTGTGGAACAAGAGTGGTATAAGTGGCCTGCAGTCAAAGCTAGACACCTACAGCAGACGCGTCTTAGCAGACGCTGGATCATCTTCGCAATTACACCACCAGACGTGACCAGTGACGAGAGTGAACCAGTCCATTACCTGCAAAGAACAAGCATTGGCTGAAGCAGAAGCCGACATTTTACTGGCATAAACATACTGAGTAAACATTCAAAGCTGCCAAGAGAACACTATATTTTGAAACTAGAAAACAGTTTTTCATATGTGACCATCATCGGTGAAGAAATTTTAAAAGACTTTATCTAAATTTACCCCACCCTTAATTATGGTACAATTGTTAACGATAATTGACTATACAATTTTGTATCTGTAAATATACAAATTTATAGCTGATTTAGTCATTTTGAGTGAACTGCACCCGTATGTCTCAGTCATTTTAAATACTATAACGGAGATATTTAAGTAACATTGTACTGAGTTAAATCAGCTGGGGGCTTGAACGAGCTAAAATACATAATAATTCTTCATAAAAGGAGGCGGGAAATACAAAGTAAAGAATTGCCCAGTCCAATTCAGCAATGTTCGTGATTTCTGAATTTTCTTTTAAACATTCCCTCGAGATAGAAGCATCATCATCCTTCTATCTACAACTTTGCCCGGAGTAATCTTGAGCGAAGGTAGAAACTTTTGAAGACCCTCATTAGATACTCTAGGTTTTGGCCATTGTTGTACCATCACTGCAGAGCAAGGGAAGTAAATCCCGTGACAGGTACTCCAATAGCAATGCATGGAGGCATATCTGGAGTCATCCTTATATGACCACCAGCTATGCACAATGCTACAATATACGTAAGTGGACGTGAACCTGTGTATGTGAGGCTAATTACATCCTCATTGACTCTTGAAATCATCCACACACTTCCAAGGATTCCCCCTGTGGTGAAACCTATTGAGAACCCAGCATTGCACACTAAGCTTGGAGAAGTCACTTGAGCCCCAGGCGTAATTCTTTGGCTTTGACTTGGTTGCTTTCAAGCAGAAGGATCTCACTGTGGACCCAGTGATAGGCATGGAAGCTGAGAAGTGGCTCTGTGGAGAGTACAGTATTTTAGCTCTGCATAGTTGGAGAGCGATTGATAGGACACACACCGTGGAAACCCGTTGACAGCATTACAAGGCAGTCCTGGTTCTGGAACCCCCAGGGCAAGAGAGGCAGAGGTAGACCAAGAAGCACATGGAGAAGAGAGCTGGAAACAGAGGTGAAAATGATGAGGAGAACGTGGAAAGAACTTGAGATGATGGCACGTGACAGGAGGACTTGGCATGTGTTTGTTGAAGGTCTATGCTCCTTTGGGAGTGGAGGGTTATGAATGAATGAATAGTTGGAGAGCAACCTTGGATGGCGGGGAATGCACAGTACGCCACGCACTTCTTACTCCTAGCTTGGGACCAGATGGGACGATCCTTTAAATGCAAGCCAAGCTGGAGAAACTGGAGCATGACTTCAACCCAACACATTTCGGAATGGCAGAAAAGCCACAGGAAAAGCCTAGATCTACAGTGTAGATAATACCAAGGAGTCTTCAACTTGTTATTGACTGCTAAAGAGCGAGAAGCTCAATAGCTGTAGTTCAACAATAACAACAACAACAACTCCCAAAGTAGATACTGCCGTAGGGGAGTGATGTGTTAGAGACTTCAAATACTAGGTCCAGCAAAGAGTAGTGGGGTGACAAGTTCCTTTCCTCACTGCCTTTTCCTTCCCTAACTCAAGTGCAAAGTCCAATACTTATTTACAGCTCTGTAGACTGAAGCTTGTCGATACCGTGAATCGAACCCGGCAACTTTGCGGCGATATACCAGCGCTCTAACCACTGTGTCAATCGGACGAACATTTATACCATATAAGGAATGGAAACCCGAGGACTGTAAATAGTAAATAAATATTAGACAAACATAAGGTATGTTTTCAGGCACTCGTAAAAAATAAAGAAGTAGAACGCTAGACAATAGAAAAACAACAGACGTGAGTGGCTTAGCCAGTACTCGAACCCCGGACCTTCCGTGCGACAGAAACATACCTGTTGTTACCAAGAGGTTCTTCAGTGATTACAAGGGGTTTAGTAGTGTTACAAGGCCAGTTGTGTTGCGGCCGTCAATTGCTGTAGCCGACCACCAGTTGCTGCGAGGGGGTCCTTAATGATTTGTTGTTGCAGACTGTGTATACTGGCTCTTCTATTTACATTTACTTCCATTTATCCCTTGTCTTTCTTAGTCAGTTATGGTATCGTGCTATTGATGGTAAATTACGCGAAGGTGGGATAGAATATTTGTCAACATCATAATATATTCAACTTCCAACGTTCAGAGACTTAATAAGTCATTCCTTGAGTCCACACAAATTTAATATATCAATTCCATACACGAACAGTTCACACATGGTCATCATGAAGAATTATACATAACAATTTCAGTTCATACTTCATATATGATTCCTTTACAAATCAGTCCTTGTCTCGTAACTTGAAAAACATAATAGTCAGAACGACATAACTATATGTACGCGTGGTGGGTAGTCCCACGACCGACAGTGAGATTATGCGTCTGGTAATAATATAATTGATACGGACTGTTAATTCATCTCGACCTAGGCTTAGTCACTTTACTAACCTGGAAAAACATTCATCTCTTATCATCAGAGTGGACTGACCCATGTCCATAATAAAATACAATAGAACGGTGCGGCATTCCATGCCCGACACTATAAGAATATAAAGACACGTCTTCTCCGTTCGACGGTCATACAAGAAAGGTTGTCCCGTCTCTTCGCGACGGTGCGTGACCTACCAACGCTGAGAACGTCATAGCGTTCAATAGTCTAATAATATATTACATTACATTAAACGTTGTAACCCCTAAATCGCATGCTGCTAACCTCTAGCAGACAACGCCAATTAAAATACCGTAACAATTCCCTGTCCACCGGGGGAAAAAAAATCTATTCGATAGATTTTTTTTTTTAAAAACCTATCTGAGTGAATAATCTCAAAAAATTAACGAAAAACATGCGACATATGGCCTACGATGCTCTGACTAGAGCAGTGTCGCGGTCATGTCAACTAACTAAACGTCATATAATATATTAACGATCATGTTATACATAAATGTTATACACAAATGTTATAGTAGCTAAGAGAAAGTATGTAATGCTGGTATCTAGTTACTTAATTAACTTAAAGTCTGTCGTAATGAAATGTCATGTCAAGACTAACTAACTAATTAAAATTGAACTAATTAATTATGTTAAGTGTGTATTCAGAGTCAAAGTATCTAATACAAAAAAAAAAAAAAAAAATGAAAGATAATGTTATGAGAAAGAGAAAAAAAAAATAACGTACAGCTTTAACTTGTTTATGTGTGTTTGACAATAATCATATGTGTTGGGTGGTTAATAACTATCTAAGTTAACTAACTAAATAATAATATGTAATGTTTCAATGTAATTATTAAGTATACACTATAATTATGTTATACATTAGTCTACCTAAGAATATTACTTAGAATTATGTGAGATTCTTTTCTTTTATTCATTTTTTTCATGTTTCAAAATATATATTTTTTTCATTCTGACATTTCTTTTCATCATTTTTTTTCTCACATTTCATTTTATTTTCCATTAATTTAACAGCTAAGTTAAAATTAATTAACATTGGATGATCCATCCGTAGTCTTGATCCTTGAGAATTTCCAATGTTGGAAGAAAAAACCAACCTGTTGAACTGTCCCGATTCAGCGTAAGTATAGATATTTTTAGCGTTCAAGTTCATATCACGTACCGAAATTAGTTCAACTGGACGAAACGAATTTGTTTCAAATAGTTCTATCCTGAATGGTCATCAATCAAAGTTCCGGCGTATATACGAATACATTGTTCATTGATTTCGTAAACTTTGTATAATGTATGTCTATCGTAAGCAGATGCTTGGTTTGTAGTGAATGGTTCATGGCGAAATGTATCGATAGCGCTATGCATCTTGGGTAAGTTTATGCGAAAGGTAGAGTTTATGAATCGATATCAGCCGGGTTTCTAGAGAGAGTATCTGCCAAAACGTTCTCTGATCCTGTAATGTACTCGATGGAGAAATCAAAAGGCTGAAGGAGAATAGCGAATCTGGTGAGCTTTGGACTTTTATGATTCGCACGTCGTAGTGATGCTACGGCCTTTTGGTCTGTCTGAACCACGAATGTGGCCCCTAACAGGAACTTCTCCAATTTCGTTATCGCCCACACCACTGCTAACAATTTGCGGTCGACAGTGGAGTATTTGATCTCTGGCGGTTTCAGTTTCCGTGAGACATACAACGATGGATGAAGGATGTCATCATGATATTGGAGCAAACACGCGCCAGTTCCGTAATTGCTCGCATCTGTACGGAGAATAAACTTTTTGGAAGCATCAGGTAGTCTCAAAATAGGTGGATGTGAAAATATATCAATTATTCACCGAAATATTCTATTAAACCTACCAGTCCATGTCACCTTCACTGACATGTCTTTTTTTTTTTTTAATAAAGATGACAAATAAACCTATGCTGTATGGGGCTGAGCATAGTTGGAACATTTAAACAACTTACTGTCTCTTGTAGGCATGGTAAAACAAATAAGACAGAAAACGTGTACACATTTAAAGATGTTAAGAATCAAAAATGTTTTTCGAGAAGAAAAAAAATCAATAAATCAATCTATATTAGGATAGATGGTCAAGAAAGACAAGAAATGATGACTGACAATGATTAGTCATCAAGAAATAAGATAAAATGGTGAGCGTACACCATTATCTGCGTGGCGCAGAATCAGGTACTAATTGTAAGTGTAGATCAGTGGTGGCCAAGCTAAGGTTGGCCGAGGGCCAGATTATGGTAAAGGGTAACACTCGAGGGCCAGACCTGTAAAATCCTTAAAAAATAACGTTCTGATATTTAGTTTTACATTAATAATGAACCATGTACAGAAAGCAACGGCAAACTACTGTACTGCACATCTGCCAAGACATGTATACCAGTCTTCGAACTGAAATTACTGTAAAAAAAAATAAAATATTATGAATCTGTTGTTTTAATTTGGTTTGTAATTTGTAATATGACATGTAATTATTTATTTCAAACATACACTTGTGTGTTATTTCATTGTGAAGAGTGTGGCTTCAATCAACAATAAGAGGCCGGCCAAAACAGGTTGGCGGGCCGGTCAAAACTGGTTGGCGGGCCGGATCTGGCCCGCGGGCCGTAGTTTGGCCACCGCTGGTGTAGATGATGGTGACGAAAATAGACACCGTTATCATGCTCGATAACCATCCGAGCAACACGATTGTTACGAAATGTAACCAAAGCCTGACTATTCTGACCATCGACAGATGGTAGAAGACGAACAAACTTAACGTTTGCTGTAAAATTAAAGAAATTTCTAAGTGCCTACCAGGTAGTATCCTGCGGCAGATTTCGCACTAACACTGTGCGAGGATACGCACTTTTCCCAATATAAGTAATATCATTGTCACGAAATTGTGCACAATGACGATATGTATTCTTTGTCCTAGAATTAACTTTCCCCCTCAACACTGACATTGTATTTCTATTGGATGTCGTATCATCCTGACTGGACTGAGGATGACACCTATCATTACCAAAGGTATTAAGTTTCCTATATGTCGTAGACATGTCTTTGCTGGGCAAAGTAAAAACTTTTTCATCATAGTTATTTGTGTTAACTTTATTATCCCTGTTCCTTTTAAGTCCAGCATTATTCTTTAACCTATTATTCTTCCTCGTAATGTTTTTGTCAATGTTGACAACGTCAACAGTTTTCTTAGGATCAGTTGTAATCTGATCCTGTCGCCAACATTTATTTTCAGGATTGGCAGTAGTATCCTGACGAAGAAAAGTATATCTCCCTCGAAATGATCTTCTAATCACCACTGGGTGTATTGATACCTTAGTATCAGTTTTCGTACTTGAGTCATGTCGTAAAGTACGTTTATTCCCTTTATTGTTCATCAATATTTTTTTACCTGCCAGTACGTCTAGTAGACAATCAATCCTCATTCTTAGTTTATTATTTTCAGAAGTCAGGAATGTAATCTCCTGCCTCTGCTTCTTATTTAATTTATCTAAGTTAAATGTTATCTGCTTCTCACTAGCTAGTAAGGAATCAAATGTGTTCACTGCCGTAGCAAGATCGTAAATTTGTTGTTGTGTCTCATTTTCCAATTCTGCATATCTATCTTTCTCCTTCAGGAGTAAAGCTTCTAATGTAGTCACTCTTTCATCCTCTGAACCAACAGCATCCAACTTTTTTTTCTGTCTAAGACACAATTCAGAAATGTTATCATTATCTGTATGACATCTATCTATCATATTATTGTCATCAAATGATACACTCGCATTTTCCCTTTTTCCTATATCAATCTTCGTCTTCATTCCCCTGTTTAGACAGAATTGCTTATATTGTTCCTCATCATGAATAACTAATGAATTAACTGCATTCAGCTTTGTTGAAAGTGCATTAATCTGCTTTTGCATTCTCTTTTCTAGTTCAAAATATCTATTATTCTCTTTAAGGAGCAATGTATCGAGTTTAGCAAAATTGTCATTAGTTAATTTTTCATGTTGACTGATAAATCGTCTAAATTCATGATTCTGGAGTTCAATTTTTTTCATTTTATTCTCCAACACCATGTAAGAACTCTTCATATCCTGAATTACCACCTCTTGTGCATTAACCTTTAATCTCCAAAATGAAACCTCAGATTTCAGCCCATGATTCTGAGCCGTATGTGTATAATCATCAGTCACTAACACGGTATTACCCTTATCTAATTCAATATCAACACCATTCTCGTCAGAATTATCAACATCTTTCATGAGTTCTTGATTAGTCAAATCAAGATTTGCTAAATTTTTATCCAAAACTGTCATGTTTAAGTCCTTTAAGAACTTCTTGGTCCTTTCTGCTTCGTTGAATGTGTAATCTGTCTCAACAGCAATAGCCAACAGTCGTTTGAACCCGTTGACTAATGAGTGTGGGGCAGAGGCAGCTGTTGGGTAGCCAACACCCTTTTCCTCCAGTATTCTCATATTTTCTTCAGTTTCTACGAATTCTCTTTTCTCATCAACCTTCTTCTCCTCTAATGGACACATATTTTTTTTTATCCTCTAATGCAAATATCTTTTTAGTTTCTTCCAGTTCCTCAATACGCCTTATCTCAACTCCCATTTCTTCTTCATTATATGCCTTTCCTTTTTCTTCCCATTCATGTACAATAAAGAATCTCATAGCAGATATTTTCAAATCTTCACCCTGCAAACCATAATAAAAACGTGCCATATTCATGTAATACTCTAATGTACGCATGGTACATATATATATCTATGACTCTCTTAGTCAATCAAATCATATATGCAACAAAGTATTGTCGCTCAATATAACCAACTATAATCTCCTTAATATCATTAGTTGTAAGTCCCACAACTATTTTGTCATCAAATAATTTATATCAATAATATATAAATAATATATACTCATTACATTAGACCAATGTATTATACCCTTATTAATTTATGATGCTGAATTGCTATCAAGCACCTAACAATTATTGGTATTATTGCTCAATAATTATGTTATTCAATTAATGATATGTGCTAAGTTAATCTTTTAGTACTGGAAAAGTGTACTAAATAATATCCAATGTGTTTATCATATGCAGGGCAGACTATGAAGTCATATTATTTTATCAATATATATATATATATATATTATATTATATTATGCCTTAATCACCATCTATAAAGTGCGTTGCCCATTTCTTGGACCACCACTGCAAATTGGTGCAAAGTCCCCGAGTCATCACCAACTTTTCTTAAAATTTAATTAAATTCAATTACAAGATTATTTTTAAACAAATGTTAATATTAATATTCTATGGATGATGTATGAGGTGAAGATAAACAAAACAATAAGTTAACCAAGGCTTACAGAACAATATTACAAAACGACAAAGACATTTTCACAAATAAAATGCATTTATAAATTAAGCAAAGTAAACCGGAAATAACGAGAGGTCAAAGAGCAAACTGAATAAAGAATTAACCTACGTACGCAAAAATGATGACGTATACATGGACTCCTCAACGGTTATACAAAATCTATAAACCAAATGATAGTAAGGTCAGAATAACGATAGAGATTACAAACATGATTACAGAAATGAATAAAAATTGGAACTAAATACACTAAAATACGCCAATTATAACTAGACTGGACATCTAACATGCAAGGTCAATTAATTGCAATTACGAACGAACGAAAATCATCGGAAGGTCGTCGATGGGTTCTTCGTTAAAAAGCAATTAACTAACGGCCTTAAGGAACATTCAGAATGAATATCGGCATCCTCAGAGCCATGTTATTCATTCCAAACCGCCGCACCAACCTCCCACTAATCAACAATAAAGACATACAGTGGACAAACAAACTTTACGTATATATATAAATATTTAGACATGCCTGTAAAATAAGAAATGGACTCAGTATTGTGTTATCTAAATGACAACAGTCACAGATTACCGTTATAGCTGTTAACCCGTCGTCCGATGCAATCTTCACCAACGGACTAGACCAGTGTCTAGGACTGCTTGCTCCTCGTTGGCAGATAACGACTTTTCCATCTTTAGATTCATTGAGAGCTTGAATTTTTCATTAAAGCTGGAGTGTGCTGAGTTTGTCCCTTGAGCGTTATCATGTACGCATGATGTTGTGACGTCAGATTTAACCTTCGTAGTCATGTGTGCCACGACATATTTATGAAATCACGTGATTGTTCATTGAAAGTAAATAGTTCGTAGTGACTCTTGAAAAAAAAATTTTTGTTTTCGTTCCCGACAATGGCCTACCAGTGTTACCAAGAGGTTCTTCAGTGATTACAAGGGGTTTAGTAGTGTTACAAGGCCAGTTGTGTTGCGGCCGTCAATTGCTGTAGCCGACCACCAGTTGCTGCGAGGGGGTCCTTAATGATTTGTTGTTGCAGACTGTGTATACTGGCTCTTCTATTTACATTTACTTCCATTTATCCCTTGTCTTTCTTAGTCAGTTATGGTATCGTGCTATTGATGGTAAATTACGCGAAGGTGGGATAGAATATTTGTCAACATCATAATATATTCAACTTCCAACGTTCAGAGACTTAATAAGTCATTCCTTGAGTCCACACAAATTTAATATATCAATTCCATACACGAACAGTTCACACATGGTCATCATGAAGAATTATACATAACAATTTCAGTTCATACTTCATATATGATTCCTTTACAAATCAGTCCTTGTCTCGTAACTTGAAAAACATAATAGTCAGAACGACATAACTATATGTACGCGTAGTGGGTAGTCCCACGACCGACAGTGAGATTATGCGTCTGGTAATAATATAATTGATACGGACTGTTAATTCATCTCGACCTAGGCTTAGTCACTTTACTAACCTGGAAAAACATTCATCTCTTATCATCAGAGTGGACTGACCCATGTCCATAATAAAATACAATAGAACGGTGCGGCATTCCATGCCCGACACTATAAGAATATAAAGACACGTCTTCTCCGTTCGACGGTCATACAAGAAAGGGGGTCCCGTCTCTTGGCGACGGTGCGTGACCTATCAACGCTGAGAACGTCATAGCGTTCAATAGTCTAATAATATATTACATTACATTAAACGTTGTAACCCCTAAATCGCATGCTGCTAACCTCTAGCAGACAACGCCAATTAAAATACCGTAACACCTGTATGTTTGTCTAACATTTATTTACTGTTTACAGGCCTCGGGTTTCCCTTCCTTATATGTTATAAATGTTTATATAATACCAAAAACCTACCCTCTGTCCTATACTTAGTGTTCTTTAGTCTATTATCATTTACTAGACAGTATTAAGGTCTTTGTGTGTGGACTGACCTATACTGTATACTAGGGGAACAACAGAAGTGATTGCGTCATTAATAGGCTGGGCTGCCCATTGTAAACTTCCGGTGTTGTGTCTTGCGGTTCGCACTAATGACCAGTCATCGAAGCATCATTTTTTGGTGATGCCTAGATGGCAGGGAGGATAGTGTGATTCGCTTGCATAGCTAGGCGGGGTTGTCGCACGGAAGGTCCGGGGTTCGAGTCCTGGGTAAGACACTCTCGTCTGTTGTTTTTCTGTTGTCTAGTGTTCTACTTCTTTATTTCTTACGAGTGATTGAAAACATACCTTTTTGTTTGTCTAATATTTATTTACTGTCAATCGGACGCTATAGCTCTTTCAGTGCGATGTAAAATTCCGGCTTACATTTGAGTATTTCAGTTGGTTTTCTTTCTCCACGTTCCTCTTAAGTTTAATTGGCGGCGCTTTGATAGCTTCTACTTATCGAGATGGAGAACGCACTGGGGGAGATAAAATTCTTTGTGCCCGCACACAAAATTAAAAATTCATCAGGGATAATAATAAATAATAAATTCTTTAAGCACCAAACATGGCGCATAAGGCAGAAACCAGTGCTCTCCAGGTTGTTCGTTGTGACGCCACTCCTCTTAGCTCTTGCACATTATTTAGGCCCAACGTTCTTCCTTCTCTTATTATTGTTTTTCTGAGTGTTTCTTTTGGTCTTCCTTTTTTCCTCTTACCCTCAGGAACCCAAGTGAGCGCCTGTAGTGGTATTCTGTTGTTTTGCATTCGTAGGACATGACCGATATATGACCATCGTCTTTTCCTTATATAGTCGGAGACATATTTCTGCCTAGAGTCTTCTCTTATTTGTCGATTAGTCTTGATCAGGGATGCTTTTCTGTATATTGAAGAGTTGGACAGGGAAGCAGAAGAAGTTGCAGCGAAAGGAAATATGAGGGACCTGTACAACAACACAAAGAAGCTAACAGGGAGATATAAGCAAGCAAATGGCCTCATAAAAGATAAGAATGGAAAATAGCTTAGTAATATACAAGAACAAATGAAGAGAAGGACAGAACATTTTGAGGAACTTGTGGTAAAGTGGGATGTTATAAATATTTATAGGGGACTTAGTGTACTGACTGAGATCAGCTGTGAAGGTATCTATATCTAATAAGAGTAGTGTATTATAGATAACCTTACTTGCTGCCACATATGTATACCTCAGTCAGAATTATTCTGGAATAGTGTGATGACTACGTTATATGTCTAGGGTATGTGTATGATGAAGTGTAAGTCATAACAACAACAGACAGATAAACAATTTAATTTATTCCACCACACTTGACAACACTGTGACACTCACATACATAAAACACTCTACGAGGATATCTTAAAGGAGTCACTGATAACTTTTCAAATAACAATATGTATTCAGTGCTGTCATGAATGTATATGTGTCCTGATTCAAATACAAAGGGAACCAGGAATCACAATCAATTTTAATTACAAGTTATATGTACAGAATTTATTAATATGAATCTTGTAGTGACATATATTATTAATAGTATCCTATGTGTGTCAGTTATGTAGTAGTAATATGAGGTAATACTGGTTTTGTTTTGTTCAAGCTCTGTTGGTATTTGTCATCATGACTTCAATAGTTTGTCTTTATTGGAACTAGTATTGGAGATGTTCTCAGTTCCTGATATTAAAACAATTGAATTCCCCTCTTAATTTTATTTTACACTGTCATTTTAAGATGGGGTACATAATGTTGAGCTCCATGGCCACACTCTCTTATCTTTCGTGATGACTGCAGTAAAAGACTCCTCTGCTCGATTACTTTAATGAGTTCTGGAGTCACCCCACTGGTTGCTATATGGACCAAGGAGTATGCTGTCCACCGCTGGCTTCAGCAAAGCTCTGACCAGGTGCTGCTCAATAACTTTAAGACCACGGTCCCTGAAACAAGAAGGTTGTACCTCCTACTTCATAACCAATTTATACTCTAGTTCTACACTGAGCACAATACATCACAAACATTGAGTTCAGAGCGTTAGGCCAACTGTCAGCTTCATCTGAAATACTTTATACCAGTATTTTCCTCCCTAATGGTTACTACGCCTCTGCAATTCCAGCATTATTTCTTTCTAGTCAATAATCTAGGTGTCAGTGTACTGTTTGGCCATTCCATGCAGTTTTACTTTCCTCCGACACCTTCTGTTCAGGCTGGAGCTCTATAGGCTTTATATCATGTTCGCTACTGAACTACACATATATACAGGCATAAATTAACAATTTACATTCAATTTTCATTAAAAGATATTGAATATTTCAAGCTTACCACAATGCATAGAAATAATAAACAGTTTCGTTGACTGGCAATGAAGATAGCACAACTCCGATCTGCCGATGTCCCAGGCTTTATTTTATAAAAAATATACACTGGTGCTCAACGCACTGCTTCTCAGTAGGTTTATTACAAGATGTGGCAATGAACAGACGCTCTGAATTGAGTATATTCGCAGCTCTACCCAATCAAACCATGTCTACACATCTTTTCAAAAAAAATACTCCTTTTCACGTTTCCCCTGACAACACAAGATAGTATTTATAGCCCGACCAATCGTGTTTAGTCTTATATTTGTTGCGCTCCAATCAAATAGGAGTTAACATGGTAGGCTATTTCCGTAACGTAAGGTTTTTTCAAACACGTTATAAAAAAAATTTTATGAGCAGAAATGATTTCATGCTGTCAGGCATCCCCACTATTTTATTTTGGTTATAATTTATTAATTCCTGGACTATTTGCGTAACACTTAACATATTCTGTGTCAGCAAGCCCTAAGGAATCCAAATATCTCAATCTAAGGGAGCTAGGTGGCTGCGTTCAAAATGTGCATTTTCTACCACCTCCTGTTCACTTCCATCCCCATGTGGTGTCTGGGTACTGTCATGTTTTCAAACGTAAACCCATCTAATGTCATCTTTCCTAATAAGCGTTTTCCAGGTTTTTTAAAACCTAACTCTGGGAAGGTTAGTGTTTTTGTCACTGTCCGTCTGAAAAAAAGTTAGTGCATGTGGCCTTACACGCGTGATGGCAGCAATTGTGTATCGCGCGACGCGTGTTTAGTATTGCATGCTTCCTGCCTTCATTCGCCCCTCTCTCTCTCCTGCTTTATCTGTCTTTTAGTTACGCCGTGTATGGAATGAATGAAATATTAAATCTAGGTCATTGATCAGCTTGCGTATCTCAAGGTCAGTACACGTTTCATTGAAGAAAGCGGGTAATAATACAGTAGGCTTTTACTATCAACGTGAAAGCGTTACAATTTGCAGACGAAGCAGAAAACAAGGGGGATTTCGAGTACAGTCATTGTGACAGCACTGTTCTTTTACCATTGCTCTTTTCTTTATTAAATGTATTTGTTAGGCTTTATATTTACCTGATAATTTATATATGTGGATTAGAATATTCCACGACAGAACTTCTCAATAGACCGGCTCCAACTAATCCCCCAGACATCTAGCCAGCAGAAGAGGAACTACAAATCAGCTGTGAACGACCAAATAGAGAAGAAATAAAGAAAGACTTAAAGCTTCTGAAATGGAATAGCAACTGGTCCAGATGGCATTCAAGCAGAGGCCATCAAAACAGATATTGATTCCCGCTACAGAGATATTGTGCAAACTTCTTGGCAAAGTCTGGGAGAGAGAGGAAATACCAGCAGAATGGAAGGAAGGTTATCTGGTCAAGTTGCCTAAGAAGGGAAATTTACAAGAGTGCACAAATTATAGAGGAGTAATGTTACTATCAGTGCCAGGAAAAGTATTAAAAAGAATCATCCTTGAGAGATTAAAAGAGTCCGTAGACAAGCAACTGAGAGATGAACAAGCAGGTTTTCGACAAAACAGATCCTGTACAGACCAGATCGCCACATTGAGAATAAAAGTTGAACAAAGTCTGGAATGGAATTCACCGCTTTACATAGGATTCATGGACTATGAAAAGGCATTTGACAGTGTAGACAGAGAATCATTTTTAAACTGATGAGGCATTATGGAGTTCCCATGAATATCATTAACTTAATAAAGAAGACCTATGAAGACATGACATTCAGAGTTCTTCATGAAGGACAACTTACAGAACCGTTTAGGATAAGAATGGGAGTTAGACAGAGTTGCCTCTTGTCTCCATTTTTATTCTTACTAGCAATAGATTGGGTTATGAAAACATCGACATCGCACAACAGAAATGGAATCCAGTGGAATCTGACTAAACAGCTTGATGATCTGGATTGTGCAGATGAATTGGCTCTTCTGTCCCATAACCATAGTCAGATGGAAGAGTAAATGAAAATTCTCGATGAGAGGTCACAACAAATGGGCCTGAAAATACAGAGGGAAAAGACAAAGATTTTGAGAATAAATTCAAGAAATGATAACACGATTGTACTTGAAGAAACACCATTAAAGGATGTAGAATCGTACACATATCTTGGTAGTAATATAGACAAAGTTGGAGGGACAGACTGTTGCGTGATAAATTCTCGCAACATCGTTTTATTTCAATATCTGTTTTATAACGCAAGGGCAACAACTGCTTGGAATTTATAGTCACTTTTCTCGGTAAGCATTTGTCTTCTCGCGTTGGTATCGAATGCAGTTAAGTTTGAGCTGCGGTCGTTTTGCGCTGGACTGCGCATGACTTGTCTTGCTTCTTTGTCGATCGGTTTCCGCCCACCACTAGTGGGAGTGAGCGATTTGGAATGGCGAAAGAGATGCCTCGTTGAAGAGGGGATCTCCGCTATTTTTGTTCTGTCAGGGATGTGTAGTCCTCTTAATGGATATTTCGTTTATTCGAGATAATACCTCTAGTGTTTCCCACATGTCGGGAGGCGTGATATTTCTGTGTATTTCATGAAAGCAAGGTAAATTGACTCTTTCATTAACTCTATTGATTTTGGGTCGTGAGCGATTTCGATTCATAGCCTGTCTGCGAAAGTCGTCGTCACGAGATGTTTTTTCCCAGCTCACATGTCGCTGCATTGTACTGCATCGGTTGATGCAGGTACCAAGGACCATTACTTGCTACTCTGTTAAATGAACTAGGTTTGGAAAACCTTTATTATCTAGAGGATATTTTTGAGGACATTATTTATACTTCGGCAGACGTGTCTGTCTTGCTGAAGTCAAACTAAGGAGAGTGAACTGATCTCATACATCTGGTTATCTCCTGGCTGTTATAGAAAAGGATGGAGTTTTCCACCTGACTACATTTACAGCACTATGAAATATAACATGCATCTGACTCATCATTGTAATGCTGTCTACCGTTTATTGCTGTATTGAATGTTGCTGTGATAATGACTGTTTGATGTGCCTACACATTTGCGTAACCATTTTGTCACTGTGGCGTCCACAATAAATAATGAAGAAAAACGTCAACGGCTGTTTCAAGACTCATTGACTTTATACGTCGTGAGTTTACTGACGTCCTATGTGGATTGCCCTGTTATTGTTGCATGAACATTGTTTTGACTGAACACATCTACACACTACACAAAACCAGACATGCGGATGCCATCCATCATCATATGGCATCACGCATCACAGACTATAATATCAAAATAAGAATACAAAAAGCAAGATGCGCTTTCATTGCATTGGGAAACATATGGAGGTCAAGAGAAATCAAGTCCAACACGAAAATAAGAATCTTCAACTCAAATGTCAAGTCAGTCCTACTGTATGGCTCTGAGACATGGAGAGCAACAAAAACAACAACCAAAAAGCTACAGACTTTTATAAACGGGAGCTTGCGTAGAATAGAAGGACTGAAATGGTATGACAAAGTCACAAATGTGGAACTGATGACAAGAACCAGACAAGTGCCGGTGGAACAAGAGCTGAGAAGAAGACGCTGGCGATGGATAGGACACACATTGAGAAGACCTGTTGATAGCATTACAAGGCAGTCCTTGTTCTGGAATCCACAGGGAAAGAGAGGCAGAGGTAGACCAAAAAACACATGGAGAAGAGAGCTGGATACAGAGGTGAAAATGATGATGAAAACATGGAAAGAACTTGAGCGGATGGCACGGGTCAGGAAGACTTGGCATGTGTTTGTTGAAGGCCTACGCTCCTCGGGGAGCTAAAGGGTATTGATTGGTTTGAGTATTTCGGTTGGTTTTCTTTCTCCACGTTCCTCTAAGTTTAATCGGCGGCGCTTTGATAGCTTCTACTTATCGAGATGAAGAACGCACTGGGGGAGATAAAATTCTTTGTGCCCCCACACAAAATTAAAAATTACTCTGATATGCTTTTCTGTTTCTGCTTCTTCTTTTTCTTCGTACACTCTCAGACGTCCAAATGAATGTTTTCAAAGAAAGCAGTAGTCAGTTTGAGGCTATTTGAATGTCCGTAGAGCTTTTCCACCAATGGTACTGGTGTCAGCCATTGCGCTTTCTCTGTTCTGAATATGTTGGGCAACTTTGAAGCAGATGTTCTAAAGTCATTTTATCAGTGCCACTGTTACACTCATCGGTAGTTCCTTTCTTTAGCTTGTTGAATAGATGGTATCTCAATCTGTTGTGGCCAGTGCGGAGTCTGAAGATTACCACTTGTTCTCTTCTGTCGAGCTGGTAGTATGTATAATTTTGTGTGTGACCTGGATGCTCTACAACACATTTGTTTCTTTATCTGATTCTGATAAAACTCTTTTCCTCCTCGAAAGTGACGCTTGTAACAGACTGTGGCAGATTTCCACCTTCCTTTGCCACTCAGTCAGCCTCTTCATTGCTGATGATGTTACAATGAGATGGCATCCATTGGATCACAACACTTTTGAATCGTTGACATAGTTTGTGGAGCACTATTAGGTCAGAAAAATCTGTATTGTTCTGGCTATTCAACGTTGCAATTACTGAATGTGCATCGGTAAAGAAAGCAACTTGTCTCTCTGAGCTTTCTTCTGTCATTATAACCTGTGCTGCAGTTTTCAAGGCCTCTGCCTCTGCTCTGAAGTTACTTGAGAATCGTCCTGGTGCCACTGACAGCGTTCGTTGTGTACCAAGGAGGAATAAAAGCAAATTATGGAAATAGTTGCCAGATTGCACTACTTGAATTCTATTTTGCTACTTTTAAATTGTAGCAAATAGTAGCTAATACTCAGTGATGGCGAATCAAAGACAAGACATTTCCAAGAAAAGTAGCGAGAAAACAATTTTGTCTTCCCTTTCATTTCACTATTTCTTTTCTAGTTTTGTAGCTGTTAAAACATTGCACTTTTCAGAGTAATTGAACAAATAATAACTAATATTCATGTACAGGTATTATGTTAAAACAAATGGCAAATGGGGTTTCCGTATGGGCGCTTTGTTTTTAGGTCATTGAGCATATGTCAAAGATGTGCTCATTTGTGATGCGATTAATAATTAACAGATTCTGATTTGGATTCGGCCAAATAAATAAGGGTTACCCAGTTGCCGGATAAACAGGGTGTAACCAGAAATGCTTCTTCGTCCGTCTGTCTGTCTATCATTTTGTCTATCAACACGGTAGTTTGTGTATTTGTCTGGCAACCTCAATGTTAAATCAAAATGACTACGTTCATTACTGCTACATTCGCTTGGGAAAGCTTTGGTGCATGTTCATTAGGGATCGGCTGTAGTCAGTAGTCATGGGTCTAGGGGCGACTTCAGTAATTGTGGGGCCCAATTTGGACCATTCTGGTGGCTCCCCCTCCCAACGTATAGTTTTGCTACAACACGTGCTACCTCAAAATAGAGCTAATAAATACTGATATCCTTACATGTTTTAATGCATTATGATAACGTATATTCCTCATATCAATGAGAAACACTCTTCGTTCCCTATTTTTGATTCCAAAGCTTGGAGGTGGGAGCCTGAGTGTGGGGCCTCCGGTGAGCACGGAGCCTTATTTGATCAGAAAGGTTAAATCGCCCTAAGGCCAGCCCTGAGTGGTTCTACGCCTTAGGTAAATGTTGATGCTGGTGACGAAAGATGTGTTATATTTTTGGTTCAGTTACTAGCGTCTATGTACAAGTATATGTTTGTCAGAGTGTTTGTGTATATGTGTTAGTGTTTATGTAAATGTGTAAGTGCTTGTGTAAATGTGTTTGTGTATATGAGTTAGTGTTTGTGTACATGTTTTAGTGTTTCTGTATATGTGTTTGCGTATATGCGTCGGACTGTTTGCGTATATCTGTTAGTGTTTGTGTTTATGTGTTAGTGGTTGTATATGTTTTAGTGTGTTTGTGGTTATGTGTTAGTTGTTGTGTATATGTGTTTGTGTATATGTGTTAGTGTTTGTGTATGTGTGTTTGCGTACATGTGTTTGTGTATACGTGTTTGTGTAAATGTGTTAGTGTTTGTGTACTCGTGTTAGTGTTTGTGAACATGTGTTAGTGTTTGTGTACATGTGTTAGTGTTTGTGTATATGTGTTAGTGTTTGTTTATATGTGTTAGGGTTTGTGTATATTAGTTAGTGTTTGTGTACATGTGTTAGTGTTTGTGTACGTGTGTTAGTGTTTGTGTATATGTGTTAGTGTATGTTTATATGTGTTAGTGTTTGTGTATATTAATTAGTGTATGTGTACATGTTTGAATGTTTGTGAATGTGTGGCAGAGTGTTTGTGTATATTTGTTAGTGTGTTTGTGTTCATGTATTAGTGTTTGTGTATATGTGTTTGTGTGTGTTTGTGTATATGAATTAGTGTTTGTTTATATGTTTTAGTGTTTGTGTATATGTGTTAGTGTTAATGTATATGTGTGTCGTGAAACATTCTAAATCCACATATATAAATTAAAAGGTAAATGTAAAGCCTAACAAATAAATTCAATAAAAGAAAAGAGGAATGGTAAAGAACAGTGCTGTCACAATGACTGTACTCGAAATCCCCCTTGTTTTCTACTTCGTCTGCAAATTGTAACGTTTCCACGTTGATAGTAAAGCCTATAGCAGCATACACGCGTTTCCACAACACAATAAAACGTGTACTGCATTTCTAAGAAAACCTTGAGATACGCAAGCTGATTAATGACCTAAATTAATATTAACATTAATTACACTACGTTAACGTAAACGAAAGGACAGATGGACTTAGGATAGAAAGAGAGGGAGGGCAGAAAGCAGGAACGCATGCAACCCTAACACGCGTCTCGCGATACAAAATTAAAGCCCTCGCCGCGCGAAAGGCCAGAAGCACTAACTTTTTTTTCAAATCGACAGTGATAAAAAACACTACCCATACGAGAGTTAGGTTTAAAAACCTGAAAAACGCTTATTGGGAAACATGACATTATACTGGTTTACGTTTGAAAGCCTGACAGTACCCAGACACCACATCGTATCGAAGTGAACAGGAGGTAGAAGAAAATGCACATTTTGAACGCAGCCACCTAGCTCCCTTAAATTTATATAATTGGGTTCCTTAGGACTTGCTGACAAAGAATATGTTAAACGTTACGCAAATAGTCTAGGAATTAACAAATTATAGCCAAAATAAAATGGTGAGGGTGTCAGACAACACCAAAAAATAATCGCACAGTGGCATGTTTTGAAACCACTAATTTTACGGGACATGGGCCATCATGTAAAATCCTATTTGATTAGATAGAAGTAAATGTAAGGCTAAACACGATTAGTCGGACTACAAATACTAATTTTTTGTTGTTATGGAAACGTGAGTAGGGGTACTTTTTTTGAAAAGCTGTGTAAACATGGCCCGATTGGTTAGACCCGCCAATATAGGCAATTAAGAGCGTCAGTTCAGTGCCACATTTTAAAATAAACTTACTAAGAAACAGTGCGTTGAGATCCAGATCATATTTTTAAAAATAAGTGAGGTGGTAGAATAGTGATAGATGCTGTCTCTGAGAGCGGAAAATCTTCTCTCTCTCTCACCTATCTTCTACGACAGATCTAAAGTAGTCAGACAGTCTAAACACAGATATATATATTACATATATTCCTATCTAATCACGGGCACGCACATACACGTGACGACAGTTAATTACACAGACGTGGGAAATCTATAACAATGGATATATATATATTTTTAGAACGAGCTGACCAACGCACCGATTAGTTCAAGAGAGATTTTTATTATTATCATCAAAAAAAATCTTCTCACAACACCAAAGAAATACATCAAGGAGAAACATATGCAAATAGTCATAAAATTTAAGAAAAAAATGCTACAAGGATGATAGCCCGTTAGAATCTTACTCTAGGTTTAGCCCACAGCCCCGTTAAGAGAACAGTGATGGCCCAAAGAGGTATAGATACATAGGGTTGAGTCTAAGAGGTTTCTTTCTTTCTCGTAAATGTATGAACAGAGTTGGATAATCTGATTTAGCCTAAGAAAAAAGAAACTCTAGCATTTGTAACAAATTCTGCAGATTTTAAAATTTAAGATAGCAAAAGGGTGACAATAATACACCGGTAAAATAACACTCTGGCCTGTGTACTCTCATTCATTCAGCCATGGCCTTGCTCACACATATATACTCACAACTTTGCTCGCTGCCTCTGGGAACATAATAATTCTAGGACCTTCGCACAGACCCGAAAAATGCAGTCATCGACCAAGAAACCCCCAGTTCCAAAAGACGTACTGAACTCTCTGTCTCAGGGAAACGATTCCTTGGGTGTTCTAATTTTTTCCCGAATGTCTGATTAAGTCACATAAAATTTGTCCAGGCACGAAAGTTAGCAGAGCACAATGTCATTAGCTTTGGATTCTAGGATTTAAGGAATGTCAGATCGGTGTCTTCTTTCAGGCAGGTACTATATTTGGTCACCACAATACTAGTCACAATCTCTGTCGGAATGTTAATGTTATTCTTGTAATATTCTCGCCGCCAGGCAGCATGTACATTTAAATTTGTGGAGCAATATGAACTGGCTCAAAAGCCCAGTATATATTTCTAGTCTTTAGAAACCGTTAGTGGGATTGCTATTACTGTCTCTCTCTGATGGCATATGCACTGTCAGACCAGTGTTACTTGAAACAAAAAACCCACGTGGTTAAAGATAGGAACTGTCTATGCTTCACACAAAAATGTCTCTTTACTAAACGCTGGCAAGTTGGGTACCACCGTTTCACTATATAAAAGAAAGAACACATATCAAATAATTTACATATATGTACTCAATATAACTTACATTTTAAATAGCAAGCCGACCGCTTGACTTATAATTAAACTTCCCGTAAAGTAAGTTATATAAAAATCAATCATCAGGAATTAGGAATATCTTCGTATTCCGTCAATATTCACTGATGTCGCATCTAGCATTTATAAGTTAGTTATTAAAACAGTTTCGACTGAGTATTTAACAGTTACATTAAACTCATTTCAGCTACTTGTCTGTTACGCTAGAAATATAATTTATTCTGTATTTCCACTGCAACTCGTCGATTAAAGAAATAACAAACTATCAAAATATTCACTCTGCACACAGAACTAGTTTAAAATGAAATCGGCGATTTAACACTTAATCACTTCACAAAATACTAGAGATCTATTATATATAATATTTACCTCAAACACAGAAGTACTAAGAACTTAAACCACTTCGACGAAACTAAAGGCCATCTCTATTTACAGAGATTATTTAGAAATCGAACGAAGGTTGTTCTAGTCTAACTGCAAAGTTACTGAGTGAGAATGAAAATAAAGTTTCAAACTCGGGCCAATATCTTAAAATCAGACAAAGGGCCCCAACTTATTTCGCCAAGCGAAATTATCTCCCCTACTCCCAACATTTACGTCAGCTTAACGCGTGTCGTAACTGCCACCTACTGACCGAGATGTACGCGTGTCAGCTTCAAATCCCAGACAGCCTGTCTGCGGTGCGGAACGATTTTTCACGCTACGCCAGGTTTTTCTAACGAAAAACCTCATGCGTTTCTGCAAACTGTAGACAGCTGTCTCGTTCCTGCTCTGTGAGGATGCCGGGTTTGACACCTACGCTAGTGTCAGGTGAAAAATGGTAGACCAAAAGTCTGCTCTTAGTCTGGGTATGAAACATAATCACACCTTTCGTCTACTGACATCTATGTAATAGAATCACTATCCCAGAATGAGAAAAAAACGCAAGGTAAAGTTTGAGAATACTGAGAAAATATTTTTCGCAACCGAGTGATGCGAAAAATATACAGAGCTTCTACAAGTCTTGCAGAAATTATGTGAGGACAGCAAACCATAAGTCAGAGGAGTTCAGGACCACCACTGGTGTGGGACAGGGTGATATCCTGTCACCTTATCTCTTCATACTCCTTATGGACGATGTCATCAAGGCATGTAAGGAGAGAACGGTAAGGTATTCAGTGGGGTACTGGAAGATGAGACAGGTCTATATTTCGGAGCTGGCATTTGCTGATGATGTTGCCCTGATTGCTAAATCAGAGGCACATCTCCAATCCAACCTGCAGGTCTGGAAGGAAGAGCTGGAGAAGAGAGGGATGGTCATAAGCAGCTCTAAAACAAAATCCATGGTGATATCACGAGAAGAAAGAAAACATCAGATTAAGTTGGGAAAACAGGTCCTGGAGCAGGTCGACCACTTTAAATATCTCGGAGCTATTATAGACCGAAAGGGAGGCATCAAAGAAGAGTTGGCCACTCGAAAAGCAGCGGCTGGGAGACTTTTTCAGGCCATAAATCGTGGATTCCTCAGCAAGAAAGAGGTTGGTAAGAAAACGAAGATGGCTGTATACCGCTCCACCTATGTCCCAGTCTTGACATATGGATGCGAGTCGTGGGCAATGACTACAGCCCACAAAAGCCAGATCCAAACCTCAGAAATGAGGTATCTGAGGAAAGTGGTTGAAGTAACAAGAAGAGACATGGTCCACAACCAGACGATCCGTCAAGGCCTAAAATCCCATCCGCTGCAGACCCAAATAGAGCAGTCCCAACTGGGATGGTTTGGCCATGTCTGCAGAGTGGGAGAAAATCGGCTACCACGACAAGCATGGGAAACAAAGAGCCAGGGATCCAGACCTCCAGGACGACCCAGAGTCCGCTGGGAGGACAACATTGGACAATCTTTGAAGGACCGAGGACTAGAATGGAACCAGGCCAGGAAGAAGACAGCTGATAGAATGGTCTGGCGCTCTCTCTTCCAAACCTCTACACCTCACGGTAGAAGGGGAACGACTAAGTAAGTGATGCGAAAAATACAGGTAAAACAAGTACGGAAAGATAATAAAATAAAAGGATTCGGGTGAGAGAATAGGAAGAAGATGTAGGCAATTTAATGATATAAAGACCTACGTGACACTTGAAGTCATGATGAAAAACAACAACCAAGCTTGAACAAAACCAGTATTACCTCATATTACTACTGCACAAATTACACACATAGAATAATAATAATAAACTATGTCAATACAAAGTTCACCTGTGTACATAATACTTGTAATTACATTTGATTGTGATTCCTGGTTCACTGTGTAGTTGAATCAGGATACCCATTATTGAAATAATTAATACATATATTTTTAAACTTAAACAATTGACTCATTTAAGATAGTCTTATAGAGTGTTATATGTGTGTGAGTGTCACAGTGTTGTAAAGTGTTGTGGAATAAATTGAATTGTTTATGTTGTTGTTGTGACTTACACTTCATCATTTTCATAACCCTAGACATTTAACGTAGTCATCACAATATTCCAGAATAATTCTGACTGAGGTATAAATGTGGAAGCAAGTAAGGTCATTTGTAATACACCACACTTATTAGATACAGATACCTTCACAGCTGATCTCAGTCAGTACACTAAGTCCCCTATAAATATTTATAACATCGCACTTTACCACAATGTGTTTATGTAAATGCGTCAGACTGTTTGCGTATATCTGTTAGTGTTTGTGTTTATGTGTTAGTGTTTGTGTATATGTTCTAGCGTGTTTGTGTGAATGTTTTAGTATTTGTGTATATGTGTTAGTGTTTTTGTGTAAATGTATTAGTTTTTGTGTATATGTGTTAGTGTTTGTGTATATTGTTTGTGTATATGTATCAGTGTTTTTTAATGTGTGTTTGTGTATGTGTTAGTTTTTGTGTATATGTGTTTATAAGTATGCATCAGTGTTTGTGTATGTGTTAGTGTTAATGTATATGTGTTAGTGTTTGTGTGTATGTGTAAGACTGTTTGTGTATATGTCTCAGAGTGTTTGTGTGTATGCGTTAGTGTTTGTGTATATGTGTTAGTTTTGCCAATATGTGTTAGATTGTTAGAGTGTTAATGGATATGTTTTATTGTTTTTGTGTAAATGCCACAAAAGCCAGATTCAAACCTCAGAAATGAGGTATCTGAGGAAGGTGGTTGAAGTAACAAGAAGAGACATGGTCCGCAACCAGACGATACGTCAAGGCCTAAAATCCCACCCGCTGCAGACCCAAGTAGAACAGTCCCAACTAAGATGGTTTGGCCATGTCTGCAGAATGGGAGAAGATCGGCTACCACGACAAGCATGAGAAACAAAGAGCCAGGGATCCAGCAGATTGTTTATGTAGCGGCGCCAGAGTGTTTGTGTATATGTGTCACAGTGCCTCTGTATATGTGTTAATGTATATGTGTTAGTGTTTGTGTGTATGTGTTTGTGTAGGGGTTTGAGAGCGTTTGTGTATTTGTCAATATTTGTCTATATGAGGCAGTGTTTGAGTTCATGTGTCAGCGTGTTTGGGTATATGTGTAAGTGTTTGTGTATATGATTTATAGTGTTTGTGTATATGTGTTTGAGTGTTCGCATATATGTGTTAGTGTTTGTGTATATGTATCAATGTTTGTGTATATGTGTTAATTCTTCTTCTTCTTTGATCCTTAGCCGCCGACTGTCAAAGCAGTCAGTGGACATCACGCCTAGTGGCGTCTTGTAGGGCACCAACAAATTGATTCCACTTTGCTCGGTCGGTGGCCATCCTTCGTACAGTGCCCCAACTCTGGTTCATTCTTTGCATCTCAGCCTCCACAGTCCTCCTCCAAGTTGTTTTTGGTCGGCCTCTCTTTCGCTTTCATTCAAGGGTCCATAGCATAGCTGTTCTTGTGATGGCATCGGGGTCTCTTCTGAGGACATGGCCAACCCAGCTCCAGCGTCTGCGAGCTATGATGGTGTGCATGTCCTTTTGCTTGCTCCGAGTAAGCATATCTTGGTTGGTGATGGTATTCGGCCAAAAGATTCGGTGAATTTTTCGTAGGCATGTTGTGTGAAAAGAGGACAATTTCGACGTTTCCTTCTCTGTAACTCTCCAGTTTTCCGCACCATAGAGAAGCACAGAAAGCACACAGCTCTGATATAATCTTAATTTTGTGCTTGTGCTGTATTGAGAGGACTTCCAGATGTTGTTTAGGCTAAAAAAAGGCTGTTCTTGCTTTGTTCATTTTGTTGTTGATGTCTTTGCTTGCCTCGCCGTCTGGTGTTACTATGCATCGTAGGTATGTGATGGTGTCTGTCTATACCAGTTGCTGATTCCTTACTGATATGGGCTCAGGGTTGCTCACATTGAGCGTCATGGCCTCTGACTTCTTTAAATTGATGTTCAAGCCCACCTGCTGGCTATACTTATTAATTCTATCCGTTTTTTCCTGGATGTGTTGATGTGAACGTGTTAGCAGTGCAATGTCATCTGCATATTCCAGATCTTCCAATGTAGAAAATGTAGTTCATCTTATTCCTCTTGGACTGCCCTCAGTTGTCTGGCGCATCACTGTAAAGGGCAATTTTTACTATCTTGCAATATAATACATTTATATACTTATTATGTTCGCAAATATTTTGTAATCAAAGTATTTCCTTTTTAAGTGCTTAAGGAGAAGTCATTTTTGAGTTACTTCCCTTGAAAGTAGTTCCGTCATCTTCGATCGGACTCCGCGGACGAGTCTAGGCCTACTGCGATTTATTCTTTGGCTGGGTAGGAATAGATTGTTCTTGCTTCAGTATATCTATGGCCTGAATTTATACGTAGTGTTTGTATGAGTAGGACGAGTCTGTCTTATATATATGGATATCTTTACATTTCTAAGTCGAACTATGTTGGTTGTCGCTAGAAAAGGTCAAAGGCTATGCAGCGGAAGTATCGCTAGCAAGGGGTGTGATTCATGGCTGTCATCCTGTCTGGATGTAGAATTTTGTGGTAGCCGGCCTATCGCCGAAAAAGTGATCTATAAGTCAATGGGGAAAAGTGATAGTCATTTAGACATGTTGTATGTACTTTACCCCAGTGTTTATTCTCTTTTGCCAAGGAATGGCAAAGTTATATTTCGCATAGAAAGGTAAAACCACAATTTATTATGAACTTGGGCTTCGCCATCGTTGTCGATAAACAGATGCACAGTGGTACTTTTGAAAAGAATATTTATTCAAAGGAAGACGACATTCCTATGTATCAGCACTAGATTGTATGATATTATTCAATTACCTCTATGAGAGAAGCTATGAAGAAATGAGGACATTTAACGAATGACCAATTTTGGTCTGGGTCCTATAGTGAGTGAAACTCACGAGAGAAGAACAGCCATGTTGAAATTCATATACTTTGTATTTATCGAGTGAGAAAAAGGGATGCCTGTACTATCGCTCGATGAACCAAGAGATCACTGCTACATGTGAGAACCCATGTCTGGGATTCCTATATCTTTATGGAAAATATATATATTGAACTTTACGTGAAGGGATATTCACTAGACGAGGTTAGGTCTAGGAGCCTTCCTATATATTGGTTATGGTCTGACGTGCCCAGTCAGTAAAGCCAGATGATTTACATGATGGAACTCTGAATGCTTATTTACGAATGCTCCATTATGATATTTGCCAAGCATGAATGCTAACTTAAGATGATATTCCTGTGATCAACATTATGCTGTCTATGTCGACATTTGTTCCTGTAACCATACACGTACTGTCCAAGTGTGCGTCCCATTAAATGTTATAAAAAGACCACCGTAGTTCCAGTACTTCTTGAATTCGAACAGTGTGAGTATGAGTGATGTACTACCAACCTGTCAACTCTATCGAATCATTCTACCATTCGCGTTCTGACATTCACATACACACTCATTGTTTACACTCACATTCTTGTCGGAGCCTCATCACGTTCCAGGACAAGATGACCTGTATGACCAAAACTGTGCTGGGTTTAATGAGTTGACAATCGTTACACTTTACTACACCAGTCCCAACATCTACATTTATCAACTGGTGGACATTCACGGTATTTAACAAATAAAGCGTGATTTAACAACTAGTAGCCAGTATGAGTTAACAACTATACAGAGTTTAACAACTGGTGTGCCAGCTTCCTGGGTCAACCTGCACAGTGACCATATTGAGAAGTGAACTACTGAGACCAGACCGTTCCTTGGGGTCTGTTACGACACACAAATACATCAGCAGTACAACTCTACAGTGATGTCAGCGTGACCTGTCCTGTCGAGAGTATGCGGTAACTAGGTCAGCGTTTGTTGACATTTGGTTCGGTGGACATTTGCCATACAACTGACAGTGTTACACAGCAAGCTTGGTTGAAACATAGAACATTACACATCAGGACTGGAGAATATTTGACAGTGTTTGCGAAAGGAAATGTTATTGAACTGAGAAGTCCTACATCGATTGTTATCATTCACATCAACGATGGAGCTTCTATTTCTGTGTTGAATTTAAAATAATTAGACCAGAAGTATTTGTTTAATAAAGTACCACAGTACTGTACTATTAGGCAGTGTAACTGAGCCTTCTTTACAACACATTCTTTCTGCAACACTCTATTTACATCATATTGCCATACTATTTATGCAATTATGTATTTATGTTTAAATATTTATATGTGATATTTGTTGGTATCCAGCGGGTTGTTGTTTTCGTTGGGCGGTGTCACACAACAGAGTATCCCACGTAATAGAGGGTCTGATGTGTGCGTTTCTATAGGTGCAATTTTCTTGATTGAAAATTTGCTGCGACAGCTGTTGCTATTAGTGTTAGCTGTGAAGACTGTACTCATTGTTGTTTTTGTAATATTCCTCTGTTCTTTAGTTTGTTTTGATTTGTTTGTAATTTGTTGGTCTACCCTATTCTATCTTTCAGTTCTATTCTCAATTTATATTTATATACTGTGGCGTTATTTGTATTTGTTATCCTCTTGCGGTTTATCTTTTATTGTTTTCCCATTTCATTTATTTCATTTCCGCAAATGTTTTCATGTTCTCCTGTATAACTGTTTTGTTTTGTGCCTGATCGACATACACTATTTAAAATATAGTTGATCATATAAATTGATGTACAAGAATCAACTGATAGTTAATTGCTATTACTAAAGGTACACAGTTGATGATATAAAACACTATTTCTGGTGCACTGCACTTATATTATAGAGTGAACCAGCAACTTATAGCTGTTATTATATAAGGATTTATACAAGACCTTTGTAAGGCTTGTTTCACACAGTGATTGGGATAGTTAAGTACTATTTTCCACAGGTTACAAAGTTATCATACAAAGGTCTTTGATTAAGACTAAGAAAGTGAATTTATTTACTTTTGCAAATTACTGATCTTATTAGACAAGATGTCTACTTTAGATTATTTTATCACACAAGGCAAGATTCTTGATAAGACTGGTCAGCAATTAGAAGAATGGGCAGTTGCTCAATATGACAAAGCATTGGCTGCTGAAGAAAGAAAAGCATTGATTGAAGAAAAGAAATTAGCAGCTGAGGAGAAAAAATTAGAAGCTGAGGAAAGAAAATTACAAAGAGACTATGAACAAAAGAAATTGCAGATACAGACTGATGAAAAAAGATTCCAGATGGAAATGGAAAAAGAGAAAAGAAAGGATGAAGCTGCTGCAGAAGAGAGAAAATTACAAGCTGAAGCTCAAGAAAAAAAAGCAATAAGAGAACATGAACACCAAAAAGAACTTTTAGCATTTGAGTTAGAAAAGTTAAAGTTAACAAACATAAGTGATGGTAATCAAGCATCTGGTGGTAATGGTAAACCCTTTACTTACAAGGTCAAGGTACCAGCGTTCAACCCTTCCAGTGATGACATAACATTCTGGCTAAATAGATTTGAACGCTCGTGTCGAGCACATAATGTGGACAAATCACAATATGCTAACCAGTTATCAGAAAATCTGAAAGGTGATTCTCTGACTAGTTTAAGTTTGGTTGAAGAGGCTGACAAAGATAACTATGATGTTATTAGGGCAGCCTTATTAAAGAAGTATCAGTTGTCTGAAGAGGGTTATCGGAAGTTGTTTAAGACAATGGTGCCTGAGGCAGGTGTAGAATTCTCAGAATTCATTGCAAGGACACGTCTTACATTTGATCGTTGGATTGAGCTATCCAAAACAGAAAAGACTTATGAAGCCCTTATGGACTTGATACTCAGAGACAAGATTATGTCAAGTATAAATAAACCTTTCCTCGAATTCTTACATGAGCGTAAACCTAAGTCTCTAAAAGAAATGGAACAGTATTGTACCCAATACGTCACTGCACATCCGGACGTAGCTATTAGCAACAGTAAGGTTAAAGAAGGTATGCCAGTTGCTTCTGCAACACCATACAACCCTAATCACTCTCACAAATTCCAAGGACCTCAAAATAAGTTTAATAAAAAAGGTAACTATTACAGTTATCAGAACCAAGGTAACCAATCATTTCAGGGTTCTTCTTCGAATACCTGGAGAAGAGCTGACAGCCCTCGATTCAGGGGTGGTCATAATTACAGGAACTTTCGCAAAGGAAGTCATTCTAGAAACTATCCAAGTTTTCCTTCATGGAGACAACAAGATCATAATTACAGAGATACTCATTATAATGAATATGATGATAGTAACCAAAGGAGCTATGATTCAAACCCGAGTAGGGGTTATAATAGTGGAAACAATGATAAGTACAGAGGCAATAATAACAGAGGTAGAGCACAATTCAAAAAACATAAAACTCATTACCAGGCGAACTCTGCACAGCAAGAGTCCCACGAAGCCTATAAACAAAATAAAGATAATGATGACTCTAATAATATGGCATGTGCCGCTTTTGATTTTGGGAGAGCATCTCAGTGCCCCCAATGCAAAACATTATTTGAGCCAACCACAGTGTCTACTTTAAGCTGTGGGCATCCTCTTCCCGCTCTTCCTGCGTCAATCGCGCATGATGGGAGAGGTTCTCTTGTCTTACACAAAGGTTTAGTAAATGACAATCCAGTCTCAGTACTTTTTGATTCTGGATGCACAACTATTGGGGTTAGGCAGTCACTCATAGATCCTTCTCATTCTACAGGCAAAGTAGTCAAATGCGTAACATTTGGCGGCACCATAGAGAAATACTCTACCGCTATCATTAGGATTGCTACTCCTTTCTTCACAGGAGATGTACACGCATGTCTTTTGCCGAATCCGATCGCTGATCTTATCATCGGTCGCATTCACGGAGTCAAAGAATGCACTCCGGAGCAAATTTCCGTTTGGGAAAATCAAAATATGCAATCTGCTAATGCGGTAGTCACTAGAGCTCAAGCTCTCAATATGCCTGAAACTTCATCTGTTGAAGATAATGAAGTGCATAACCAAGATGATCCCTTGGTAATTTCTCGTGACTCGTTTATAAAACAACAAGAAGAAGATCCGACTCTTAAGAAATTCTTCACTCTTGTAACGAAAGGTGATCCGAATAAAGATTCAAATTGTAAATCTTGGATTACAATGAAGAATGGCGTACTTGTACGTATGGTGCAAGACTCCACTAAGTCAAGTCATTCTCAGATTCTTGTACCCAAGAATTTGAGAGTTAAGATCTTACAACATGCACACGACTCTCAGTGTGCTGGTCACATGGGTTTTTCCCGTACAAAGTCAAGAGTTCTTGCGGCTTTCTTTTGGCCTTTTGTGAACAAGGACATACGGATCTATTGTCGATCCTGTAAAGTATGTCAAGAAGTCAAATCCAAAGGTCCTCGTCATGCTGCGCCTATTCAGGCTGCAGATATTCCTATTCGTCCATTCCAGAAAATGGCGATAGACATCATTGGTCCATTCAAGATCAAATCTGCTAGAGGACATCAGTTTATCTTAACGTGTGTAGACATGTGCACACGTTGGCCAGAGGCTATCCCTCTAAAGAGCATTACTACCGCTGACATTGCAGATGCTCTTTGGCTTATATTTTCTCGGCTGGGATTCCCCGGAGAAATATTATCAGATCATGGCACCCAACTGATATCGGATACCATGTCTCAAGTAATGTCTACTCTACAGATAGAGAGATCTTTGAGTAGCATCTATCATCCTATGTCCAATGGGATGGTCGAGCGACTAAATAGAACACTTAAGAACTTATTAGGGAAGATAACTGAGGATCATCCTCAAGATTGGGATAGGGTTTTACCCGCGGCCCTCTTCGCGTACAGAGAGGTCCCCAATGAACATACAGGGTTTTCTCCCTTTGAACTTGTCTTTGGCGCGCGACCGCGCGGCCCAATGTCTTTGCTGCATGATCTTATAACAGCTGACAATATTGACGATGACACAAAATCTTCTTACGAGTATGTCATCGCGCTGAGACAAAAGATTATCGAAGCATGCAAATTGGCAACGTCCTCTTCTGAATTTGCTAAGCAGAAGGCAAGACAATTTGCTAATAAGAAGAGAACTTTACGACAACTTTGTCCTGGTGACAAAGCATTTGTTTTGCTACCTTGTCGTGAAAATAGACTCCTTATTAGTTGGAAAGGTCCGTACGATATAATATCGAAAATTTCAGATGTTGACTACATCGTCGATATCAACGGGAAGCATAAAACCTTCCACATCAATATGCTTACGGAGTTCCATGAACGTCCTGACTATCTACAGCCTATTTTCCAGGCAACGGACGATTCTCATGTCAAACATGGTCATTACTCATCACTGTCTGTAATACAGGATGAGGAAACAAGTTTTTCGGATGTTAATCTTCCGCTTCCAATGATCCCACTTCATTCTAGTGAATCATGGAAAGACGTTACTGTTTCTCCTGATTTGTCTCTAGGAGAACGGCGACAAGTTTCGTCTATGTTACAAACATTTCAGGATGTCCTCACTGACATCCCTGGACAAACTCATGTCATTGAGCATGACATTGTTCTAACTGAACATACTCCAATTAGGGTTAGACCTTATCCTATCCCTATACATTTCCAAACACAGGTTGAAAAGGAGTTGGATGAAATGATAGATTTACAAATAATCGAACCATCCACTTCTGCATATTCTTCGCCGATGGTTATTGTTCGAAAAAAAGACAATAACATACGTCTTTGCGTTGACTATCGCAAATTGAATCAAGTTACGAAGTTCGATGCTGAACCTATGCCTTTACTAGAAGAGCTACTTACTCGTCTTTCTAAATCGCATTTTTTCACTAAACTTGATTTGTCTAAAGGATATTGGCAAGTTCCATTATCCGAACGCGCCAAACCTCTTACCGCTTTCTCTACTCCCAGAGGCCTTTTCCAATGGAATTTTATGCCTTTCGGCCTTATGAACGCACCAGCTACATTTGTACGCATGATGCGTCGAATCCTATCGTATCGGTCAGATGTCATTGCTTATCTAGACGACATCTGTCTTTTCAGCGATACTTGGGAAGATCACTATTCAGGGTTAGTTGAATTATTATCAACTCTGCGTGAGTATAACCTGACAGCAAAACCATCTAAAGCTTGTATTGGCTTTAGCGAAATTGCTTTCTTAGGCCATCGAGTAGGTCACGGTTTCTTGAAGACAGAAGACCATAATATCACTAAGATACTTAACATCTCTATCCCTAGGACTAAAAAGCAAGTGCGAAGTCTTTTAGGTCTCATACAATTTTATGGACGTTTCATTCCGAATCTGTCCTCTATCATGGCACCTCTCTCTACACTATTAAAGAAAGGGTCGCCTAACATGGTTCACTGGTCTCATGAATGCCAATCTTCACTAGAGAAGATCAAAACTATGTTTTTTCATCACCACCTATTTTAGTGTTACCTACAACAGATAAGACATTTGTTCTTCGTAGTGACGCTTCATCCACTGGGATTGGAGCGGCACTAATGCAAGAGTACTCTGGAACTCTGCATCCTGTAATGTATATATCCAGAAAACTTAATGCTGCAGAAAGGAATTACTCGGTTTTAGACCGTGAATTATTGGCAATGGTTTGGTCAATTCTCAAACTCCAAAGATTCCTTCTGGGCGCGCATTTCGTAGTGGAAACTGACCAAAAAGCTCTTACGGCTATCCAAAGTAAGAACTTGAAGAGCTCGAGATCAACTCGATACGCAATCGCTCTTCAACCTTTTCATTTCTCGGTACGAGCTATCCGTGGTTCAGAAAATGTGATGGCGGACATTCTGTCCAGATGCCCACATGATGCCACTTAACTGTTAAATATTGGATCTTTTTAATATGTATAACTTTACAACAGTTATTTTTTGTTTCTTTACTAAGATACACATTTGTAATTTAATAATAGAATGATGGTATCGCTACTTAGCGGTTTATTGATGTTAATTCACCGCTGTTCTTTGATGATTGTTTCTTCATAAATCATAAATTTAAGATTATAGTGTGAATTTTTGGTATGCATTGTATAATTACCAGAATTGTATTATACGTACATCACACCTTCCTGGAAACATTTATTCGTAGAGAAACAATTTCTCTCAGATTTTGAGATATATATTCTCACCGGTCATATTAGGAATTATAGTTATTCCTGATATTTTCATCTGCGCAGTATTCTTGCGTTGTGAGCCTATTCTACGTTGCTCCTAGATGTATTTAAAAAAAAAAAAATTTTTTTTTTTTTCCCGGGAGGTGTGGTAAGACTGTAAAGGGCAATTTTTACTATCTTGCAATATAATACATTTATATACTTATTATGTTCGCAAATATTTTGTAATCAAAGTATTTCCTTTTTAAGTGCTTAAGGAGAAGTCATTTTTGAGTTACTTCCCTTGAAAGTAGTTCCGTCATCTTCGATCGGACTCCGCGGACGAGTCTAGGCCTACTGCGATTTATTCTTTGGCTGGGTAGGAATAGATTATTCTTGCTTCAGTATATCTATGGCCTGAATTTATACGTAGTGTTTGTATGAGTAGGACGAGTCTGTCTTATATATGGATATCTTTACATTTCCAAGTCGAACTATGTTGGTTGTCGCTAGAAAAGGTCAAAGGCTATGCAGCGGAAGTATCGCTAGCAAGGGGTGTGATTCATGGCTGTCATCCTGTCTGGATGTAGAATTTTATGGTAGCCGGCCTATCGCCGAAAAAGTGATCTATAAGTCAATGGGGAAAAGTGATAGTCATTTAGACATGTTGTATGTACTTTACCCCAGTGTTTATTCTCTTTTGCCAAGGAATGGCAAAGTTATATTTCGCATAGAAAGGTAAAACCACAATTTATTATGAACTTGGGCTTCACCATCGTTGTCGATAAACAGATGCACAGTGGTACTTTTGAAAAAGAATATTTATTCAAAGGAAGACGACATTCCTATGTATCAGCACTAGATTGTATGATATTATTCAATTACCTCTATGAGAGAAGCTATGAAGAAATGAGGACATTTAACGAATGACCAATTTTGGTCTGGGTCCTATAGGGAGTGAAACTCACGAGAGAAGAACAGCCATGTTGAAATTCATATACTTTGTATTTATCGAGTGAGAAAAAGGGATGCCTGTACTATCGCTCGATGAACCAAGAGATCACTGCTACATGTGAGAACCCATGTCTGGGATTCCTATATCTTTATGGAAAATATATATATTGAACTTTACGTGAAGGGATATTCACTAGACGAGGTTAGGTCTAGGAGCCTTCCTATATATTGGTTATGGTCTGACGTGCCCAGTCAGTAAAGCCAGATGATTTACATGATGGAACTCTGAATGCTTATTTACGAATGCTCCATTATGATATTTGCCAAGCATGAATGCTAACTTAAGATGATATTCCTGTGATCAACATTATGCTGTCTATGTCGACATTTGTTCCTGTAACCATACACGTACTGTCCAAGTGTGCGTCCCATTAAATGTTATAAAAAGACCACCGTAGTTCCAGTACTTCTTGAATTCGAACAGTGTGAGTATGAGTGATGTACTACCAACCTGTCAACTCTATCGAATCATTCTACCATTCGCGTTCTGACATTCACATACACACTCATTGTTTACACTCACATTCTTGTCGGAGCCTCATCACGTTCCAGGACAAGATGACCTGTATGACCAAAACTGTGCTGGGTTTAATGAGTTGACAATCGTTACACTTTACTACACCAGTCCCAACATCTACATTTATCAACTGGTGGACATTCACGGTATCTAACAAATAAAGCGTGATTTAACAACTAGTAGCCAGTATGAGTTAACAACTAAACAGAGTTTAACAATCACCCAGTTTATGACTGTTAAAAATAGAGTGGTTGATAAGGGGCATCCCTGTCATACTCCTGTCTTCACCTCAAAGGTTATGTTGCTCTGCCCAACACTACACGTAAAGTTGGCATAGAGGCTTTTTATGATTGTCACTATGCAGCTTGGAATTCCATAAGCCCTCAGTATTTTGTCAAAAGTCTTTTCAAAATCAACAAAATTAATGTACAGCTGTCTTTGCCATTCTGAGCACTGCTCTATAATGTTCCTGAGAGTAAATATATGATCTTCACATCTTCTGTTCTTTCTAAATCCTGCTTGTTCTTTCCTCAGTTTGTGGTCTACTGCTTTTGAAATTCTCTGTATAATTATCCTGCCTAGTATTTTGCTGGGAACTGATAGAACAGTGATTCCTCTCCAATTATTGCAGTCTGCAAGATCTCTTTTCTTGGGCAATTTGACAATTATTCCTTTGTTCCACTCTGTTGGCGATGTTCCTGTTTTCCAGACTTGTGCAAATAGCGGTTCTAACAGTTCTGCTGCTAGCTCAGGGTCTGTCTTAAATAGCTCTGCATTTAAGTTATCATGGCCAGGGGCTTTTCCATTATTTAACCCTTTGATTGCTGTGATGATTTCTTCTTTTCGTGGAATGTCTGTATTAACATCTAGATCGTTTTCAGCCTCAGAAACATTCAAGTGTGTCTCTGGTGGTTCTTTGTTCAGAGTTTCTCTGAAATGCTCTGCCCATCTTGTTTCCTGTCCCTCTGCTGTCGTGATGAGATTTCCTTGCTTATCTCTTACTAATGTGATATTGTTTACACCTCGTTTTCCGCTGATGAACTTAGTTATTTTGTATACTGTGCTTTGTTCATTTCTCAGTGCTGCATCTTCTGCCTGTCTTGTAAGATCGTCTAGGAAATTCCTTTTGTTGGCTCGGGATTGGCGTTTAACTTCCTTGTCCAGCTGACTGTACTCTTTGCTATATAGTTGCTTTAACCTAAAGGACTTCGCTTCTGTTTTCTTTCTTTTCATTTCCTTTCTCATCGTTATGGTGTTTAATGTTTCTGGTGTTATCCAGTCTTGCTTCTTCCTTTCCTGGAATCCCAAGCATGGTTTGCTGCTTTTCTTATACAAGGGGATTGACATAAGTCTTGGGCCTGACCATGAAGGAGTCACAGGAGGAAGATGAAACTTAGCACATTTAAAGTTCATCATATTTGCACTGAATGTGTGAAGTACGCGTTTGTTTCTTCAATGGGTTTTCCCGCTACGGTGCACGGCGCAATGTACCCTATTGACCGGATCTGCTGCTCCAAAGATTTGACAAAACAATGGAAAAGAAGAAGGCCAGAGCTGTGATAAAATTTCTGATGTTTCAGGGAAAAACACCTACAGAAATACACAGGGAGATGGAACCAGTGTTTCATGATTCTTGTCCTTCATATACTTCGGTAAATAACTGGTGTCAACAGTTTAAGTGCAGCCGATCAAATGTTGCTAATCTGCCAAGATCTGGTAGACCAGCCTCAGAGTGCAACGATGAAAATGCAACAAGAGTGAAGAAAATCATTGACCGGAATCGAAAAATGAAAATTGTGGAGATAGCTAATAGAGTAAAACTAAATGAAAGAACAGTTTATAGAATTTTACACAACAGACCAAACATGAGAAAAGTGTGTGCGCGCTGGGTTCCGCGACTGTTGACACGTGAACAGAAGAAAACGAGGGTAAATTGCTGTCAACAGTTGCTCAAAAAGAGTCAGTCAAAAATTTTTTTGGAGACCATGGTGACAGTAGATGAAACTTGGGTACACCATTATGACCCCGAATCCAAAATTGCCAGCATGCAATGGAAAACCCCGGGCTCCCCAACACCTGTCAAGCCGAGAGCGCAGAAATCTGCAGGAAAAGTGATGCTGACTTTTTTTTGGGACGGCAAAGGTGTCCTTTTGAAAGATTATCTGCCTCGTGGCAACACAGTTAATGGCCAGTACTATGCAGATCTTCTCACCAAACTAAGAAAGGTTGTGACCAGGAAACGAGAGATAACGCGCACTCAGAATCTTCCTTTGTTTCAAGACAACGCGCCCTCTCACAAAGCACGGCTTGTGCAGCTAGCAGCCAACGATTTGAATATTGAAATTCTTCCACACCCACCATATTCTCCAGATTTGGCTCCATCAGACTTTTTTCTATTCCCAAATCTTAAAAAACAGCTATAAGGAAATCATTTTGACAGCGATGAAGAGGTTATACTGGCATGTGATGACTGATTTAGATTGAAAAATAGGGTGTTCTACTCCCAAGGTCTTTTCAAGGTCAAGCAGAGATGACAGATGTGTGTCAATTCAGACGGTGGCTATATTGAAAAGTAATAAACACTATACAAAATTTCAGCTCCCTGTGACATGTCCTTCATGGTCAGGCCCAAGACTTATGTCAATCCCCTTGTATATTGTTGAAATGGTGTTGAATTTCTGGTCTATATCATCAGTCAATGTCTTTTCCTGACTTTTGGCAAATTGATATCGTTTCTTTACGTCAGCCGCAAAAGCTTTTCTGGTAAGGGGGTCCTTCAATTTGCTGATGTCAAACCTTTTCTGTGTAGTTACAGTTGGTCCAGCCCTTCTTAGTTTCACTTTCAGTTTTGCTACTACTAAATGGTGATCACTTCCCACATTTGCACCTCTTCTTACCCTCACATCTTGTAATGCATGTCTCCATCTACCGTTAATCATGATGTGGTCTATCTGGTTTCTATCCCGACCATTTGGTGATTCCCATGTTAATTTGTGAATTTCTTTATGTGGGAAAAGTGTTCCCCCAATGACCAGGTTGTTAATGCTAAAGAAACTTATTAATTTATTTCCATTTTTGTTTGCTGTCCGCTGCCGCATTTCCCCATTACTCTTTCATTGTATGTATTGTGTGTACCAACTTTCGCATTTAGGTCTCCCATTACTATAATAAGATCATATCTTGGCGTGTCTTCCATTTCTTCCTGCAGTTGTTGATAGAATTCATCCTTGACCTCTTCATCGCTATCATTCGTTGGTGCGTAGCATTGTATTATTGTAGTATTGGTGAATCTCCCTCTCTATATGTGTTAATGCTTGTTTACATGTGCTGGTGTTTGTGTATATGTGTGAATGTTTGTCTATATGTTTCAGAGTGTTTGAGTATATTTGTGTTATGTGTTAGAGTGTTTATGTATATGTGTTAATGTTTGTCTATAGGTGTCAATGTTTGTCTGTATGAGTCAGTTTTTGTGTTTATGTGTCAGAGTGTTTGGGTAAATGTATAATTGTTTGCGGATATGATTTATAGTGTTTGTGTATGTGTGTTTGAGTGTTCTTGTTTATGTGTTAGTGTTTGTCTATGTGTGTCGATGTTTGCCTATATGTGTCAGTGTTTGTGTATATGCGTCAGTGTGTTTGTGTGTATGTGCCAGTGTTTGTCTATATATGTCAGTGTTTGTCTGTATATGTTAGTGTTTGTTTATATGTGTAATTGTTTGTTTATGTGTCAGTGTGTTTGTGTACATGTATTAGTTTTTGAGTATATGTGTTAAAATATTTCCATGTGTCCGTGTTTGTGTATATGTGTCATTACTTGTGTATGTGTATCAGTGTGTTTGTGTATATTTGTCAATGTGCGTCTATATGTGTCAGAGTGTTTGTATATATGTCAGTGTTTGTGTATACACGTTAGTGTTTGTGTATATGTGTGAATGTTTGTATGTGTGTCAGAGTGTTTGTGCATATGTGTCAGTGTTTGTGTATATGTGTTAGTGTATGTGAATATGTGTGAATGTTTGTGTTTGTGTTTCAGAGTATTTGTGTATATGTATCAGAGTGTTTGTGAATATGTGTGTATGTGCGTCAGAGCGTTCCTGTATATGTGTCAATGTTTGTTTATGTGTATCAACGTTTGTGTATATGTGTCAATGTTTGCTTATATGTGTCAGTGTTTGTGTAAATTTGTCAGTGTTTGTGTATATGTGTCAATGTTTGTGTATATGTGTCAATATTTGTGTTTATGTGTCCGTATCGGTGTATATGTTTCAGGGTTTTTAGCGTATATGTCTTAGAGTGTGTGTATGTGTGTGTATATGTCTCACAGTGTGCGCGCACAAGTCTGTGATTTTGTTTTCTTTCTCTTCACTATTTTTGCTTTTCAAATAGGCATAGGAAACGTTTTTGAAAATCGATACTTTTAAAAAAATTTTTGATGCCGACACTTCAATTGGTGAATGGACACGACTCAGACTGCTGGAATTCGGCATCAAGCGTAAAACTAGCAGACGAATAAAAGGATGGGTCAGGCGTGTATGCATCCAACTTGATACAGGATTCATACTCTTCGCCATTTACTGAGGGAGATTGAGCACCTAGGGCAGAGGTTTTCAAACTTTTTTGGTCCGCGGCTCCCTTGACCTGTGCATAAATCACCGCGGCTCCTCTCTATACTACGAAGATCTATATTTATTGATGGACCTTGGCTCATAATATCGAGCCAAACACTTTTCCCAAACCACTGCGCGCCCTTAGCCGAGGGCCGCGACGCCCCTGGGAGCCGCGACGCACAGTTTGAAAACCTCTGACCTAGGGGCTTGGCCAGATTACAATGATATCGATTCTGAAGAACAATAACAATTATCAACATAATTTCTCTTTTGACTCATTCTGAGGCATGAAACCACCATTGCATGTTGGTCTCATCACAGGAAGTCTGCACCAAAAGAATTCACAGGCTCTAGCAATGGTAGTTCATTCTGATAGTATTTGTGATGAATTCACTGTTTTTCTAGCTCGTCGGTCAAGAGCTTTAGGAAAATGAAGGGTACTGATGATTACTACATACACTATAATGTTGAACTTTGTGGTAAATGCTTCATGTACTTGGATCCTTAGCAGCTGGCTTGTGACAGTACGGCCAACACTAACGCAAGTTTTCACGTTAGTATTAGAAATAAAGTCTAACAGACCGAAGTACTTGAATAAGACTAGCAAGTATAAGCATTAGTCAAGAGAAAGTAACTCTTAGAAATTAATAGTTAGCTCCCCTTAATTAATAGGCGAAGACCTAGGCATTGTTGACACTTGAGTGAGTGTGTACAGAAAGCTTTGCACGGGCTGAATACTTTTATAAGAACAGTTTAGAACTAGCTTCTGAGCGAGGCACATCAGTCTTGCAGATCGGTGAGTTTTCCTTGTTAGAAGTTGAGAACTATCCCTTTCTGCAAGTGTAACCTTTTCACAAGACTAAGTCAAGATATTATGTTGGAAGAATTGTATACGGTTTGTACCTCTCGTTATGTTGTGTGAACATTTTGATAACTTTTATCTATGAAATTACAAAGAACCAGTAGAAGCCACCATTGTTTACAAATGACATGGGACAGTATTTCATTGAGGCTGTCGTTTTTTACAAGGAACAATGCTCTTTTTGATTGTGAACGTTCTGGCCGTCAGTAGTCAGGGTATTGAGTTGTGTCATCTATATGAACCTTGTAGTCCAGTTGGACTTGTAAATAAAACGGATTGTTTATAAAACCAGTGAGTTATTGAATAAGCACGTTGTAGTGGAAAGTATCAATAAGCATAGATAACGTGACAGCCTGTGATGAGTAATAAGAACTTGGGTTGCATCATCTTTCCTTCTGGTACTAACAGCTCTGGTGGTAACCAGTCACACTCGAGAGATTGCTCACAACGATCACCAAAACCTAACCACCTGTCTCATAATACAAAATGGTGACATATGTTTTATGAATGTTATCTAACGGCCATTTGAGATCAAAACTTCTCTCCCCTGTCATACATAAGACAAAATAGTGCCGCCCCCTGTGACATATGTCAAAATGGTGCCGTGAACAGCTCACGCCCCTGTCTACGTTATCTAATTGAACATTCTGGTTGAACTATTTACACATTCATTTACGAATTTATAATGGACACCACTAGCGCTTCAGAAGCACAAATACAACAACAGATGCATCACCAACAAATGCTGCACCAACAAATGTTACAAAATCAGCAGCAACAGCAACCCATATTACCGCTTACTGTACCATTACCCCATGATATGGATCCCACCATGTTGGCTTTGAAGCAGATTACTGACTCTCTTCATCAGGTAGATCATTATGCAAAGTTTCATGCCATTCGAACAGTTGTTACTCCATTTTCGGGAGATCCCACACTTTTTAGAAAATGGTTGGTAGACATGGACAAATTTGCATCGTTGATTGACTCAGCCTCAGATTCGGATCGCAAACGGATTGCATTTTTATCTTCGGATGGACTTGTTACAGATTTCTTACGCCGGCGAAGTAAGGCTTTTCCAGATGAAACATTTGATAGCCTTCGCAAAGAGTTGGTGAATCGTTCTCTAACATATCCGATTCAATGCACGCATGGACACTTCTTAGGAAGATTAAACAGGAGCGTAATGAACCCGTTCAAATGTTTGGAGATCGCTTACTAAATCTAGCCGAGGATGCTTTCATTGGGGCATCAATTCCTTCCGAAGAATTAGAAAGGCACTTGGTCGGAATCTTTATCGATGGTCTCTGGGCAGATAACCTAAAACTCCACCTTTTAAGAAAAGTTCAAAATCTATCACGGAAACGCTTCAGAATGCAGTCTACGAAGAAAATGTAAGAAAACGTTTTCATCAACGCATTGGACGAGAACCATGATCAGACTATTTTGCAGAACCGATGGAAGTAGACCACTTTCGACATCAATGGAGGAGAGGCACAAACAACAATGAACTACGGTACCCATTTTATTCACAGGATGCACAACATCGTAACCTACACAGTCACAATACTTTCCACAGGAATGATGGCGGACATTATGATAGACGCAATGCTTCGACGACTTCACGGTTGCCACAAATACACAATGTAACACCTATTACTTGTTATAATTGTGGGATGCTTGGACATATTGCACGGAATAGTGACCAGATTCCGCCCCACACACAACTGCAAGGCACTTCTCACCACCAGCCTCACGCCAATTACTCTCGTGGACAATCTAGACATAGCAATCCTCACCACCAGCCTCACATCAATTACTCTCGTGGACAACCTAGACACTGGGATTTCTTAAATAAAAGAAGCAGTAGAGTAGCAGTTCGAAATTTCCTTCAAGATATAAAAGCTGGAAAGTTTTTCGAAGTTAATAATTCAAATGTCAGGACAGAAAGTGGACACTGTGTCAAAATCAAAGTGTGTAAAACAGAAAGAACCACGAACTGTAAGAATAATGATCGAGCAGCAATCAATTGTGTAAGGCAGAGACCTAAGTTGAACTTGCAGACTAATACCACCACCAAAGCTCATGCGTCTCAGATAAAGTTAGATGATCACAGACCTGTTCCGACCCCTAGGATGAAATCTATGAGACCTGTCAGAAAAACTACACTTTCCCATTATCCTTCGTCCACTTCCATTACTTCCAGCGATGACGAATCCATTCCTCATGTGTAAATAGTGCCGCTCCCTGTGACAGGCTCTCAAAGCAGTCAGTGGCCGTCATGCCAGGTGGCGTCTTGTAAGCAGCAACAAACTGCGTCCACTTTGCTCAGTCGGCGGACATCCTACGTGCTGTGTCCCAACTCTAGCTTATGCTTTGCATCTCGGTCCCTACAGTTCTTTGCCACTTTGCTTTTGGTCGGCATTTCTTTTACTTTCCTTTTTGGGTCAATAGCATCTTGTGATGGCGTCGGGGTCTCTTCTGAGGACGTGGTCAACCAAACTCCAGCGTCTATCCGTTATGATAGTGTGCATGTCTTCTTGGTTGCTCTGTGTCCCGGATTTGCCTCCCCTGCTTTGCAGTAGTGGTCTAACAATGACCAAAACTCAAGAGTATCTAAATGGGTCGTCAAAGGTGTTTATCTTCGCACAAGATTACTCTTGGCAGAGATGTATTTAGAAGTGTAATGACGCTTGTTTCCGAAGGGAGCCTTCACAAGATAATTCAGAAGTCAAGAACCATGCGGCATAGCGCTGAGCAATGGTTAACTTATATATGTCCGTCGCCTTTTGTGAAGGATTTAAGCAATGGTTTTTAGCCCGTTCAAGCACCCAGCTGAGTTAATTCAGCGAATTCCTCTTGTAATGGTATAGCTCTGTTTAGAGGTATATATATATATATATATATATATATATATATATATATATATATATATATATATATATATATATATATATATATATATATATATATATATATATATATATATATATATATATTGTTATGGCTCATACGTTTGCTTTCAAACATATAAAAAAACTGAATCAACTATGAATGTTTAGTTTTAAAACAACAGGTAACAAATTTAATAATCAATTAGTATTAACAGTTTAAAATAAATAATCGGCTGGTGACTTTTACATTGGAATCAAATTTTCTCTTCACAGAGATTTAGGGTGAGGATATAGTTCAGAAAAATTATGTCCTTTTTGCTGGTGCTTTTTTATAAGCACTTAACTTTTAGGTGAGTACTGCAGCTGTCATTTTCGTCACTGCTTGGTGATAAGGGCACTTCTTCACACAACATGTCTGATTTAGGTGGTTGGTGTTGATTCCCTGCGTTTCACTCACAACTAGCTTTGTTCCACGAACTTTTGGACAAAATAGAAAGAACAAAATGCCTCTGCTAAGTACACTGAGTTGGAAGCTTAACATGCGCATCTTCTCGTTGTGTACCCACCAATGTTAATCTCTCAGAAGAATTAAAGTGTTGAACACATAATGTAGCTCAATGAATATGATTAAAATTCACCAATATTCTTCTGTGTATTAACTGGGAAATGTGTCTGGACAGCGTGAAAAATGATTTGTGCCTGAACTAACTTTAACAAGTTACATATATCTGTCACGAGAGGTTCAGATGTTATTAAAATGTAGGCTATCCTGGACACAAAAGTGTATCAGATGATACCAGGATAGTGCCAGATAAGAGACTGGTCTTATAAGAAATACCCCCTTCTCTGAAAAGAGTAAGGGTGTATCGACATCAAAGTGGGGTCAAGCTATGTAAACCTACAGGAATGATGATAGTGTTGAGTCCTGAAAATCTATCTGCTACCTCTCCAGATCCCACAATGAGTAATGGTTATATCTGTGTTTTAATGGCTAATTGTCTAGAGATAAATTAATTATTTCCAAAATGGTTTTATATGATATAGTTATTTTACACATATCAATTAGTTATTTTGTAGATAGGTATCAATATCTCTGGTCTGTAGTTTTTAATAAAGTCATACAAATGTCATCACTACCAATGTTTGGTGTGTTTTTTTATTTTTATTTTTATAGAATAAAGTTGCTGAATATTCTGACAAGTGGAGCTTTTATGTCCACTTATCTGCTAAAACATAAATAGAGTCCTCTGTAGCCAGGGTCACTGTCTGGATCTCCAGGCTGGGAAACAATCTAGATGCCTCGCTCAAAGTATCTTGAGAACTACTGCATCCACTGAGTTTCTTAGATTTTGAAAGTCTTGATGACTCTTAGTCAATACAGGAATAAAACCTGGAATGCAAATAATCATAATAATTGTATGGTCTATCATAGTACATCCACACACACACACAACAAACGTACAAACATGTTCAGACATTGTGCTAACAGTTTGCACATGATAATTTCCTCAGTACCCTACAGCCAGTTCAATGTGATTATTCTTTTCCTTAATACATCATATGATAGAACCATTAGTCCATGATTGGCTTCCATATAATGATTTGGTTAAGTACAAAATAGTAAGTGACATCTTAATTACATTATGTTATCAAATCCTGTCATCCTATCTTATGTTCGTGAACAGTGTGTCGTTCCAGTATAAAATACTCATTCAAATACCCTAATAAACTTACAGTCGTATTTGTGCCACAATTAGCAAATATTCTACACCTTTCCCAATGCTGGCTTTTATCTCTAAAATCACACATGTTTGCAATCAAACCCGGCAGCACATTCGTCCTGTAGTTTTTCCTTTTTACACATCATCGAACACACAAGTGGATATATACAGGCAAATAACATACTTATATATATATATATATATATATATATATATATATATATATATATATATATATATATATATATATATATATATATATATATATATATATATATATATATATATATATATATATATATATATATATATATATATTACCCTCAGGCAAACACACATACGCTGATACAGGCTTTAAATTGTACATCTATGTCTGCTGCTAGACACAGCGGCAAAAGCATTTGACAGCATACGTTCTGCGCTCTTTTCCTGTCAGCTCGTTTTTGAAAATATTAATGGCGTAAATCCGCCAAGTTCAAGGTCTTATATAGCACCTTACCCGCCCAATCGGAGACTCTGTCAAAACCGGTGTTAAGAATCTAAAACTTAAACGTTTTTCTGCCTTCCCGTACAATGTGTATAATTTTTAATATTTAATATCTTTCTTAATAGTGGTCCCATTTTAATTATCTAAAGTTATGATTAAACCGTGAATTAATATCTATCTGTCTATCTAGTAATTGTTTAGTTAGCAAAGTGCATTTAAATCTATGCAGACTTTAACTAACTAAATTGGGGACTACCCTGATGTAATAATGTCAATTAAACTAATTTTTCTATTACAATAAAATATTATTATGAGGAAGTCTTTACACTAACCTCTTAAGTAATATCCCCGCTATAAATTGAGCTATACCTTTCTGATTACATATCTTTAGTTTCTAAGAAATAAATTATCTTCGTTCTGTCAAAAACACAAAATAGGCCCTATTATCAAGCATAAAAATGTTTCCTTATTGTTGCGCTAAACTTGTCGCAACTTATTCTGACTATATATTCTGACCATGCATTCTGACTATATTTAATTTTTTAATGCATGGGAAGTAACTCATGGAATTGTAGTCACTTTTATTTCTACAGTCGTCTAATCTTGATAGCATCGTCAAGAAGTTGTCTTATCTTGATAGCGAGGGTTGTTGATAATTTGTGTGTGAGCGATTTTAAGTCATAACCATGTATGGAGCGTTTTCCTAGAAACAGTTGGCAGCTTGCGATGTCATTTCCTTTTAAGGTTCGAAATCTTCAGACGAACATCGTAGAACATTCTTCGTTTCCTAAGTTAGCTGAGCTGTATTCGATTCGCGTGTTCTGCGCATGTCCTAGTTTGTGTCAGTGTTTTGAATGATTTCCGCCCAGGTCAGTCGGGGCAGAATTGCTGGTAAAGCGAGACGTAGCGTTGTGCTAGCGTCTTCGCTTATATTATTCAGGAGGGAGTCCTCATCATTGTTGTTCCTTTTTTGAGATGATATATCTCTATGCTATTCAAAGTGCCGGGAGGCCTATGTGATTATGTGATTTAATTCCTGATGAACAGGTAATTGAATCTTTTCTGAGTAACTTTATCGCCATCTTGTGATGTTGACATTTTTGCCTAGCCTGCCTTATTAAAGGGTCTATGATATGACAAGTTTGCTCAGCTCACGATCCACTTATATTGTCACGCATCGATTGATGCCTGTCCTAAGGACCATTTGCTTCCTGAACTTTATTGATGGATCTAGGTTTGATACCTTTGTTGTTTAAGGAACATAGAGGACGATAATGTGACGCTCAAAAGACATGCCTGTCTTGTTGAGGTCGAATATAGGAGACTAGATTTAATCTCCCATTTGATATCTACTAGCTATGATGGAAAGGGAAAGCTTACCACCTGACTACATGCACAGCTGTTTATGATATCCTAAGAAGGCATATAATGTACCATTATTATTGATGCTGTCTGCTGTTCCTGCTGTATTGACTACGTCGATGATATTATGACTATTGTATTATACCTGTGATGTTACTACATGAATCCTGTCATTGTGGCGTCCACAATAAATTATACAAGAAAACGTCACTAGCTGTTGCAAATCTCATTGACTTTACCCATCGTGAGTTAATGTGACGTCCTTGTGTGGATTGCCCTGTTTGTGATGATAACTGTTTGAATACACATCTGCATCTTATACAAACCAGACCACAGACACCATACTACGTCTTCATCGCCATTCAACATTAGGACGTTCAACAAAATGGTAGTCAACATTTGGTGGCCAGTCCAAAGGCATTATTAACCTGCCACACATCAGCCTCAACATTTGGCAGACATAAGCTGGTTTGGTCTGGTGCCAGCAGACACGGGTTCCCTTACCCACTTCATTCAACAAACAGCATTCTTCAAGACATTCTACATCTACATAAAAAAATCCTGAAACTACTCGGCGTTGTCCGGTACCTTCTGGACTTAAAAATTTTTGTTGCAATTTTTGGGAGCCTAAATGACAGTACCCGGCGTTGAGTCATGCATTGCCAGTTGAAACGTGTTGCTGTCCTCCTTGCATCCAGTTGCTGTCGTTTGTGAAGGTCAAGTGCCGGTTGATACGAGTTGTTTTCTCAAGAAGGCCAAGTACCGATTTCAATCAATTTACTATTGGATAAGAGGGTCAAGTGCCGAAACAACACGACAATATCTCACAAAATAATATGCTACACTTGAGGCACTTGTGATGTAATCATCACTCATCACTCCTCCAGTCGGAGTCTGGGGTCCCCTCTTCTGTAGGGTTTTCCGCACGACTTGCCAGGAAAAAATCACCAGCGCTTGCTGTAGTGGTGTAGGAATATACTATTTTCATATGTTGAGGTTGCCAGCCTCATTTATAACCACTAAGCAAGAAACATGTAAAATCCACATTAGCAAAAAAATTGTTTACACTTACCCCAAAATTTTTGGGAATACACAACCTCCTTGCACAGATTCAGACTGGGCACAGCTCTGTATTAGATGCTTCGAATCACTTAGGTCTGGAAATAAGAGTTAATTCTTCTGACGGCAGGTGTTCTGCGAAATCACTGGCCTGGGAAAACGTTTGTTTAATTCCTCTATGACTTGGTCTGGGAAATTAGAGTTAATTTCTATGACGGCGGGTGTTCTGCGAAATCACTGGCCCTGGGAAACCTTATGTTTAATTCCTCTATGACTTGTGATCAAATTCCTAAGTTTCCAGTCTTGTATTAAAAATGCGGGTTTACTTGTAAATTCCTAAGTTGCCTAATACTCGATCTGTTACTTATAGTTGTGGAATTTCTAAGTCCAATGTCTCTTTTTCTTTCTAGCTTCCTGGGAGTTGCGCGTATGATGTTGCGAAGCTGTCTGTTCTGTGTCTCTGAGTTCGCTAGATTATATCTCTCAGTCTCAGTTCAAATCACAGATTGTGTTTCCACCGAATGTTCCAATAGAAATCATTATATAATCCGGCTCTCAAATCAAACCAATCAAATCTCTCTAGCACTGGGTTGGGTGTTTCATTTACAATATCCCCCTCGCGTGTTTTAAAATATTAATTTTAATATTCCACGCGTGACCTCTGTCTAATCATGCGGTAATGTTTCCGGTGACATCTTGTGCACAACTCATAAACACCATCTGTGAACTCATTTGATGTCCAGATGCTACCTATCGCCAATAATGTCTCTCCAGACAGATTATCGTGATAATCACACACAGGGATGGTCCCGTGAAACGATAAACGCATCTACCACCTGTGCAATCTACAAGACAAACAGGCACGGTCGTCGGCAATCCAGACAGACATTCTAGGCTACCATTTTTATCCTCGTACGAGACCATATTATGTTAAACGAGGATCGCCTCCTATCAAAGGTGGCCGGCGACTGAGTCGATTGATAAGAGTATTATCGCTGACCGGTGTAATTACCTGGCGGAACGTATATACGTCTGAGGAGTGGTACACAAGATAAAGACAGTACCAAGCAGATACTTCCGTAGGGGAGTGGAATGTTAGAGACTTTCCCCTACTAGATTTAGCATAGAGAATAAAATAATTAATGAAAGGGCATAAAGTTGCCAAATAAAATTCGAATGAAGAGAAAATGAAGAAGAAATGATACAGCCGGAGTGGACGTGAGATCGCACAACCGTATCCTCACATTCTGAATAATCAGTCCTTGGTTGGTGATGGTGTTCTGCCATAAAATTCGGAGGATTTTCCTTAGGCAGATTGTGTGGAAAGAGGAAAATTTCGGTATTTCCACTTCTGCTACCCTCAAACATTCCGTACCACACAGAAGCACAGAATGACACCGCTCTGATATAATCTTAATTTCATGTTTGTTGCTGGACTGGGTAGATGTCCTGATGTTGTTTAGACTAGCAAAGGATGTCCTGGCGTATGGTAAATTAAGTTAACATTTCTCTGTCTTTAAGTTGTCCGTAGCAGGCAAAAATGGTATTGTAAATTACAATAAATAGCAATGGTTAGGTAGGTACTTAATTTGCTGGATTTTGATAGCAAATTTATGATGTCCAGTTTCTATGGCTTAGTTTATGAAATTAACTATTTCTGGGGGCCAATTATTTCATCTCTTCAATTGGACAGCATACATTGAAATGTCAATATGCATTAAAAAAAAAAAAACAGCTAAATCACGGAATGTCGAAATAAGTTATTCAATAGTTACGCGAGTAAATATCACATTGAATACAAAAGTACGTTCCACCCGGATATTTCTTGCATGTTATGCGAACTGTATCAAGGCACACCCCGAGCTGGCTGCTGAGTGAGCTTTATGTGCTTGTAGTCAGCAATGAACTTGTGACCAATTAGCGCTGCATGCAAATATGCGAATTGAAGTTCCCATTAAAGATTATTGTCCAGTTATAAATTTGTGGTGCAGAAAAGTTGTTAACAAATTAGAGATTCCCCTTCTAAGAGGGTGCTTCGACGTTCAGCTTCAGATCAATAAAGAGCTTTAGGAAGTTTAGAGGTCGACTTGTCACCTGAAGAGGTTGCTTTTGCTATAAGCATGTACTTCACCATAGTAATTTATCGACTGCAGAACCGATTTAGTTAAATCGACCTAGTGCTGATCTTCCCAAAAGCGGGTGACCGAGTATCATGTAGGTAGCGTAATATCGCCAGTGTCTACAGCAGTGCAGGAGGGATCCATATCAGACTGTCTCCGATCCAGTCATGAACACAGTCGGCTGTCAGTGAGTGCACGTAAGGAAGACGTCTGGTTGAAGGCGAGAGACTGCATGCGTCCAGCTCAGCGACCAGCGGTGCAGGTGAACAGCTTTTTCAGTGGGCACAGAACCGTACCAACTTGCACACATTTGAAAATCGCACAGGAATTTATTCACAGATAAGAGCAGGTTCTGCCCTGATCCAGTGAATGCTAAATCAGAAGTGATTGCACCATGAAGTTAGCTGAGTCGTTCTTAGGTACATATCAGGTGTTACGTTGGGGAAAATCGCTCTAATGACCCCTGTCCACGAAGTACTATTTTTGTGGTGCCTAGTTTGTAGAAAGGATAGTGCGATTTGCTTCCGTAGCTTGGCGGTGCCGCGTTCAGAACGTCCTGGATTCGAGTCTCCGGTAAACCTATCACTTCTTTTGTTTTTCTGATGTCTATTTTTCTACTTCTTTATTTCTCAATAGTGTCTTGAACATACCTTTATGTGTGTGTTATTTATTTATCCAGTGGATGCTGCATACGAATTTAGCGAAATTCTGTGGAGCGATTAGTCAGTAACAACATCTTGCAGAGGAACCCATGGGGAGGTGAAAGTATGATTATCTGGGGAGCTATTGGGCCTGTCATCTTCCAAAACATGGGTCGAGGGCTGGGACGCGGTCTCAACGATGACCGTCACATCAAACAAATTCAACTCCTTATGTGGTGCTGTTTTTCACGCGTTACCATGATCATCTTTGAACCAGAATACTATCAGGGTTTCTTTAGGTGACCTGTCTATGCTTGTTAAATTTTTTGGTTTTATATTTTATTACAGGATAAGGGAACTGGCTGCATGCCCAACCCTCCTTAGACGCTTTTATACGGACTGCATGGTTAGGGAACAGTTTTACCATTCTTTGCTCCACTGTCGGGCTTCGGTAAGACACAGATAAGAAAAAAGACGCTGGCGATGGAAAAGACACACATTGAGAAAACCCGTAGATAGCATTACAAGGCAGTCCTTATTCTGGAACCTCAGGGTAAGAGAGCAAGAGGTAGACCAAGAAATACATGGAGAAGAAAACTGGAGACAGAAATGAAAAAAATGTAAGGGAAACATGGAAAGAGTTTGAACTGATGACACCTGACAGGAGGACTTGGCATGTGTTGGTTGAAGGTCTATGCTCCTTGGGGAGCTAAATAGTACTGACTGATTAATTGATTGATTGATTGATTGATTGATGGATGGATTGATTGATTTATTGACCGATTGATTGACCAATTGGTTGATTGATTGATTGATTGACTGATTGGTTGATTGATTGCTTGATTGATTGATTGACTGATTGATTGAATAGCAGGGTGCACACTACACGCGTCATTCAGCAGGTCCTAAGGTGGAATATCATCATTAAGCTGTAAACCCAATAAAACATTATTTGGACGCTCCTGCTGCGATACCCTAAGTCTGGACTCAAGACTCCCAGAACCAAATAAGTGACTTATTTTGGTTCATGTTTAAACTGCGCCGTGCAGTTATTGGCACACATAATACTGAAAATTGAACATTTTACGTCATAAAATTCTCCAAGTGATCTGAACATTTTCTGTTTCATATGCAAATCAACGAAAATGTGTCGTTACATTTTCTCGTATTCACTATGTTGAAATGACATCATGAAAATTCAATCTGATATTAAAAATGAAGTGCACTCACTTATTCTCTCACTTATCTTTTGGCTGATATATATATATATATATATATATATAACTTACATTGGTTACCTACATTGGAAAGTCTGTCAAGTTTTTTTTCACAATTTAACAGTGAAAATGGCGCGAAATTGAATGTGCCCTGTGTTTTCTTATGTGTCAGACATTTTCACAAAACGCATTTCGCACTCTTGGTCTTCAATCCGTTTTGATATTAAGCTTGGTTGTGAAGTGTGTCGTTTTATTATTTTGAGCCCTAAAAATGAATTCGAGAAAATGTTATACTGCAGCAGAAAAGCTCTTAGTGGTAAAATATGCAGAATCTAACGGCAATCGGGCAGCAAGTCGACATTTTTCCATTAACGAGTGTAACATTCGATTATGGCGAAAAAACAAAGAGGTGCTGCAAGTGTTGCCTAATAAGAAAAAGGCGAATCGTGGGTCACCACCAGATCTTCCAGACCTAGAAAAAACATTATTGGAGTGGGTAGTGGATAGAAGGCAACAAGGCATCGGTGTTTCATGCATTGAAATACGACTTAAAGCTCTGGAACTTACAAAATCTTGTACAGGCACAACAACATTTAAAGCGTCATATGGATGGGCAGTTCGTTTTATGAAGCGACATGGTCTTTCAGTCCAAAGTACCTAAAATGTAAGTGTTGGGAAAGTATTTCTGTTTGTTATTTTACTTTCAGTTTTTTAACAAATGTTTCATAAAATAAAATCTTGAAAAATTATGGTGCGTATTATACACGAATTTCCATTTTACCAGAAAAATTTTGGGCTAAATCAAGCATGCGTATTATACACGAGTGCGTATTATACGCGAGATTTTACGGTATATTTATATATATATATATATATATATATATATATATCTATATATATATATATATATATATATATATATATATATATATATATATATATATATATATATATATATATATATATATATATATATATATATATATACAAATTGTTCTGGCTCATTCGTTTGCTTTCAAACATATAAAAAATCTGAATCAACTATGAATGTTTAGTTTTAAAACATCAGGTAACAAATTTAATAATCAATAAGTATTAACAGTTTAAAATAAATAATCTGCGGGTACTTTTACATTGGAATCAAATTTTCTCTTCACAGAGATTTAGGGTGAGGATATAGTTCAGAAAAATTATGTCCTTTTTGCTGGTACTTTTTTTTATAAGCACTTAACTTTTAGGTGAGTCCTGCACCTGTCATTTTCGTCACTGCTTAGTGATAAGGGCACTTCTTCACACAACATGTCCGATTTAGGCGGTTGGTATTGATTCCCTGTGTTTCACTCACAACTAGCTTTGTTCCACGAACTTTTGTACAAAATAGAAAGAACAAAATGCCTCTGCTAAGTACACTGAGTTGGAAGCTTAACATGCGCATCTTCTCGTTGTGCACCCACCAATGTTAATCTCTCAGAAGAATTAAAGTGGTGAGCACATAATGTAGCTCAATGAGTATGATTAAAATTCACCAATATTCTTCTGTGTATTAACAGAGAAATGTGTCTGGACAGCGTGAAAAATTATTTGTGCCTGAACTAACATTAACAAGTTACATATATCTCACAAAATAATATGCAACACTTGAGGCACTTGTGATGTAATCATCACTCATCACTGCTCCAGTCGGAGTCTGGGGTCCCCTCTGCTGTAGGGTTTTCCGCTCGACTTGCCAGAAAAAAAATCATCAGCGCTTGCTGTAGTGGTGTAGGAATATACTATTTTCATATGTTTAGGTTGCCAGCCTCATTTATACCCACTAAGCAAGAAACATGTAAAATCCACATTAGTAAATAAATTGTTTACACTTACCCCAACATTTTTGGGAATGCACAACCTCCTTGCACAGATTCAGACTGGGCACAGCTCTGTATTAGATGCTTCGAATAACTTAGGTCTGGAAATTAGAGTTAATTCTTCTGGCGGCGGGTGTTCTGCGAAATCACTGGCCTGGGAAAACGTTTGTTTAATTCCTCTATGACTTGGTCTGGGAAATTAGAGTTAATTTCTATGACGGCGGGTGTTCTGCGAAATCACTGGGCCTGGGAAACCTTATGTTTAATTCCTCTATGACTTGTGATCAAATTCCTAAGTTTCCAGTCTTGTATTAAAATGCGGGTTTACTTGTAAATTCTTAAGTTGTCTAATACTCGATCTGTTACTTATAGTTGTGGAATTTCTAAGTCCAATGTCTCTTTTTCTTTCTATCTTCCTGGGAGTTGCGCGTATGAAGTTGCGAAGCTGTCTGTTCTGTGTCTCTGAGTTCGCTAGATTATATCTCTCAGTCTCAGTTCAAATCACAGATTGTGTTTCCGCCGAATGTTCCAAGAGAAATCATTATATATTCCGGCTCTCAAATCAAACCAATCAAATCTCTCTAGCACTGGGTTGGGTGTTTCATATACAATATCCTCCTCGCGTGTTTTAAAATATTAAATTTAATATTCCACGCGTGACCTCGGTCCAATCTTGCGGTAATATTTCCGGTGACATCTTGTACACAACGCATAAACACCATCTGCGAACTCATTTGATGTCCAGATGCTACCTATCGCCAATAATGTCTCTCCAGACAGGTTATCGTGATAATCACACACAGGGATGGTCCCGTGAAACGATAAACGCATCTGCCACCTGTGCAATCTACAAGACAAACAGACACGGTCGTCGGCAATCCAGACAGACATTCTAGGCTACCATTTTTATCATCGTACGAGACCATATTGTGTTAAACGAGGATCGCCTCCTATCAAAGGCGGCCGGCGACTGAGTCGATTGAAAAGAGTATTATCGCAGACCGGTGTAATTACCTGGCGGAACGTAAATACGTCTGAGGAGTGGTACACAAGATAAAGACAGTACCAAGCAGATAATTCCGTAGGGGAGTGGGGTGTTAGAGACTTTCCTCTACTAGATTTAGCATAGAGAGTAAAATAATGAATGAAAGGGCATAAAGTTGCCAAATAAAATTCGAATGGAGAGAAAATGAAGAAAAAATGATACTGCCAGAGTGGACGTGAGATCACACAACCGTATCCTCACATTCTGAATAATCAGTCCTTGGTTAGTGATAGTGTTCTGCCATAAAATTCGGAGGATTTTCCTTAGGCAGATTGTGTGGAAAGAGGACAATTTCGGTATTTCCACTACTGCTACCCTCAAACTTTCCGTACCACTGTGGTAAAGTGGGATGTTATAAATATTTATAGGGGACTTAGTGTACTGACTGAGATCAGCTGTGAAGGTATCTGTATCTAATAAGTGTGGTGTATTACAGATGACCTTACTTGCTACCACATTTATACCTCAGTCAGAATTATTCTGGAATAGTGTGATGACTACGTTAAATGTCTAGGGTTATGAAAATGATGAAGTGTAAGTCACAACAACAACAGACAGATAAACAATTTATTTTATTCCACAACACTTTACAACACTGTGACACTCACACACATATAACACTCTATAAGACTATCTTAAATGAGTCAAGTGTTTAAGTTTAAAAATATATGTATTAATTCTTTCAATAATGGGTATCCTGATTCAACTACACAGTGAACCAGGAATCACAATCAAATGTAATTACAAGTATTATGTACACAGTTTATATATATGAACTTTGTATTGACATAGTTGATTATTATTATTATTCTATATGTGTAATTTGTGCAGTAGTAATATGAGGTAATACTGGTTTTGTTCAAGCTTGGTTGTTGTTTTTCATCATGACTTCAAGTGTTTGATTATCGGGGAAATAGTATTGGGAAAGGTTCACAGTTCCTGTCATTTGAACCAATTAATTGTCCCTCTGTGTTTGACAAAATGTCAATTTTTGAGGGGGCACATAATGTTGAGCTACTCTGGCCACAGAAGCTTATCTTTCGTGATGGCGGCAGGAAAAGACTCCTCTGCTCGATTGCTTCCTGTGTTCTGGAGACACCTCACTGGTCGCTATCTGGACCAAGGAGTATGCTGTCAGCCTCTGGATTTCAGCAAAACTCAGACCAGGTGCTGCTTCAATAACTAGGACCACAGTCCCTGAAACAAGAAGGTTGTACCTCCTACTTCATAACTAATTTATAATCTATTTCCATACTGAACACAATACATAACAAACACTGAGTTCAGAGCGTTAGGCCAACTGCTAGCTTCATCTGAAACAATTTACACCAGTATTCTCCTCCTAAATGGTTACTACGCCTCTGCAATTCCAGCATTAGTTCTATCTGGTCAATAAGATAGGTGTCAGTGTACTGTTTGGCAATTCCATGCAGTTTTACTTTTCTCCGACACGTCATGTTCAGGTTGGAGCAATATTTAGGCCTTGCCTCATGTTTGCCACTGAACCACACACATATACAGACATAAATTATCAATTTACATTCAGTTTTCATTAAAAAGATATCGAATATATCAAGCTTACCACAATTCATGGAAATAATACACAGATACGTTGACTGGCGATGAATAATGGCACAAATTCCGATCTGCCTCTGTCCCAGACTTTTATTTAGAAAAATATGATCTGGCTCTCAACGCACTGTTTCTTAGTAAGTTTATTTTAACATGTGGCACTGAACTGACGCTCTTAATTGACTATATTGGCGGGTCTAACCAATCGGGCCATGTTTACACAGCTTTTCAAAAAAAAGTACCCTTACTACCGTTTCCCCTAACAACAAAGAATTAGTATTTGTAGTCCGACTAATCGTGTTTAGCCTTACATTTACTTCTATCCAATCAAATAGGATTTTACATGGTGGCCCATTTCCCGTAAAATAGTGGTTTCAAAACATGCCACTGTGCGATTATTATTTTCTTCTCCATTAGTTATTGTCCGAAAGAAGGACAATAACATTAGACTATGCGTCGACTATAGAAAATTAAATGCACAAACGATAGTTGATAGCGAACCACATCCACTTCTCGATGACTTACTGCCACGTCTATCGACAGCAACTATATTTACTAAGATAGACTTAACTAAAGGTTATTGGCAGATACCACTAACCGAAAAAGCAAAATACTACACAGCGTTTTCAACTCCGCTAGGTCTATACCAGTGGAACGTGATGCCTTTTGGGCTGGTTAACGCTCCAGCTACCTTTGTTCGCATGATGCGACACATTTTTTCAGGTAGACCAGACATTATTACATATATAGATGACATATGCTTGTTTAGTTCATCTTTTGAGGAACATTTTTTGGGTCTTGGATACGTTTTTGATACCTTGAGAAGGTACAAGTTAACTGCTAAACCTACAAAATTACAGGTAGCATTTCATGAGATCACTTTTTTTGGGTCACATTATTGGAGCTGGATATATCCGAACATTACCCAGTACAGTTTCAAAAATTTTAAACATTTCCGTTCCTCAAACGAAGAAACAAGTGAGAAGCTTGTTAGGTCTAGTCCAATATTACAGTAGATTCGTACCTAACTTGTCATCCATCACTGCTGTATTGTCCTCATTACTAAAGAAGAACATGCCAGTGAAAGTGACATGGACTGACGAATGTGACATAATTTTTCGGCAAATAATTTCTATATTTTCAAATCCACCTATTTTGAGATTAATTGATGCTTCTAAAAAGTTCATTCTTCGTACAGATGCGAGTAACTACGGAATTGGCGCATGTTTGCTCCAATACCATGACGACATCCTCCATCCAAACTTGTACGTGTCACGAAAACTGAAACCACCAGAAGTGAAGTACTCTACGGTTGATCGCGAACTCTTAGCCGTCGTGTGGGCGATAACCAAACTAGAAAAATTCCTACTGGGAGCCCCTTTTGTAGTACAAACCGATCAAAGGGCCGTAGCGTCACTACAACGAGCAAATCACAAGAGTCCAAAATTGACCAGATTTGCTATACTCCTCCAACCCTTCGAGTTTTCAATCGAGTACATCACAGGTTCCGACAACATCTTGGCAGATACATTATCTCGAAATCCTAATGATGTCGATTCCTAATTTACGTTGTTTGTCGCAAAGACAATACTATGTACAGAGAAACTTAATCAAAGAACATAGCACCATCGTTGCTTTTTGACACATGAATGAACCATTTACTCAGCTGCTTTCTATAGGCAAATTATACGCAAAGTGACTGCAATCAATTGACACTATATTCGTCTTTACACCGGGACTTTCCTGGTTTACATTTGTCACAACATTGTTTCAAAACACTTCGGAGAAAATAAATGACATTCCAGTCGAACTAATTCGTTATATAACGTGATTCAGAATACTTGAACATTTTGTCTAATGGAAATTCAAGGATCAAGACTACGAATGGATCTTCATATCCAATGTTAATTACTTTAATTTATTCTTTAAAACTAATCCACATTAAAATGACAAGTGAGTTGAATTTTAAAAAAATGAATGAAACTTAAAAAAATGAAAGAAAGAAAAGAAAACTCACATAATTCTTTGATTATATTCTTAGAATTACATGATTATATTGCATACTATTGTTTAAATTAGTTAGAAAGGTATTAATAACTTAATACTACACTTACTTGATGTTCAACACACATAACTTAGTTAAATTTATACATCATTTTTTTTCTTTCTCTAATTTATTCTTTATTCGTTATTATGTCTTTCTTTAACAGATCCTCTCATTTTTCTTACATTAGATTTTCAACAACTTATTCTTATTCCATACCTAGTATAGTTATTTAGTTTAATTTTAACACTTTAAATTAGTCTGACATGACATTTTATCACGACATATTTTAAGTTAATTAATTATTTAATTAGAGATCGACATTACCATTCTCTTTTAGTTCTTATTACCATTTATATTTATTTATGATATAAATAATGAATATATTACATGACTATTGGTTAGTCGACATGACCACGACATTGGTTCTAGACAGAACGTCGTAGGCCATATGCCGCAATCTCGTTAAATTTTTTTTTTTTTTGATATTGTTAACATATTGGTATTTTTTCAGATGGGTTTTTTGTTAAAAAAAAAATCTATCTAATAGATTTTTTTTTCCCCCAGTGGACAGGGAATTGTTAAGGTATTTTATTGGCATGGTCTGCTAGAGGTTAACAGCATAAGATTAATAGGTGACTACGTTTAATATAATGTAAATAATTGTTAGTTAGTGTACGCGATACACACGATTGATTATGACGTGTATGCGTTGGTATGTCACGCACCGTGACTAGGTTACCACACCCTTTTCTTAGATGACCGTCAAACGGATAAGACGTGTCCTATAATCCTTCCAGTGGTAGGCATGATATTGCCGCACATAGGTTATTGCAGTACGGACATGGGTCAGTCCGATATTCTTATGAAGAGAGGAATGTATCGAGGTTAGTAATTTTAACTAAAGTCAAGGAAGGATGAAATTATGGTCCACATTCGTTTTATATCGCCAGACGTCTAATCTCATTGTCGGCCGTTGGATGTCCCAACCGCGCGTACATATAGTTACGACGTTCTGACTATAGTGTTGCATATTATTGGACCAGGACTATAATGCATGGATAGCATTTATGATGTATGATTCAATTCTAATATATAATGTTTTCATAATCAACCTCCATGGACTGTCTACTGTTTGAAATGTATATTAAAAATTGTGTGGACTCGAGAAGAGACTTATCACGTTCATTGAAGTTACAAATTCAACAATTATGATACTGAGTTCAAACCTTGTGACAGACAGAAAGTATTAACTCACATTCGCGTAACTATTCCAACAATAGCACGATCAAGAATTAATGAATCAAATGACCAGAACTAAGAAGCTTATTGAATCAATGAGAACGGTGGCTTTCCACAACGACCACTGAAATAGAAGACGGGGCCGCAACAACAATAAAAGAAGTGAATCGTATAAAGCCCCGCAACAACCACATCATGGTTAACGGTAGATGGAGACATGCATTACAAGATGTGAAGGTAAGAAGAGGTGCAGATGTAGGAAGCGATCACCATTTAGTAGTTGCAAAACTGAAAGTGAAACTAAGAAGGGCTGGACCAACTGTAACTACACAGAAAAGGTTTGACATCAGCAAATTGAAGGACCCCCTTACCAGAAAAGCTTTTGCGGCCGACATTAAGAAACGATATCAATTTGCCAAAAGCCAGGAAAAGACATTGACTGATGATATAGACCAGAATTTTAACACCATTTCAACAATATATAAGGAAAGTAGCAAATCATGCTTAGGATTCCAGGAAAGGAAGAAGCAAGACTGGATAACATCAGAAACACTAAACACCATAAAGATGAGAAAGGAAATGAAAAGAAAGAAAACAGAAGCGAAGTCCCCCAGGTTAAAGCAACTATAAAGCGAACAGTACAGTCAACTGGACAGGGAAGTTAAACGCCAAACCCGAGCCAACAAAAGGAATTTCCTAGAAGATCTTGCAAAACAGGCAGAAGAGGCAGCACTGAGAAATGAACAAAGCACAGTATACAAAATAACTAAATTCATCAGCGGAAAACAAGGTGCAAACAATATTACATTAGTAAGAGATAAGCAAGGAAATCTCATCAAGACAGCAGAGGGACAGGAAACAAGATGGGCAGAGCATTTCAGAGAAACTCTGAACAAAGAACCACCAGAGACACACTTGAATGTTCCTGAGGCTGAAAACGATCTAGATGTAAATACAGACATTCCACGAAAAGAAGAAATCATCACAGCAATCAAAGGGTTAAAGAACGGTAAAGCTCCGGGCCATGATAACTTAAATGCAGAGCTATTTAAGACAGACCCTGAGCTAGCAGCAGAACTATTAGAACCACTATTTGCACAAGTGTGGAAAACGGGGACAACACCATCAGAGTGGAACAAAGGAATAATTGTCAAATTGCCCAAGAAGGGAGATCTTTCAGACTGCAATAATTGGAGAGGAATCACTCTTCTTTCAGTTCCCAGCAAAATACTAGGCAGGATAATTATACAGAGAATTTCAAAGGCAGTAGACTACAAACTGAGGAAAGAACAAGCAGGATTTAGAAAGAACAGAAGATGTGTAGACCATATATTCACTCTCAGGAACATTATAGAGCAGTGCTCAGAATGGCAAAGACAGCTTTACATAAATTTTGTTGATTTTGAAAAGGCTTTTGACAGCATACATAGGGACAGTTTATGGAAAATACTGAGGGCTTATGGAATTCCAAGCTGCATAGTGTCAATCATAAAAAAGCCTCTATGCCAACTTTACGTGTAGTGTTGGGCAGAGCAACCTAACCTTCGAGGTGAAGACAGGAGTACGACAGGGATGCCCCTTATCAACCACTCTATTTTTAACAGTCATAGACTGGGTGATGCGCCAGACAACAGAGGGCAGTCCAAGAGGAATAAGATGGACTACATTTTCAACATTGGAAGATCTGGAATATGCAGATGACATTGCACTGCTGGAACATTCACATCAACACATCCAGGAAAAAACGGATAGACTTAATAAATTTAGCCAGCAGGTGGGCTTGAACATCAATTTAAAGAAGTCTGAGGTCATGACGCTCAATGTGAGCAACCCTGAGCCCATATCAGTAAGGAATCAGCAACTGGTACAGACAGATACCTTCACATAAAGCATAGTAACACCAGACGGTGGGGCAGGCAAAGACATCAACATCAGAATGAATAAGGCAAGAACAGCCTTCTTTAGCCTAAATAACATCTGGAAGTCCTCCCAATACAGCACAAGCACAAAATTAAGATTATACCAGAGTTGCGTGCTTTCTGTGCTTCTCTATGGTGCGGAATGCTGGAGAGTCACAGAGAAGGAAATGTCAAAAGTGTCCTCTTTTCACACAACATGCCTAAGAAAAATTCACCGAATCTTTTGACCGAATACCATCACCAACCAAGATCTGCTTACTCGGAGCAAGCAAGAGGACATGCATACCATCATAGCTGGCAGACGCTGGAGCTGGGTTGGTCATGTCCTCAGAAGAGACCCCGATGCCATCACAAGAACAGCTATGCTTTGGACCCCTGAAGGAAAGCGAAAGAGAGGCCGACCAAAAACAACTTGGCGGAGGACTGTGGAGGCTGAGATGCGAAGAATGAACCAGAGTTGGGGCACTGTACGAAGGATGGCCACCGACCGTGCAAAGTGGAATCAATTTGTTGTTGCCCTACAAGACGCCACTAGGCGTGATGGCCACTGACTGCTTTGACGGTCGGCGGTTAAGGATCGAAGAAGAAGATATACATCTGGACATATATTTACCTCTAATCAGAGCTATACCATTATAAGAGGAAATTCGCTGAATTAACTCAGCTGGAGGCTTGAACGGGCTAAAAACAATTGCTTAAATCCTTGACAAAAGGCGACGGACAGATATAAGTTAACAAATGTTAAGCCCTAAGCAGCATTGTCCTTTCTTCTGAATTATCTTGTGAAAAGTCCCGTAAGGTAGAAGCGTCATTGCCCTTCTATCTACATCTCTGCCAAGAGTAATCCTGTGCGAAGGTAGACACCTTTGACAACCCATTTAGATACATTTGAGTTTTGGCCGCTGTGGGACATCTACTGCAAAGTAGGGGAGGCAATCCGTGACACACCCGTCTATATTGTTGCCAAGATATGTGTATGATTATACATCTTGAAGGTTCGTTCCTTCACGTTCAATCTAATTATCGTTTCCTGCATTACTTGCTGTAATCTATCATCTAATTTCTAAAATGTCCAGTAAACGGACGGTACAAGATCCAAAAATAATTGCCCATGTCTGCATAATGGGAGAAGCTCGGCTACCACGACAAGCGTGGGAAACTAAGAGCCAGGAATCCAGACCTCCAGGACGACCCAGGGTCCGCTGGGAGTTCAACATTAGACAATCTTTGAAGGACCGAGCACTAGATTGGAACCATCCCAGGAGGAAGACAACCGATAGGATAGTATAGCGCTCTCTCTTCCATACCTCTACACCTCACGGTAGACGAGGAACGACTAAGTAAGTAAGTAAACATAATTGCTGTCCGCCATAAATCATGTGTTGAACATGCTGGATCTCACGTCGAGGAGTAATGTTACTGTGACATAGCATTATAATATTAATAAAATGGCATTGATTTACCTTTATCTTGACCTATATTTCATTTAAAAAAATTGTGGATAAAGTGAGACGAAATAACAGTTTGACGTGTCAATCTCGCTGTATTTGTTGGCACTTAAACGTATCAGGTGTGGCTTTTTTTTTAAAAACTGGCTGCGTAATGCTTTTTCTGAATTTATGTAATCACACGTCATAGATTTATCTATACACTTCTGTTTTCTATACACTTCTGTTTTCTATACACTCATTTTAACAGCAAAACGTACGCCCGAAGAAAAGCAGACAAGACATTCATATAGAACTCTCTTGTTGTCTCCAGTCAAGTGATCTGCACCCTTCTTGTTTAAAGAAGCGCAATTTTTATGCATGAAATCAAAGAAATAAAATATAATGATTGTCAGGTAGTTAGACAGGCTGACAGACAAACAAAGATTATATTAGATTAGATATACAGAAAAATATATACATTGAATGACAGACAGAGATTAGATTACATAGATAGATAGATACATAGAAAAATAGATAGATAGATAGATAGATAGATAGATAGATAGATAGATAGATAGATAGATAGATAGATAGATAGATAGATAGATAGATAGATAGATAGATAGATAGATAGATACATAGATACATAGATAGATAGATAGATAGATAGATAGATAGATAGATAGATAGACAGTTAGATAGATAGATAGATAGATAGATAGATAGATAGATAGATAGATAGATAGATAGATAGATAGATAGATAGATAGATAGATAGATAGATACATAGATACATAGATAGATCGTAGATATATATTTTTCAACCTTCGATTACTAAAGAGGTCTCCTATCAGTCTGTACCTAAATAAACAAAATTCTACGAGCTATGTTGTTGTTAATGCTGAAAAAAATCAATGCAGCAACGTTTAGCATAAGTCATGGAGGTGTAGCTCTGGCCAAGTTCTTAATTTTCAGTTTCATTTTGGTTATATATATATTCTAGAGCCCGAAAATGAACAATTTGTCACTATTCTAAGAACCCTTACAATTTGTCAAAATAACAAATCATCCAGAGGACTACACATCTGTTGCTTCTAGTAGTGTTAGACTAATACCTGTCAGTGGACAGGCTCTCGGGAATTTTGTGCTGTATAAAGATACGGATTATTATGGAAGACGATTTCGTATTCAGACCAAGATATAAGCGGTCTTTCAGAAGAGCGTTTCTTCAAACACGGTAACGTGATTTTTGTGCATTAGATGTTAACATCACTTAAGCGTTATTATAGTCTTCTTTAACCTCCTCTTTATTATTTTCATCACAGTCAACATCAAATCACTGTCACGATATAAGGTAATTAGTGGAAACTTTCTGCGTCCCTGACTCCAGTATTTTACTGTCTTCCTTTATATTTTAACTTACTGGTTTATTGAAATCATATCGTTTGGTTAGGTTTGGTTTGGTTTGGTGTTAAGGATTATCTTCATTTCACATGGGCAACTCCATCAGTGCTCCGATCTCCTCCCTTAGATCACAATAGGAGGATCTCAGCACAGTGCACAAACTCCCTAGTACCAGCGAGAATCCCAATCTTTGTTTATAGGAATCAGACATTCTATAAATATATTTGGCGGATAGGTTTCTAACTTTTAAATTTTGCCAGGGCAGCGGCCTTATGGCCTACTCTTTACAATTTCCAACTGCCGTGTGATTTCTAACGTGCGCAACTTGCACACGGGACCTTTTATTTTTCCGCCCTTATTCGAGTAGGTTAGGCAGCCTATCATACTACCCATGAGACCAGGGGGAGTATGACATCATCAGGACCATAAATTATATTCCAAAATTTCCATAAACATTCCATAAATTATATTCTCACTACTGGGAATCGAACCTTTACCTCTAGAATTCGAGGCAGACGCAAAACCTCATTGCCACTCCGACCTTGTCGTAAATTTATTCTGAGAGAAAGAGTCTTAGAAATAGTGGTCCGGTTTCGAGTGTAGAATGATGGTAAAATGCTCAGTGATAGAAATGTAGAGAGTAAATAGTTGCTTCACAGAGTGCTGGAGGAGAGTAAAGACAGACTTAGTTACGACAAATCGTTTCTCTCAATCTTCTCTTCAGGCTCTCCTGGTCAAACAATTATTTGCCAGTTTTCCAGACACACACCTGCTCTCACACCGATTTGGTGCTTCAAACACACCGACGACGTGGATACAAACTATCTTAAACAAATAGGGGAAAATTATGGGCTTTGGGTATTCCAACACAGTAACCGTTAAGTTTATGTTGTTTATTAAAGTTAAAAAAACAATCACAACAATAATCATGTGTTTACAGCAAAAATTATCATAAGTATAGAAAAATGCAAATAACAAGGTAGGGAGGGGGTGAAGAAGATTGGTATCGACTAAGCCCGTCCCACTTATTAGACAAAGATAAACCCAGTCCAAAGATAGATAGTTATCAGGAACATAGGTACGTTAACCTAACAGTGAAGTTAATTACTCTGAAAGAGGTGTTTCAAAATTAGGTATGGGTGGTAGAAAGAATCCTGTTCTTCCCAATTGTTCTTCCCTTTACTAAGCAAATGAAAAGGAGGGGGTTTTAAACAGAGTTAACAAATTATCAACTATCCCACTTAAAGGAACAATGAAGGGTATACAGAAAAATTATATTACCAGGTAAGCAAGTTAACAAAATGGTTACAAAAAAGATTAAATTTCCTGTCATTCATACACGCGCGTGAGGATCCACACTCATATATTCACACACTTACCGATTGCAGCATCAGACACTCCAATATAATTATATAAACAGCAATTACACTTTTGACATGTGAACTGTCTAGTACTTCGATGTCCCGCCCCAGATGTTGCGAGGTTTTGCTGATAGCAACTATTCTCACTTATCGCCGGACTTGAAGCCTAAGAGTTATTGTGTTTTATTATATAAAAAGAGTCTATGGGATGGCACTGACACAGTTCGACACAGGGGTGAAAATGAAGTGGTCTCTTTAATCTTCCGCTATGGTAAAATTCCTTCAATGCGTGATGATAGTAACTGACCGGTAAGTTTATTAATCCAGTGAGGAAAAACTTAAGCCGTCACAGTTCAGGAAAATATGTACTCTCTCACAGTAGGGCAGTAAATCAAGTATCGCTACTGGCGCTGTTCAACTTCCAGTTTATCTTACAGATTTGTAATTTTAATATGATGATTGTTCTTTACATAGTCTTGGGTAGGCTTTCTTTCATGTAATTATGATAGCTAGGTCGCATCGAACCGCCACAAGATTAACTTTAAAAAAAGGTTCATCAATATGTCTGGAAAGTTTTTAAGATGATTTCTTTATTGCTGGGATCGCAAAGGTTACGATCACTCTGTATGAAAGAAAAAAGACATGTAATATACCGAAAAAACCAAATAACCTTCTAAAGCGCGATGAATTTCCCGTTAAGACTATTTATAAATATATATATGTATTCACGTATTTAATTATGTATTTAATAAAACACTGCGCGAGTTCTAATGGTTAAAACACACATCTATAAATATAGGACTTAACTAAATTTATTAATTATAAATTCCTTCGCGACTTTAAAAGTTAGTTAAAGCATTTCAGCCTCTATTATCTTTTAGAAATAATATAATAGATATATCATTACATTTACAACTGGAACTATTGAGATGGTTTAATTTAATAGATTTAAATTAATACAAAATCCAGTGAAATAGAATGAATGAACTAGACCACTGATCACTTTACACAATTATATTTTACCGTTTTGCACAGAATAGAATTCACTGCAAATATATATAAAAATCCAGGGGAAAATCTATAACAAGATTTCAAATTTAGCTAGTGCTTCTGTCAGGTTCTGGCCAGCGAGTGATGAAGTGTATTTCTACGTGGTCTGTATATATCTAAAATGAAATGAAAGATGAGTGGGACATGAGAAACTTGACACCTTATTAGATCTCAGGACACTTTTGGGGATCTGACCGCCAGACTAAAGAAAGAAGCCGCCCCTGGTCTCTCGTATCTTCGCTCGCTGCATCCGTTCCTGCTTTCCCCGTTCGCTTTCACTGCGATCGGTTCTGCGTTTGGCACGGAGATGCGAAATACCGGCAAGACTTGCGTCGCTCGTTTCAGGGACCACTACTGTCTTTGATCGTGGCGCTAGTCTTTCCTGGAATCTCTCAGTGCCTGTTTGATCGTGTACCGCTACATTCTGTTTGATGCTGGCAACGCCCCCACTGGGCAGGCATTCTGGCTAAGTTAATGAAAATAACTGCATATGATTGCTCAAGAGATGTTCGTGGGCGTGATTTAGCCTCTCCTTAAATCAATGCGATGACCAGAATGGACGGTAGATAAGCTGTCCACATAATAATCAGCACGCGTGTTGCCAATCTGCCTGGAAAGGGTGCATAGCTAATGAGTCCAGGTGAAAAGAAAAATCCCGTTTGACGAAAGGTTACAATATTCGGGGGCACTGATGTTATCCAAGGGGTCGCTACGAAGGTCGTACTATATCATCCAACACTTCAGGGGTACCGATGTTATGAGAGGGTTCTTACCATCATCCTAACAAATTCAGGACGGATGAGTTGTCTGTCACAATCGTCCCCTCTTTTGAGACATGAAAACCTCTTTTCATGTTTGATTTATGACGATGAAGCTGCCCTGAACAGTAGCTTTAGGATGATTGGTATCTTCAACTTCCTCTTCTTCCTCCGTAGTCCAGTTTCTACTCAGGAAATCAGCCTCGACATTCTGTCTTCCCGGAATGTATTCCACTTTGAAAGAATAAACGCTTAGAAGAAGGGCCCAACGCATGACCCTTGCGTTAAATTCTTTATTGGCACCAAGAAATGCTAACGGAGCGTGGTCTGTTTGCACTGTGAAAGATGTACCATAGAGAAACTCATGATGGCGTCTGATACCGTCAATCAGAGCGAGGCATTCTCTTTCGACTACGCTGTAGTTCCGTTCAGCTTTATTTAATTTCCGACTGCCATAGGCAACTGGAAATAGCATGTTCAGGTCACTGTCCTCGGTTGAAGCAGTGTTGACCCGATGCCCTGACCTGACGCGTCGACCCGTAATACAAAAGGTTTCTTGAGGTCAGGCAACCTCAAAATGGGGTATGCAGACAACTGTCCTTTCAAAGTGCTGTACGCGTGTTCGCACTTTTGATCCCACATGACCTTATCCAGACGCCCTTTCTTAGTGAGGTCACTCAGAGGTGCCGTCAGTCCGTTGAAGTTCTGGATGTACTTCTGATAGTATGCACATAGTGATATGAAGGAACGTACGTCTTTCTTCGTTCGGGATCTTTTTGCTGCCACTATTTTCTCCACGTTCTTCTTAATAGGCCAGCTGCATCCGTGAGAAATAGTATGCCCCAGGAAGTCTAACTGTTCAAACCCGATGAGACATTTGCTAGGTCTGGCTGTGAGACCAGTTTCCTGTAGTCTCCTGAAAAGCATAGCAACCGTAGCAATATGTTCTTCGTAGGTTTCCGATGCAATTAATATGTCATCCATAGAATTATGGATATGGGGACTTTGCAAAGGTTCTAGAAGCTTCCTCATCTTCCTGGTGAACACTCCTGGTGCGTTATGCAAACCGAATGGCATCACATTAAATGTGTAATGTCCTTCACTAGTGCTGAAAGCTAACAAAGGTTTAATTTCCTCCTTGACTGGTATTTGATAATAACCTTTACTGAGGTCAATCTTGGAGAAAATCTTTGTTTTGCTGAGCTTGGTGAACAACTCGGAAACAGTTTGGAGAGGTTCGGGCTGGAATTCCTTTACAGCGTTTAGCAGCCGGTAATCTATACACAGCCAAACTTCCTTATTGGGCTTCTGCAACAGCACTACACTGGAACTGTAAGCAGATGTAGACTCACTGATAATTCCTGCCTGACGCAGCTTGTCTATTTCTCCGCGAAGTGCATCAGCTTTAGCGTACGGGATGGGGTAAACTCTGGTTCGAACAGAGGTCTCATTTGTTAATTTCGTATCAAATTCAATGAGATTTGTTCGACCAGGTACATCCGATAAGACTGCACTGTACTGTTTTAGTAGAGCCCTGGTTTCTGTTTGTTGTTCTGGTGAGAGATTGTCGCCGAACTTGACATCTTTAAAGGATTCTGTGGGTTGCAATGGATACTCCATGCAACCATCATCATCTTCCTCGTCTTCCGTTGCTATGGCGACAGCCAGGAGATGCTCGGAGGATGGCACTGGTCTTTCCAGATATTTCTTTAGCAGATTTATGTGGAAGACCTTCTCCTTTCCTTTAATGGAGATCTTGTAATTGGTACGTGAGATCTTTTTAAGGACAGTAAACGGCCCTTGCCATCCGATGCGAAGTTTATTGCTTCCGGTTGGAAGTAGCAACAAGACTTTCTCTCCTGGTTGTAGTTCTCTCTATTTTGCAGCTTTGTTGTATCTTTTAGTATGTTTAGCGCGGGATTTCTTAAGGTTGGTAGTAGCTAGATCCCATCCTAGCTTCAGCCTTTCCTTGAGCGCATATACATACTTGCTTGCAGAGACGACTGTCTCGTCAGCCTTTTGGTCTGTCAGGGACCGAAGTAAGGCTTCTAGTGGCCCCTTAATAGGTCTGCCAAATAAAAGTGTAGCTGGTGCGAATCCCGTAGACGCTTGGGGTACCTCTCGGTAGGCGAATAAAGCAGCCGATATATATAGGTCCCAGTCTTCCGGTTTCTCCTGACCCAGCTTACGTAACATGGTGGTGAGGGTGCCGTTAAAACGTTCCACGAGCCCATTTCCAACCGGATGGTAGGGACTTGTGTGGATATGTTTGGCCCTCAAGATCTTAAAGATCTCCTTCATTAACAGGCTACGGAATTGAGATCCATTGTCCGTCAAAACATGTTGAGGGAATCCCAACCGTGTAAAAATTTGCACGAGGGCTTCAGCGACATGCTTGGAATCTATGCATGGTAGCGGTACAGCTTCGGCCCACATAGTGCAAGTGTCGACTAAGGTCAGGATGAACCTGTTCCTTCTTTTGGTCTTTTCCAGGGTACCAATAATGTCGACAGCAACCCGTTCAAATGGAGTCCCTACTATTGGCATTTGCCCCATAGGTACTGGGGGTGTCAAGTGCTTGGGTGCTACCCGTTGGCACTGGGCGCAGGATTTCACATACCTGATAATGTCAGAGTTCATTCCTGGGCACCAGTAGGGGTTTTTTATTTGCTGAATAGTGGCGTTTTGTCTCATATGTCCGCTAAAGGGAAGAGAGTGCCCCATTTCTAAGATCTGGCTTCTGTACTGCGTCGGTACTAGGAGCTGGTTATTCCCCATGTCCGGGTTGCCCGTTCTACGATACAATACGCCATCCTTAGAAAAGATGTCTCCGTTGTGTCTTGGGTCCTTAGCCATGGGCAGTTTTCTAAAGCAGGGCTCCAGAGTAGGGTCCTTTTGTTGCGCCTCCTTCAGTTCGTTCGGCAACAAATTTGGCGCAGGCTCCCTCTCCTTCTTGGCTTGCCCTCTTGTGGTTACCGCTGCCACAATCGGCTCCTTTGGTCTCCCAATAAACACATATCTACATCCCAGGATAACTGGGTAGATAGGATCATCCATAATGGCCGCTTTAATAACTCCTCTGACCAAGTCAGAGTGTATTTCTACCAGTGCGATAGGAAGCGTCCTGAGTGCATCACTCCTGAAAACTCCACTAAGTTTGACGGTTTCCTCTGTCTCCTGACCGGGTTTGACTAGGTGCCTAGCGACAATACAACTAAAGCTTAGTCCAGTGTCAAAGAGACAAGTAGTTGAGGTACCATTCAAAATTACAGTTCCTCGAGTTGAGGGTCGGTCCCCCTCAGGTTGAGAATCACTGACATTGACTCTACCTTTCGAGGCTGTACGCAAATATCTGATGCGATTTGGACAGGTTTGTTTGCCCTGATCAGACGTTCCTGGTGTAGGGGTCTCCCTTTTCCTTAACCTTGATGGCCGCGCTGCCACGTAGGCTAAAGCATTTCAGCCTCTATTATCTTTTAGAAATAATATAATAGATATATCATTACATTTACAACTGGAACTTTTGAGATGATTTAATTTAATAGATTTAAATTAACACAAAATCCAGTGAAATAGAATGATCACTTTACACAATTATATTTTACCGTTGTGCACAGAATAGAATTCACTGCAAATATATATAAAAATCCAGGGGAAAATCTATAACAAGATTTCAAATATAGCTAGTGCTTCTGTCAGGTTCTGGCCAGCGAGTGATGAAGTATATTTCTACGTGGTCTGTATATATCTAAAATGAAATGAAAGATGAGTGGGACATGAGAAACTTGACACCTTATTAGATCTCAGGACACTTTTGGGGATCTGACCGCCAGACTAAAGAAAGAAGCCGCCCCTGGTCTCTCGTATCTTCGCTCGCTGCATCCGTTCCGGCTTTTCCCGTTCGCTTTCACTGCGATCGGTTCTGCGTTTGGCACGGAGATGCGAAATACCGGCAAGACTTGCGTCGCTCGTTTCAGGGACCACTACTGTCTTTGATCGTGGCGCTAGTCTTTCCTGAAATCTCTCAGTGCCTGTTTGATCGTGTACCGCTACATTCTGTTTGATGCTGGCAACGCCCCCACTGGGCCGGCATTCTGGCCAAGTTAATGAAAATAACTGCATATGATTGCTCAAGAGATGTCCATGGGCGTGATTTAGCCTCTCCTTAAATCAATGCGATGACCAGAATGGACGGTAGATAAGCTGTCCACATATTAATCAGCACGCGTGTGGCCAATCTGCCTGGTAAGGTTGCATAGCTAATGAGTCCAGGTGAAAAGAAAAATCCCGTTTGACGAAAGGTTACAATATTCGGGGGCACTGATGTTATCCAAGGGGTCGCTACGAAGGTCGTACTATATCATCCAACACTTCAGGGGTACCGATGTTATGAGAGGGTTCTTACCATCATCCTAACAAATTCAGGACGGATGAGTTGTCTGTCACAGACCCCAATCATATCGTACAGAAACACAGGGCCTTCATTTGCATATTCAACATCGTTGCTCTGTAGCTTGCTAAGGAGCAACAGTATTCAAAGAGTTTGGGCTAAGTTTTCCAGTCCTGTGAAATTATATCAAGTTCTTTTCATGTCTTTTTTCTCTTTTCATGTCCGTCTCGAAATAGCCTTCTCCAAGTGTTTTTCGAACTTTTTCTACCTTTACTACCCTGGGGGTTCATGAATGGAGGCATATCTGGAGTCAACCTTAAATGACCACCAGCTATGCACAATGCTACAATATATGTACGTGGAAGTGAACCTATGTCTGTGAGGCTAACTACAACTTCATTGACTCTTGACATCATCCACACACTTCCATGGATTCCCCCTGTGATGAAACTTGTTGAGAACCCAGCATCGCACACTAAGCTTGACGAAGTCACTTGAGCCTGGGACGTAATTCTTTGACCTGGTTGACTGCATTCAGGATGTCACTGTGGACCCAATGATAGGCAGGGGCAGCTGAGAAGTAGCTCTGTGCAGGACATGAAAATTTCTTTGGAGAGTCCAGGACAGTATTTTAGCTTATCTCTGTATAGTTGGAGACCCCCTTGGATGGCGAGGAATGCACAGTATTCCACACACTTCTTACTCCAAGCTTGGGACCACATGTGATGATCCTTTAAATATATATATATATATATATATATATATATATATATATATATATATATATATATATATATATATATACATATATATATATATATATATATATATATATATATATATATATATATGTAAATTACATAACCTCATGCGCTCTGATGGGTCGCAGGCCAAAGATAAATGTCTGGAGCGAAACGGGCCACGCTAATACAAGAGTTTGTTTTTTTGTTTAGTTAGTTCTTACTTTAGCTCCTTTCTATTTCGGTTCATTTATCTCTCACCAAGGTCATGTATCTGTAATGTAACAGTGTTCATTTTCACAATTATACTTCTTTTCTGGTACTAGCTTTATACTAAGCACTGAATTATGTAAACGCTCTTGAAATATACTGTTACTCCTAGGAGAAATAATATTAGCAATTGACCTATTCCTAGTAACGAAATTTGTGTATAGCTTTATGCTGAAGACTGGCGCTGATCACATTTGCTGATGTTCTCTCTGGAAGTGAGATTTAAAAAAAGAGATCTTTATCTAGGCTAGCTATTTCATTAATCCACTTAAAGATTCTGACCGTGGGCTACGCAACTGTCCAATCCATGAAAAGTATCTGTAGATTCCTATCCACTGGTAACTTGGGACGTGATAACTGTCATCTTGCATAATCGTAATTAGAAAATCAGTTAGTGATTTCCAAAAACATTCTGTCTGCAAAAGCAGAGTGCATTCAGTTGGCATATGTCACCGTTAGACCTGACCATAGCGGAGTTGTTCAATTAATATGCAAATACCCTCCGCGGAAAGATGTGAAAATGTGTGCAATAATGTCTGCATCCCTGATCGTTAACTATGCTCGAGTGGCAACTGTTCAGAATGCAGATATTCTGTTCTTTTCCGTACAGACCAGAGTTATCTAATGAGTGGTTTGAACAAGTGATTGAACCACCTATCACAGCTGAACCAGCAGACAGATCAGAAAGAGCGACACTAGACATGATCAATCTTGAAACCTTGCACGTAGCGGATGTGACGACAAAAAAGCTGAGTGAAATACATCTGAAAGATGGAGAAGTAATATATTATCACGCTACTTGTGCACAAAGCGCTAAGAGTATCCTCGAAGATGGAATCCGTTTGACCAAATCAAGTCCCAAAAAAGATTTTTCAGATGGTGACGGCTTTTACCTTACAGATGATCACAACAAGGCCATCGAATGGGCAGCTAGAAGAACCATACGATGGACTGAAAACAGTCGAGCAGTGATTGCTTTCAGGATTTGTGAGACTCTGCTAAAGGAAGAACCACATTTCTCTTTGGAAGCGAAGACAGAAAAAGGTAGAGAGCTATGGGAGAAAATAGTAACGTATTTTCGAAAAGGAAGTACAGATGAAGAGATGTCACAACTATTGAGAGAAGCCAAATTCATCGAAGGACCCGTAAGCGACTGTTGTCCGAACCCACGACGATGGAGAACCCCTACCCCATACGACTTCACCCAGATGTGCATACGCGACGCTGAATACGCTAAACGTTTTGGAAATCCTATAAATATTTGTTTTGTATTATTTTTCAAAAAAAAATTAGAATTTAGAGCGAACTTGATAACGTTTCAATAGATATCTCTTTCACCAACCCTCATTGACTCTTGAAATCATCCACACACTTCCAGAGATTCCCCCTGTGGTGAAACATGTTGAGAACCTTGCATTGCACACTAAGCTTGGAGGAGTCCCTTGAGCCCCAGACGTAATTCTGGCTTTCACCGGCTTGGATATGCTTGGAGGTATATCTGGAGTCATCCTTATGTGATCACCAGCTATTCACAATGTTATAGTATGTAGATTTTGATGTGAACTTCTGTCTATGAGGCTAAATATACCCTCATTGACTCTTGAAATCATCCATACACTTCCAGAGGTTATACCCTGTTGTGAAATATGTTGCGTACCAAGCATTGCACACTAAGCTTGGAGGAGTCATTTGAGCCCCAGGCGTAAGTCTGGCTTTTATCTGGCAGGCTGCATACAGAAGGATCTCATTATGGACACCATTGTCGCAGATATAGTTGATGGTGCACTCCAATTGACGTTGAATGAGAATCCAATTGTCGCATAAAGAGTTTTGTATAGTAAGGAAGATGTGTAGAAAGCACATAGACCTTTAGACATTAGTGTTCACAGATATGAGCTAGTGTTGAGGGAAAGAGTTAACAGAAGGGCACAGGTTGGTGTCAGTGATTTTCTCACCTTTTAGACTACCAACTCTTGTATTTTTCTGGCGACGACTAACTCTTTCTTACTCTAATCTTTTTGAAGATGAACTAATAGTAACAGGTAATACAAAGAGGGTTGAGTATGTTTTTCTGAACAGAACATACAATCTACTAAGTCAAACTCAGAATGATGGTGAGTTACAGAATGTACATAATTACTTTAATTACAGTAGAAAATAAAATCAATGTTGACAGGTACTTTGAAAAAAAGAAATACTAAGAAATTTAGAACTGTCAGTGTCTTTGGTTCAGATAAGAATAAGAGGCGATTTTCCTCACTGACGAAAGTTTATTCCTATGGCTATTTCTTGGAAAAGTGAATTCTGACTTTGGTCTGCGTTTTACGTAGACTTATCTGCGTGGACTTCTCCTGGGCGTCTCCATAGGTAGGAGTTACCAACTGGATAATTTGCTGCAGTTGAGCTACAGTCCAAGAGATGACTAGGCTTTTCGTTAACCTGGTTGTGAAGTTGCGTTATGCTGTTCAGGTGCTGACGAGGTGTTGACTGCTTAAATCGGTAGACTGCTCAGGGTTGCTGACTAGTGATATCACCGCTAGGTTTGAGACGTAAGCATTAGTTCTCTCTGTAGCATAGAGCAACTAGGCGGTTTACTCGCAACAATTTACAGCAATCAAAATCCAGAAACTGGCTAGGATTCTGCAACTGGGCTGGGGAAGACAATACAGGCAATCAATCTTCTGTTTTATACAGATATATTTCCTACAGCCATTCTGGACGTTTCGTCTCAGAATGGTGCCTAATAATATATTTACCTAAACCGTACCGTCAGTCTTCTTTAAAGGCGACTGTCCGTTTGTTTACAAATTCCTGTCTAGCGGTAGTCTCACAATCAGGTCAGGTCAGTCAGGTCAACCTTTGTTATAAGCAGACGCCTGGCCGTGTGCGTTCATGCGTGACTGCATTGGAGGAATATTATTTCATTCACTCGTCCATTGAACATCACATTCCCAAAATCATTAGAATGTAGTACTTTCAGATATCAGCCAGTACTTACATAATTATAATGCATCAATAACATTCATAATACAAAAATGCAAAATAGCTATCTATCTAATGTAAAGAATTAAAACCACAATATTAAGTATTTCACACTTTACATCCATTAACTAATCCCTTGATATTAGAGTTAGCTAATTAAGCGAATACTGAGAGTTTGCTTACCGCTCAGGACTTTATCACAGCTTAAGAAATAGAACTTTAGTAGCGTTTACTCTCAGTCACATATACTGTAGATGAGGTAAGTTGAGGCTTCTCTTCTATAAGCATGCGTTGTCTTCCAACGGTTAATCAGCAAGTGATCTTAAAACTCAGCATTCGTTTGCATGAAGTTAAAACACTTCCTGATTCCCACGCCAAGAGTTAATTATTTCCCGTCTCATGCTTAGACACGTACCAAGATTTATCGTGGCTGTCTTCAGTTGACCACTGAACACGGAAACAAGATACTATGGGAACCACTGTCGTTTCGACTAAGCTAATAAATCGTATAGACGTCCTTAAAGAAATGCTTTTAAGTGCCTTTGTAGAAGAAGATAGAATTTGGGATCGTATGACAGGACTATTAGTGAAGACTTGAAAAACAGCTAAAGAACAGATCGCAGGTGCAAATATTTCATAGAGAAAATAGACAAAATGGGAAGGAATAGAAAAGTAAGGAATTTTAAAATAATCTAGACAAACCTTCGAGCACTCTGTGACAACCATGATAGGCAGGGGGAGCTGATATGTGGCTCTGTGTGGGACGTGACAATTCCTTGGGAGAACGCAGAACCAGAGCACAATATATTATCTCTGCATTTTTAGAAAGCCCCTTGGATGGCGGGAATCGCACAGTATGCTTCTTCTTTCTAGCTTGGGATAATCTTTTAAATGCAAATCAATCTGGAGACACTAGAGCTCATGACTTCACCTCAAGACGTTTCAGAATCGCAGAAACACCACAGGAAAAGCCTAGATGTAGATAATACCAAGGACTCTCAACTTGATATTGGCTACAAAAAAGCGAAAAGCTTAACTGCAACATCACCGCATGGCACATATGACATGAAGAGATATCGGTCATTAAAGTGAAATCTGTGATAAAACTGCGTGCACATCAAGAAACACAAACGTGGAAGAATCTCATCATTTACGACAACTAGGGGACACGACAAACGATAATAGCATGACGAAAAATGCAAGAATTACTGACTAAATAGAAATTAGCAATTGACAGAAAGGGAGATTTGTGTAAAAAAATCCAAAGAGCAAACAAATCAGAGTGCAACCAGAGAATACACAAAAGGGGAAAATCATTATGTCATGAGGCTAAATAAGAAGTCACACTAGGGACAACCTGCAGTGGTAGCTCGATGCTCGGTAAGGAGCACATAAGAATATTAATGAATGAATGGATAGATGTATTATTGCATTGGGTGTCTAGCAAATACGACAATGTACAAAAATTATCACTTTACCAAAACGACAGAGGTAGTCTAAATTTGAAGTGGCTACGTTTCCATGACAAAAACATTGTGAGGACATGTTTCTTGCTGACAAATACATTATTAATAGACAAAATAAGGTAGGTGTGGCGTTCCCTTTTTTATTTGTATTTGAATTAGTTTATGCCAACTGATTCTAGGGTAGCAACTGATAACGCCAAACAGCAAAATCATAAATAATTTTAGTTGACTGCTGCAGACGATTTTTTCACATTTATTAACATCTTCCACAATACGTAAGTCCATACCATATGACTTCGACAACATGCATATATTGACAAGATAATATTTCCAGCATATACTTGATTAAATAATCTTCCTTTCATGGAACATTTCAGTTCATGCAGTAACGGTCACCTATTGTGCCGTCTATACAGTCTAAGTCTGCGAATTAACTCTGAAGTACACAATCGTCAGTTATCATTCTATAAACATTAGGATACCTTCCTGTAGGTGCAAATACGTCTCTGGCAAGCATATAATCACAGATCTTCCATATATGTAGACACATCAGCGGACATAAAACACATCGGCCAGAGCTCACACAAGTACAGCCATTCCGGCTGAAGACACTGCCAAAAGATAACTGTCGTTACTCTGCACGCGCGTCTACGTAATTAGGTTATTTGACGTCATTTCAATCTAGCGAAGCTTTTGTTGAGCACCGCAATGGTTCAAAATCATGAACGCAAGAGATGCGCAAAAAGAGGCGCAACATTAGGTAATTACAGAGATTGAAGATAATGGAAAGTTTGACAAAACTGCATACAAGAAGGCCAAAAGAAAACCAAAATTTAACACACTGGATGTTGGAATTCACCTTTCATTCGATAGCACATCACTTTAAGAAATAACTTATCATTCAGACAGACAAATAGAACTAACTGACGGACAGACATACATACTCGTAGATAGATAGATAGATAGATAGATAGATAGATAGATAGATAGATGTTTTTGTTTGGTTTTTGTGTTTTAAGAGCCGCGGTAGCATGGTGGTTAGTGCACTGGCTTCCCAGTTCCGCGGTCCTGGTTCAATCCCCAGTTGAAGTGGGAGTTTTTAGACCTGTCACGGCTCCGGGGCCGACCAAGCCTCATCAATTGGGTACCAGAGCAACTCTGGGAAGGTTAAAGGCGGCCGGCGTGATGCTAATCACATAATCCCTAGTGAGCCGATGATCAAGAAAATATGGGCCTAACACCATATTCCAAAAGATGCATCAATGGGCGTGTACCGGGATCCTTTACCTTACTTCCCTTACCTATGTTATACGTTGGATAATTACGAATAACTAACGAAATATAAATTATTCTCTTAAGGGCCCTTGTAGATCAACAATTTTAGTCTGATTTAAAATCAGTTATGAATATTTTCTGGGCATGTTTTGAGAAGAGGAAAGCTGTATATCGTAACAACAGGTAAGATTGAAGGAACACGTGATAGAGGAAGATAAAGGGGGCAAATATTGGACAGTTTGACATCGTGGCAAAAGATGGTTTTTAAAACCACAACCAAACCGGCATCTCGTACAAGGCTACTAACAAAGTGCCACAGAAACTACCACAACAAGAGCTTGTGAATCAGTCAACAACAGAATTGATCAATTGTACTGGAGACCGGAAGTTTGTGGAGAGACATGATCTCATACGCCACTAGGCATGGCACTTGAAGAAGAAAATACTGCGTAAAGAAATAAAATATCTCATGCAGGTCACAAAGGTGGGGCTTTTACAAGAGAATACTGAGAATTAACGAATGGCTAAGAGATCAATATGTAAAGAGTGTTAATCTGTCTGTTTTGTGGACATCTGATTTAAAAGACATTTTGGCACTTTGAGACCTGAGATAAGATACAGAGAGAAAAGAATATACTCAACAGTTTAACAGCATAGAAGGACAAAGGTCAAGAGTGGAAATTATCACCAGCACTTTGGAACGGGAGTTGTGCAGAGACATAATCATAAAGACTAGTCGGCACAACGGTGAAACAAGACAAATGTCTTGTATTTCTGTCTTCTTCGGTTTATGTTGTGGCTTCTTGGAATATTTTCCTGCTGTAATAAGAAATGTAATACATTAGTTGAAATTATTTCCTGCCTGACGTCTATGTGAAAACTTTGACTGTCTAAAATGATTTCTTTGTCCCATGAGGGGATAATTAATGTGACTTCTTGATAAGAATTGTGTAAATAGGCCTACCAGGACTTTTTGATAAGAATTGTGCAAATAGGCCTACCAGGGCTTTGTGGTGGTTTTGATGTTATTAAGTGTGGTTGCTATGTTACCTAGTGTACTGAATGAGGTCAGCTGTGAAGGTCCCTGAAGATAACAGTTTATGTGAGTTTACAGGATACCTTTCTGCTACCACCTATGAACTCAAACAGACTTATTCTGCTATTATGTATGTTAGCTACGTTTAATGTCTAGGGTAATGAAATGTGGTGTGCAGGTAATTACTTACACAGACACACACATATAAACACTACGTCTAATACTAAGTTCTATGATCAAGTCAATTAACACTGGGTTTAAAATTTAAAATATACAATTTTTTCAAATTTATTTAGTCATGAACCAAGTTTTCTTCTGGTCAGGACGTATGAATCAAGATGAATTTATATCAATAAAAGAGCATATAATTGAATAATCACATGAAAAGTTTGTACATAGATATATAAGTGAAATTTGCTAATATTGATAATAACTACAGAGTCTTTGGGAAAACTAGTACTGGATGTCGGGTCGTGGTGGTGTCATCATACCCAGTCTTTGTTATTACTGTTCATTGGCTTTTTAACAGGGTAAATGGGGGCAAAGTTCGTTATGCACAGTGGTTTTAACTTTATTTATTGAGGTTGATGAATCAGCAGCAGGCCAGGTCTTCAATACTTAACTGGCCTATGACGATGTAGTAAAGCTGTTCACTTGGCCCACTCCTCACAGGTGCTGAGGTAAAATGATAGGCTTCTTATTCATCCACCGTTGGATTTCTTCAGAACATCTGGCACTAGCACAGTGCCAGACAAAGAAACTCACAATTCAAAATGAAAACACAGATACGTTGTACTAGCACAAACTCAGCTGAGCTGCTGGCTAGACTATGGCGTCCCACTGGTAATATTATATATCTTTAATGGGCGACACACTTCGTAGCATCAACGATCTGCTTAGGTGGACAGTCTTAAAAAAATGGCAACTTGCCGTCAAACTTTGTCAATAATATTAACTCTTTTGTCCAATCAGAGTACTTCCCCTCTACAGTTTAAATATTTAAACCTAAATGTCCAATTTCTTACATTGTGTCAACTAGTGGCGTAATTTTTTTTTAAACTACAAATTGCGTCTGCTAGGCTTTAGATTCAAACACGTGTGCAGACCGCATCATTTTTTTTCCTTTTCTCTCCGTTTCTACCCCGTCTAAACGAATAGGCATTTTGTCTCCATGTTATAACTAGTTGTTTTTCAATGACACTAGAAAACGATGGCGTGGGCGAAGAAGTAGCAGCATATCTTATCTAAATTTTATCCCTACATTTTATTTTTAACGTTTATCTTTATAAATGGAGTATTTTATCGTTGTACCACTGTATTTTCACCACACATCTCCCCACCTGAGAACATACACTAATGCAAGCTCCAAAACCAGTGATACACATAGATAAAGTTAACTCCTTACGCCTGCTAACTACTCTAAATTTGATCACAGGGGTGCCTACTGAGGAAATCTGCACCAACATTCTGTGAGCCCGGGATATATTCAATGTTAAATTGATATGGTTGTAACAATAAAGACCATCGTAATAATCTAGCATTTTCATGCTTGGCCTGAGATAAGAACACGAGAGGCTGGTGATCTGTTTGGACCACAAAAGTCCTACCATACAGATAGATTTGGAACTTTTTTATTGCCCAGATTAACGCTAAACATTCCTTTTCGCTTGTGGAATAGCCTTGTTCCGCTTTGTTTAACTTGCGGCTAGCATACGCGACTGAGTTCAGTTCCCCATTGGGTGAAGAGGACCTTTGCAACAAAGTAGCCCCCAGGCCTACATTGCTTGCGTCCGTTCTCACCACAAAGTCCTGAGTCAAATCAGGCAATTTGAGAATAGGCTTGCTAGTGAGTTTTTCCTATAACTCGTGGAATGCCAATTCACATTGCGCTGACCAAACAATTTTATCTGGATTTCCCTTGCGAGTCAAATCAGTCAGAGGAGCACATATAGAGTTAAAATTTTTGATATATTTTTGGTAAAACCCACAACGACACGAATGATCGCACGTCTTTTTTTGTTTGCGGTCTAGGTGCTCTCTGCAGTTTTTCCAAGTTCTTGGGGTCAGGGGTCATGTTACCCTGATATACAGTATGTCCCAAGAATTCCAACTCTTTGCATCCAATACAACATTTTGTTGGTCTAGCAGTCAAATTCGCTTCTCTGAGCCTATCAAATAGCATATTCAGAGAGTTAATGTGTTCTTCAAATGTTTCTGTGGCGATGAGGATATCATCCATGAAATTCGTGATACATGGATTATTCAAGGGATCCAACAATTTGCGCATCATTCTAGAGAACACACTAGGAGCATTTTTCAATCCGAATGGCAACATGTTGAATTCATAATGTCCTTCCGAGGTGCTAAAAGCTAAATAAGGTCGAACCTCAGGCTTCACTGGGATCTGGTAATAGCCTTTACTAAGATCCACCTTTGAAAAGTATTTTGCCTTGTTCAGGCTGGCAAATAACTGTTTTGTGTCTGGTAATGGATCCACTTGTCCTTCTGTGACAGCATTCAGTTTCCTGTAATCTATGCACAGTCTATGTTCCCCAGACTGTTTCCTCAACAAAACTACACTGGAACTAAAAGAAGATTCACTGTGAGAAATAATCCCTTCTTTCAACAAATAATCTATCTCCTCTTTCAATGCTTTCTCCTTAGCGAACGGAACAGAATAGGCTCTCATACAGATTGGTGTTGAGTCTACCAGCTTCATGTCATACTGTAGCAAATTAGTATGCACCGGTTTGTCTGTTAACACATCCGTATGTTCCTCCAGAACCTGTTGAACTCTCTCCCTCTGATTTTTAGTCAGGTGCTTACTGCCTTTTACCTGTGCGGCTGTCTCACTGGGGTATAATGGGTATTCATGTGAGGTGAGTGGTTCCTTTTTCATTTCAGTTGCGATAGCCAAGGTCAGTACAGGGGTGCCTTCCTGGATTTGTCTGTCCAGATACTTCTTTAAAAGGTTCACATGATATATCTTCTCCTTCCCCTTTTTGTCAATTTTAAAGTTTGTTCTAGACACCTTCTCTAGAACCGTATATGGACCTTGCCATCCAATTTGCAACTTATTATTGCTGCCGGGTAGTAGAAGAAGCACTTTCTCTCCCACAGCTAATTCTCTGTCCTTTGCTTTCCTATTAAAATAAGCTGCATGTTTCTTCCTGGCTTGTCTCAAATTATCATTTGCCAGTTTCCATCCAGCTTTCAGACGAGTGGTCAGCTCGTTCACATATTGGTATGATGAGGTAACAGTCTCTTCTGCCTTCTCATCTGTCCAGGTCCTCAACAAGGCTTCTAATGGACCTTTTATTGGCCTCCCAAATAACAGGGTTGCGGGTGCCATCCCGGTTAAACTATGTGGTACTTCCCGGTACGCGAACAACGCAGCGGGCAAAAATTGATCCCACATATCAGGTTTCTCATGTGCCAGCTTCCTCAGGATAGAAATGAGGGTTCCATTGAACCTCTCTACCTGGCCGTTCCCTTGTGGATGGTACGGACTACAATGAAAATGTCTGGCTTGAAATAACTTAAAAACTTCTTCCGTTAGGTTCCCCTTGAATTGTGAGCCATTGTCAGTCAAGATTTGATGCGGGAATCCTAATCTTGTGAATATTGTAAGTAGTGCCTCTGCCACATGTTTCGAATCAATTGATGACAGGGCTACCGCCTCTCCCCACATAGAACAAGTGTCCACCAGAGTAAGGATGTAACTGTTCCTCCTCTTGGTCCGATTGAGAGGTCCCACAATATCCACTGCAACCCTCTCAAAAGGTGTTCCCACTATGGGCATTTCCCCTAGAGTTGCAGGAGCAGTCCAATGCTTTGGAGCTACCCTTTGACATTCTGGACAGGATTTTACATATCTTTTTATATCTTCCGTTATCCCTAGCCAGAAGTAATGACAAGCTATACGCTGTCCTGTGGCGCTGATCCCCATGTGACCACTGAAGGGGATCGCATGCCCTAGTTCCATCACTTTCTCCCTATATGAAGTGGGAAGAACCAGCTGGTTGTGACCATTTGTTCCAGTTCCGGCCTTCCTGTATAGCAATTTGTTCTTCATATGATAATCTGCTTTGCTTGGAGGTGTGTGGCATTTGGGCAATTTTTTAAAACATGGCTTGAGGGTCCTATCCTCAGCCTGCGCCTTCCTCATCTCTTCTGGATGAGCATTTATAGGTTAACATCTTCCTTCTTTGACTGTGACCTGGTCTGCACTGTCGCCATGATCACAGGTCTCTCGGGATTCCCCAAGAAGACGTATCTACCCCCCAATATCAGAGGGTAGATTGGTTCATCTATCACTGCTGCTCTGATTTCTCCTTCCATATAGCGAGTTTTCACCGTTATCCTTGCGATGGGAAGTGTCATGAGTGGTATGTCCTTAGTCGCCCCTTGTATTTCCACTGTTTCGGTGGTATACTGACTTGGGTCCACTAGGCTAGCCTTCACAACTGAATCAAAATCCAAACCTGTATCATATAGGCACCTTATGGTGACCCCGTTACAAACAACATCCTCACAAACTGAGGGATGATAAGGTTCCTGCTGTCCAGTAGGTTTAACCTTTAATCTCTGGTTCCCCGATTTCATTGCAGCAATGTTAGAAGGTTTCCTTTTACAAACTTCGGTGTTATGGTTGTCCTCCCTACACCATTTACACCACCTCTTTCCTTGGTTAAAAGGTTTTCTTTCATTATATTTTTGGTCATTGAACTGTGAGTTTCTATCACGATAATCATTTCGTGGCCTATCAAAATTTGTCCTACCTCTGTTACCGTGCCAGCTACCTCTGCCTGGACTGCTTGATACCTCTCAGCGACATTCAATACCTCCCCCAACCTCTCTGCACCTTGTTCCATGAGAAATTTTCTCAGGTCTGGAGCCATGGACTCTCTTAATTACTCTATCATGATCATTTCTTTGAGATCTTGGGTCTTCTCCAGAGCAGTCCATTTCTCCAAATAGGTTTCCAGTCTGGCAGAGAATTGGTGGTATGTTTCCCCAGACAAAAGCTTGGCATTTCTAAACTTCTTACGATAAAATTCACCATTCTTTTCATATCTTAATAACAGAGCCTGCTTTAGCATGTCATAATTGTCTTGGTCGTCTCTATTCATTTTGGCAAAAACTTCATAAGATGTACCCCTAAGCCCGTGTGATAACTTGAGGCTCCACCTCTCTCTCTCTAACCCATACGTAGTAGAAAAAAGTTCAAATCTACCTAGATACCCTTCTATGTCATCGTCTTTCTCAACAAAATGGTCTAAATGAAAACCCATAGCTGAGGTTGAGGCTCCCTGACTAGGAGTGGCATCGGAGGAAAAGGGGCTGGCACCATTTTCAGGAGCATGGCCTTGTAATTCCAACTCCCTTAGTCGTAACTCGTGCTCCCTTTGTAATCTCCTATCTTCTGCTTCCCTCTCAGCAGCCTGTCTCTTTTCCTCTCTTTCAACAGCCTGTCTCTTTTCTTATCTTTCTGTAGCCTGTCTCTTTTCTTCTGCTTCTAATTTCTTCTCTTCCAATTGGAGCCGCTTTATTTCAGCCTCCCTATCTGTCTCCAATGCCCTAGCCTCTTTGTCAGCCTCAATCTGCAGCCTCTTAAGTTCTTTGTCAGCCTCAATTTGTAACCTCTTCTCTTCAGCTAACCTCCTATCTTCCCTTTCAATATACTTGTCGCATTCTGAAGTTACATATTGGATCAAAACCTGACCATCCATGTTCATTTCCTTAGCAGTCAGCACAGCAGCCGATCTGAATTTGGCTAGATCTGCCATACTGTATCACACTCTTTAATAATGTTCTAAGATAGATTACAAAATCTAATTACCAAAGTAACACTAATTAATTAATTACCACTGGCTGTGAAGATTCATCAACTTTTACTTTCCACCTTAAATATTACTTATGAATAACTTTTAATTTTAGGGACAATGTTGAATTTATACAAGCTTATACCCCAATAGTTTAATTCCCGGACCAGGAGACCCTTATATAAATATGTTTAAATCCCGGACACGAGCTACCCAATATATGTGGTGGTTTTGATGTTATTAAGTGTGGTTGCTATGTTACCTAGTGTACTGAATGAGGTCAGCTGTGAAGGTCCCTGAAGATAACAGTTTATGTGAGTTTACAGGATACCTTTCTGCTACCACCTATGACCTCAAACAGACTTATTCTGCTATTATGTATGTTAGCTACGTTTAATGTCTAGGGTAATGAAATGTGGTGTGCAGGTAATTACTTACACAGACACACACATATAAACACTAGGTCTAATACTAAATTCTATGATCAAGTCAATTAACACTGGGTTTAAAATTTAAAATTTTTTCAAATTTATTTAGTCCTGAACCAAGTTTTCTTCTGGTCAGAACGTATGAATCAAGATGAATTTATATCAATAAAAGAGTATATAATTGAATAATCACATGAAAAGTTTGTACATAGATATATAAGTGAAATTTGCTAATATTGATAATAACTACAGAGTCTTTGGGAAAACTAGTACTGGATGTCAGGTCGTGGTGGTGTCATCATACCCAGTCTTTGTTATTACTGTTCATTGGCTTTTTAACAGGGTAAATGGTGGCAAAGTTCGTTATGCACAGTGGTTTTAACTTTATTTATTGAGGTTGATGAATCAGCAGCAGGCCAGGTCTTCAATACTTAACTGGCTTGTGACGATGTAGTAAAGTTGTTCACTTGGCCCACTCCTCACAGGTGCTGAGGTAAAATGATAGGCTTCTTATTCATCCACCGTTGGATTTCTTCAGAACATCTGGCACTAGCACAGTGCCAGACAAAGAAACTCACAATTCAAAATGAAAACACAGATACGTTGTACTAGCACAAACTCAGCTGAGCTGCTGGTTAGACTATGGCGTCCCACTGGTAATATTATATATCTTTAATGGGCGACACACTTCGTAGCATCAACGATCTGCTTAGGTGGACAGTCTTCAAAAAATGGCAACTTGCCGTCAAACTTTGTCAATAATATTAACTCTTTTGTCCAATCAGAGTACTTCCCCTCTACAGTTTAAATATTTAAACCTAAATGTCCAATTTCTTACATTGTGTCAACTAGTGGCGTAATTTTTTTTTTAAACTACAAATTGCGTCTGCTAGGCTTTAGATTCAAACACGTGTGCAGACCGCATCATTTTTTTTCCTTTTCTCTCCGTTTCTACCCCGTCTAAACGAATAGGCATTTTGTCTCCATGTTATAACTAGTTGTTTTTCAATGACACTAGAAAACGATGGCGTGGGCGAAGAAGTAGCAGCGTATCTTATCTAAATTTTATCCCTACATTTTATTTTTAACGTTTATCTTTATAAATGGAGTATTTTATCGTTGTACCACTGTATTTTCACCACAGGCTTCTTGGCAAGAATTGTAGAAATAAGCCTAACAGGCCTTCTTGGCAAGAGTAGTGTAAATAGGCTTACTACAACTTCTTGACATGAATTGTATAAATAGGCCTAACAGGACTTCTTGGCAAGAATAGTGTAAATAGGCCTACCAGAACTTCGTGACAAGAGTTGTGTAAATCTGCCTACAAGGACTTCTTGATCAGAATTGTGTAAATAGGCCTACCAGCACTTCTTGACAAGAATATTGTAAATAAGCCTACCAGGATTTCTTGACAATAATAGTGTAAATATACCAGAACTCCTTGGCAAGAATTTTGTAAATAGGCCTACCAGAACATCTTGGCAAGAATAGTGTAAATAGACCTACCAGGTCTTCTTGACAAGAATTGTGTAAATAGGCCTACCAGGGCTTTCATGACAAGAATAATGTAAATAGGCCTACCAGAACTTCTCAACAAGAATATTGTAAACAGGCCTACCAGGGTGTCGCGCGAGAGGATGCCAGGTGTGGCAGGAAGATCCAAGGACAGTCATGGATTTATAGATGTTAAAAAAAAAAACAAATTCATAAGCTAACAATAATTATGAAGGTCATTTTCTCAGTAATTTATTTACCTGTGATATAATATGGGAAATATATGTATAGAAACGCGTAGAAGTTTCGGAATTTTTCTGATTTTTTTTATTTTCAGTAGTATAATTTTTGTTACATCAAATAGATACAGTTCTCCACGACATATTATTGTGAACAAGGATTTTCAGCTTTGCCAAATATCAAAGACAAGAACAGAGAAAGGCTTCTTTGTATTGATGAGAGTTTGCTTGTCTCAAAAAGATCTAATATAAATGAAATTACCCTACAACAAGCTCACATCTCTCGTTGAATTTGTATATTTTGTGAATGAATCATGTTTTTATATAGCTTTATTTATATAGTTTTATACTGTCTGGATGTCTCATGATCATATTATAAAGTAGTTGGCTAGGACACATAAAAAACTTAATAAAATAATAAAATAAAAACTGGGTACTTCCCTGAAGGCAAGAACCGAAATTCGCTGTCTGTTGAAGAGCGCGTGGCTGAACAGAAAGCGACTTCCGCCGCCGGGTGTACACAATACATACTGAAAAACTAAAAAACGAAACCGGACAATAAACTACCCAACGGGATAAAAGTGGGGACTGGAAATAGAAGAGGACAGAATGAGTGGGAGATAAATAAATATGAAATTAAAAAATGTATATGGCATACAAATAGAAGAATAGGATAAGAGTGGAAAGAGTCAAATAGAGCAAGAGAGGAAAGGGTGACCTCAGACAAAGGTGTGAAAAGTGTTGAGACCGGCTGGTTTTAGACACCCCATGCGGTGTATAAGACGGTTCTCAAGCTGTTCTGACATGCCATGAGTGTACACCTTTTTTGTTTTATAAATATTAATTCTCTTGTTAAGATGTCAGTGTTTATTTTCGTATTCAGTAGATTTTTGTTGAGCTTGTATTTACAATGTATTTTAAATATTCTTTTTTCTTTGTATTAGACAACGCCATGTATTTTATCTGCGTGCAATTTTTTCTGTATTGATAAGCCGTGAGTAGTTTACCTGCTGGCTATCGTTTGTATTAAACATCTTCATAAATATTGTCTGCTTATCGTTTGTTTTCAACAGCCATGTACATTGTGTCTGTTTACCTTATATGTTATAGAGGTTCACGTATTTTAATTCCACTATTCAGTCACGACTGCGCCCTCTCTGGCTCATAGGTGTGTTCTACATATGACGTCACACACTGTAGGGGCGGGGGGAGGTAGGTTCCAAAATTGTGTGACGAAGTGTGATGATAGGGGGAAATGGTGTTTAAAGAAATGTGACGTCACAAAAATACAAGTGAGGAACGCTTCTTTTAGAAATGATGTCTGAACAAAATAGATTTTGTAACCTCATTCCTCAAAGTTTACTTTTATCAGTAATAGTCGACAACGCCTTCATAGCCATTTATTTTTATTCTTATAGCAGTTGACATATCAGATAACTATGATAACCTGTAATTAGTTTAAGCTGAATATATATATATATATATATATATATATATATATATATATATATATATATATATATATATATATATATATATATATATATATATATATATATATATATATATATATATATATATATATATATATATATATATATATATATATATATATATATATATATATGTTGAGGATTGTTGCATGGTTTACGAGCACTTTGGTTTTATCTTGATTTGAATGGTCGCACCATGCAACACCTCAACTAACTAGACTTCAAAGGGTACGCGTAAATCGTTGGATGATGCGTTAAGCCTGGTAACGATTGAGTATTGATGTAGCCTTTGGGCTAATAGCAGTGTTTAAATAATGTGTGGCAGAGTCCACTAATATATGTTGAGTCGTAACTAATATATTCAACCGTCAGTGTTCAGACCTCCTAGTTGATGGAACAAGAAATAAATGAGTCCCGAGAATATGTGAAGGCGTTGATATTAAAACGCAGATCTACACGCGATATTATAGATAGAACGCGGTGTATTATAAAACGCGCTTTGAAAGAGATAATGTTAAATTGTGGCGTGGCCAGCCAAACTGAGAATATATATATATATATATATATATATATATATATATATATATATATATATATATATATATAGAGAGAGAGAGAGAGAGAGAGAGAGAGAGAGAGAGTCAATCAATCAATATCCTTAAGCTGCTGAAGGAGCATAGGCCTTCAAAAAACAAACGCCAAGTCCACCTGTCACGTGTCATCAGCCCAAATTCTTTACACGTGTTCCTCATCCTTTTTACTTTTGTCTTCAGTTCTCTTGTCCATGTTTTTTTATAAAGTCTACTTCTGCCTCTCTTAAAATGGTGTTTCAGAACAAGGACTGCCTTGTAATGCTATCACGAGGTTTCTGCTAATGTAGTACACCCTTTAAAACAAAATGCAGATCGAATAAACTATACTGATGATTAATGCATGGAGGCAAAAAATAGCAAAACATCCTTAAATGACCACCAGCTATGCACAATGCTACAATATATGTACGTGGAAGTGAACCTCTGTCTGTGAGGCTAATTACTTCCTCACTGACTCTTGAAGTCATCCACACACTTCCAGGGATTCCCTCTGTGGTGAAACTTGTTGAGAACCCAGCAGTGCATACTAAGCTTGGAGAAGTCACTTGAGCCCCAGCCATAATTCTTTGGCTTTGACTCGGTCGACTGTATGAAGAAGGATCTCACTGTGGACCCAGTGATAGGCAGGGGAAGCTCAGAAGTGACTCTGTGACAGGATGTGAGAGCCCAGAACCAGAGTACAGTATTTTAGCTCTGCATAGTTGGAGATCCCCCTTGGATGGCGGGAAATGCACAGTATGCTACGCTCTTCTTATGCACAACTTGGGACCAGATGTATCGATCCTTTAAATGCAAGCCACGCTAGAGAAAAACTGCTCATGACTTCAACTCAGCACTCGGAATGGCAGAAGAGCCACATGAAATTCCTAGATCTACAGTGCAGATAATACCCAGGAGTCTTCAACTTGACATTGGCTGCCAAAGAGCAAGAAACACAGCAGCCCTAGTTAAACAACAACAACAACAACAACAATACTGTTGATTAAAGTTAAATAATAAAAAAATAAAATAAAAAAATAGCTAAACACCATCCCAACAAATATCCGATGACATCAACGACACAGATATTTAGCAAGTACAAAATATTAGGGCTCACGCGAACTTAAAAATTTAGTTTTTTAAAATTTGTTTAGTGTGGAAAATGCGAAAGCATTTAGTTGGCAGGGCGAGGGTAAGGCCCTGTCTCGTGTTGAGAGCCGGTACATGAAAGGAAAGCTATTTGTAAAACATTAAATATTTAAAAAATGGGAGGGGGCGCTTTAAGAGATTTTTGACGTCACATAAAGGGGAGACTGGGGTTTTGTAACTAAGTGTGACAAAGGGGGGAGAGGGGTTTAAAAAATGGCAACAAATTGCGTGATGCCATAAGAACCTCATAGTCCTTCAAATTCACGTCAGAAAATGGAGAATGTCCATAACGGAATGAGATGAACATCATTCTCTACACTGGATAATCTAGACTGCGCACTTGTCACTGCAGTATTCACACACTCACATCAACATATCCACACACAAAAAACAGACAGACTGAATAAACATAGCCGACAGGTGGGGCTGAACATTAATCTTAAGAAGACAGAAGTCATGATAGTCAGTCTAAAAAAAAAATACTGCGCCTATAAAATTAGTGACCAAGAACTAGAAAATACAAACACATGTACATACTTATGAAGCATAGTAACACCAGATGGCGAAACAAGCAAAGACATCAGTAACTGAACGAATACAGCCTGAATAGCATTTGCGAATTTAACAACTTCTAGAAATCTTTACAGTACAGTACAAACACTACATGAAAAATGTAAGACAGCTACGTAATTTCTATACTTCTGCACGGTGCAGAAAGCAAGCTGAAGAGTAACAGTAAAGGAAATATCCAAACTGACCTCCTTCCAAATATCTTAACTTTTGTTGTTGTTGTTTGGTTTTTGCCTTCTTCTGGCGAGGAGCGTTCCTTTCAACCTATTTGGTTATATCAGAGCGCATTTACCATCCCCCAAAAAAATCAACTCTGTTGACTGCTAACCCGATCAGCGTTGATAGATACTAAGTCCTGAAAAGGACCAACATTATCTATCTGCTAGCATAAAGCCCTAACAAGGACTCGCCAGCTACGCCAGCGCCCGAGCTAGTCTGTGTTATAATGCCGAACACCAACCAAGAACTGCTAATTCGAAGTCACCAAGAAGACATGCATACCATCATAGCGGCTAGACAATAGAAATGAGTTGGCCACATTCTCAGAAGAGACCTTGACACCATCATCAGAACTGCCATGCTATGGACAAGGAAAGTGAAAGTAGGGTCGACCAAAAGCTACCTGGCGGAGAACTGCGGAGGCAGACATGTAAAGCATGAACGAGAGCTGAGGCACCACATGAAGGATGGCAGCCGACCGAGCAAAGTGGAGACAGTTTGTTGCTGCCCTACAAGACGCTACCAGGCGTGATGGTCACTGGTTGCTTTGTATGTCATCGGTCAAGGACTAATGAAGAAGGAGACGACAGATAGATGGATAGTTGAGTGGGTAAATAGGTATGTAGATAGATAGATAGATAGACAGATAGGTAGATAGATAGATAGATAGATAGGATTAGTTAGATAGATTTAGGTAGAAAAATAGATAGATAGGTGGGTGGGTGGGTAGGTAGGTAGATAGATAGGTGGGTGGGTGAGTAGGTAGGTAGATAGATACATAGGTGGGTGGGTAGGTAGGTAGATAGAAAGATAGATAGATAGATAGATAGATAGATAGATAGATAGATAGATAGATAGACAGACAGACAGATAGATAGATAGATAGATAGATAGATAGATAGATAGATAGATAGATAGATAGATAGATAGATAGATGGGAAGGTAGGTAGGTTGGGTTGGGTGGGTAGATAGATAGATAGATAGATGGGTAGGTAGGTAGGTAGATAGATAGATAGATAGATAGATAGATAGATAGATAGATAGATAGATAGATAGATAGATAGATAGATAGATAGATAGATAGATAGATAGATAGATAGATAGATAGATAGATAGATAGAAAAGTAAGCAGACGGACACAGTCGTGACAAATCAAAAGCTTTGACCTCTGACTGCTCAATAGAACATCTTATAATGTGTACCACTATCAACCAAATTCACGGAAATATATTTTGCATAGGTATTTCTATTTGCAACCGATGCTTATCGAGGTTTAAAATGTATCACATCATGGGTGCTATATTTTGTGCTTAGGCATTCATGCGGAACATCCTTAACTATTTACTTTTAGTTTCATTTTCGTTATATATTATATCCAGTGTGGCTTCCGAGGAAATCGAAGTACTCAAGACCTAATCTTCACACTCAGACAGTTCAGTGTGAAAATATAACTATTCGATATAAATTTACTAGCTGGTAAAACTTGTCAAAATAACAAATGATTCATAGGACTATACTTCTGTTACTTCTAGCAATGTTGTACTAATAATACCTGTCAGTGGTCAGGCTCTTATACGATCATATTGTTTGCTGTGTATACATCAAGATTTGTTAAAGGAACGTTGGTGATACCTTTACGGCTAGATATAAGTGGTCATATAGCAGTGTGTTCTTTAATTCCAGGTAACGTTATTTTATGCATTTTGCTGACATCGTTACCCCAGCTTCATCACTGTCATCGTTAACTTAGATTTTAGCATCTTTATCACCTTCAGCATCACTGTATGGTTCTACGTTATCTCTCTGCCAAGAATAATTCTTGAGCGAAGGCTATTACCTTTTATAACCTCACCCGTTGCTCTAACGTTCGGGCCCCCATTAGTGGACCACTACGGCAGACTAGCAAACAGCAATTTAAGTTTATGTGTGAGATATGTACTTTATGTGCTTCTCTATTGTGCAGAATGGTGGAGGGAAACAGAGAAGGAAATGCTGAAATTGTCCTCTTCCACACAGTCTGCCTTACGAAAATTCTCTAAATCGTTTGGCAGAATACCATCACCAACCAAGAACTGCTTACTCGGAGCAAGCAAGAGGACATGTACACCATCATAGCTAGCAGACGCTGGAGTTGGGTTGACAATGTCCTCAGAAGAGACCCTGATGCCATCACAAGAACAGCTATGCTTTGGACCCCTGAAGGAAAACGATAGAGGGGCCAACGAAAAACAGATTGGCGGAAAACTGTTAAGGCCGAGTTACAAAGACTGAACCAGATGTGGGACACCGCTGTACAAAGGATGGCCGCCGACCGAGCAAGGTGGAAGCAGTTTGATGCTGCCCTTCAAGACGCCACCAGGCGTGATGGCCACTGACTGCTTTGACAGTCAATGAAGAAGAATCACAGAAGAAGACACGGCAGTCGAGGAAGACAAACACCCCAAAATGGAATACCAATATTCAATTAAAACAATAAAAGAATAGATGGAAAGAATACTTCCAAGAACTTCTCAACCCAACAGGCACTCCGAAAAATGTCTGTATACACCTGAATATGATGAATGGCTAGAAGCTCTTACATTGCTTCCTGAGATGATTGAGGAAGTTATGAGAGATTGTCCTCGAAATAAATCGCCAGGTTTGGACCGAATAAAAAGAAACGCAGTTCAACCGTGTAGCTAAGTAGCTGTCCAATGTCTAAAAATAATGTTTACTATAGCGTGGACATAAAGAAGAATCTTAAAAGTGAAAGAACAATCGAATATAACAGTCAACTAAACAAATCTTTACAGTAGCGAGGACAGACAAATACTGAAGGCCTAGGGTCCTTGAGATGATAATGAGGATAATGGACAAAAAGAAGAGTTCCATAAGACTCACAGGAAGTTATAATGGTACCCACATGGAAAAAAATAGGGTAATAAAAGGGAGTGTGACACATTCAGAAGTACGAGTATTTCATTACTAAGTCACGCAGGAAAAAAAAATATGCAAAAATACATGAGCAAGGAATAAGACCCTTCGTGGAATCACAATTGACTAGGGCCCAACTTGGATTCAGGAAAGGATTGAGATGTACTGATGGTCTTAGATAGCATGGGTTGGAAAAAAAAAACTTTATTCAGTATTTGTTCAGAGTGACTAACGTTGTCGGGTGCTGTTTAGGTTGTTTTAATTACTGTGAAGAATCGTGGTATTGAAATTATTTCCCTTTACAACAGTAACTTTGTGTATGATTCATACACGAGGTTAATATCAATATCAGTAATCGCACTGGAAAACATCCAGACAGTCCATAACAAATTTATTCACGATAACTGTGGCACATTTCACCAATGTATGGTAAGTCCCTTGCCCAGTACATACAGACTTCAATCAGTTACACATGTTCTCCTGTCCATGATACATGACAATTAAAGAAAACCACTTGCCTTCCACATACGTAGTTTAAATGATGCATACTAACGGATACTTAGTCCAAGCACACAGGCCAAAGAGACATCCAGTAAATGTACACTTTCGACGGTTCCAATGTAAGTACACAAATATCATTTGTCATTCTCAAAAGAACATTGACAAGAATGCTCATGTCAACAACACACGCCGAAAGACCTGAAAACGATACATTCGTCCACTTTACAAGACATTAGTCAAAGTCCCGCGTAACTAACCACACTTTCATCCTTCACAGCCATTATCTTTAAATTTATTTAACAAGAGCGCTATGTGGTACAAACCACCACTGTAAAATACCCGTTATAGTTTCCTCCAGGAAATGGAAGTGAATTTGAACACTGCAACCAAGATGGAGTGGGTTCAATTCTCTGCACTAGACAACAGACTGATAAGATTAAGATTGAGAGGTAGATTCACCAGTACTACAAAAATACAATGCTACGCACCAACGAATGACAGCGATGAAGAGATCAAGGATGAATTCTATCAACAACTGCAGAAAGAAATTGAAGACACACCTAGATATGATCTTATTATAGTAATGGGAGACCTCAATGCGAAAGTTGGTACACACAATACATATAATGAAAGAGTAATGGGGAAATGCGGCAGCGGAACAGCAAACGAAAATGAGGATAAATTAATAAGTTTCTGTAGTATTAACAACCTGGTCATTGGAGGAACACTTTTCCCACATAAAGACATTCACAAATTAACATGGGAATCACCAAATGGCCGGGACAGAAACCAGATAGACCACATCATGATTAACGGTAGATAGAGACATGCATTACAAGATGTGAAGGTAAGAAGAGGTGCAGATGTGGAAAGTGATCACCATTTAGTAGTAGCAAAACTGAAAGTGAAACTAAGAAGGGCTGGACCAACTGTAACTACACAGAAAAGGTTTGACATCAGCAAATTGAAAGACCCCCATACCAGAAAAGCTTTTGCGGCTGACATAAAGAAACGATATCAATTTGCCAAAAGTCAGGAAAAGACATTGACTGATGATATAGACCAGAATTTCAACACCATTTCAACAATATATAAGGAAAGCAGCAAATCATGCTTGGGATTCCAGGAAAGGAAGAAGCAAGACTGGATAACACCAGAAACATTAAACACCATAACACTGAGAAAGGAAATGAAAAGAAAGAAAACAGAAGCGAAGTCCCCCCAGGTTAAAGCAACTATATAGCGAACAGTACAGTCAGCTGGACAAGGAAGTTAAACGCCAAACCCGAGCCAACAAAAGGAATTTCCTAGACGATCTTGCAAGACAGGCAGAAGAGGCAGCACTGAAAAATGAAAAGGAGCACAGTATACAAAATAACTAAATTCATCAGTGGAAAACGAGGTGCAAACAATATTACATTAGTAAGAGATAAGCAAGGAAATCCCATCACGACAGCAGAGGGACAGGAAACAAGATGGGCAGAGCACTTCAGAGAAACTCTGAACAAGGAACCACCAGAGACACCATTTAATGTTCCTGAGGCTGAAAACGATCTAGATGTAAATACAGACATTCCACGAAAAGAAGAAATCATCACAGCAATCAAAGGGTTAAAGAACGGAAAAGCTCCTGGCTATGATAACTTAAATTGCATGCTGACGAAAAGATCAGAGAAGAACAAGCGGGTTTCAGGCCGAAACGATCATGTATTGATCAAATATTCACACTAAGAACAATTATAGAAGAATCAGTGGAAATGCAATCGCCACTTATTATCACCTTCGTCGATTTTCAAAAAGCCTTTGATAGTCTACACCGCCCATCATTGTGGAAGATACTTACAATCTATGGTTTTCCAACAAAATATGTGAATATAATCAAAGCGCTATATGACAATGCAAGATGTTGTGTTAGAACAAATAAAGGGAATACAGAATGGTTTACAGTAGAAACAGGGGTGAAACAAGGCTGTATTATGTCACCACTACTTTTTGGAATAGCTATTGATTGGGTTATGAGAAACTATACCCACAATGAACAATTAGGTATAAAATGGACAAATGGAAAATTCTTGGGGGACCTGGATTTCGCAGATGATTTAGCATTCTTAAGTTCAACACCCAGACAATCCCAAGAAGCAGTAAATAATTTGTGTCATCTTTCGGTTAAAATAGGTCTCCAAATAAATGCCTCTAAAACTAAAGTTATGAACTTTTCTAACGAGACCTTTAATATCATCCTGAACGGGGAAAAAGTACAGAAAGTTGAAAGTTTCAATTATTTAGGCAGTAAAATGACTCAGGATGGTGACACAACAAGAGAAATTCATACTAGAATTGCTTTGGCAGCTAGCGCCTTCAATAGATTATCTAACATTTGGAAATTACGATCATTGAATATACATACCAAGCTTCGTCTGTTTAATTCAAATGTTATCTCAGTGTTAACATACGGCTGTGAGAGTTGGAAAATAACAAAATCATTGGAGAACAAGCTGAATACATTCGAGAACAAATGTCTTAGAAAACTCATGAACATCAGTTGGAAAGAATTCAAGACTAATCGACAAATAAGAGAAGACTCTAGGCAGAAATATGTCTCCAACTATATAAGGAAAAGACGATGGTCATATATCGGTCATGTCCTACGAATGCAAGACAACAGAATACCATTGCAGGCACTCACTTGGGTTCCTGCGGGTAAGAGGAAAAAAGGAAGACCAAAAGAAACACTCAGAAGAACAATAATAAGAGAAGGAAGAACGTTGGGATTAAACAATGTGCAAGAGCTAAGAGGAGTGGCGTCACAACGTACAACCTGGAGAGCACTGGTTTCTGCCTTATGCGCCGTGTTTGGTGCTTAAAGAATTTATTATCATTATTATTATTATGATAACTTAAATGCAGAGCTATTTAAGACAGACCCTGGGCTAGCAGCAGAACTATTAGAACTACTATTTGCAGAAGTCTGGAAAACGGGGACAACACCATCAGAGTGGAACAAAAGAATAATTGTCAAATTGCCCAAGAAGGGAGATCTTGCAGACTGCAATAAATGGAGAAGAATCACTCTTCTCTCAGTTCCCAGCAAAATACTAGGCAGGATAATTATACAGAGTATTTTAAAAGCAGTAGACCACAAACTGAGGAAAGAACAAGCAGGATTTAGAAAGAACAGAAGATGTGTAGATCATATATTCACTCTCAGGAACATTATAGAGCAGTGCTCAGAATGGCAAAAACAGCTGTACATTAATTTCGTTGATTTTGAAAAGGCTTTTGACAGCATACATAGGGACAGTTTATGGAAAATACTGAGGGCTTATGGAATTCCAAGCTGCATAGTGTCAATCATAAAAAGCCTCTATGCCAACTTTACGTGTAGTGTTGGGCAGAGCAACCTAACCTTTGATGGGAAGACAGGAGTACGACAGGGATGCCGCTTATCAACCACTCTATTTTTAACAGTCATAGACCGGGTGATGCGCCAGACAACAGAGGGCAGTCCAAGAGGAATAAGATGGACTACATTTTCTACATTGGAAGATCTGGAATATGCAGATGACATTGCACTACTAACACATTCACATCAACACATCCAGGAAAAAACGGACAGACTTAATAAGTTTAGCCAGCAGGTGGGCTTGAACATCAATTTAACGAAGTCAGAGGTCATGACGCTCAATGTGAACAACCCTGAGCCCATATCAGTAAGGAATCAGCAACTGGTACAGACAGACACCTTCACATACCTAGGAAGCATAATAACACCAGACGGCGGGGCAGGCAAAGACGTCAACATCAGAATGAATAAGGCAAGAACAGCCTTTTTTAGCCTAAACAACATCTAGAAGTCCTCTCAATACAGCACAAGCACAAAATTAAGATTATATCAGAACTGTGTGCTTTCTGTGCTTCTCTATGGTGCGGAATGCTGGAGAGTTACAGAGAAGAAAATGTCGAAATTGTCCTCTTTTCACACAACATGCCTAAGAACAATTCACCGAATCTTTTGGCCGAATGCCATCACCAACCAAGATAAGCTTACTCGGAGCAAGCAAGAGGACATGCACACCATCATAGCTGGCAGACGCTGGAGCTGGGTTGGCCATGTCCTCAGAAGAGACCCCGATGCCATCACAAGAACAGCTATGCTTTGTACCCCTGAAGGAAAACGAAAGAGAGGCCGACCAAAAACAACCTGGCAGAGGACTGTGGAGGCTGAGATACAAAGAATGAACCAGAGTTGGGGCACTGTACGAAGGATGGCCACCGACCGAGCAAAGTGGAATCAATTTGTTGTTGCCCTACAAGACGCCACTAGGCGTGATGTCCACTGACTGCTTTGACGGTCGGCGGCTAAGGATCAAAGAAGAAGAAGACAACAGGAGGTTGACACTTGGCAGTCATGCCCTAAGTCATGAATTATTTAGCCCCCCCCCCCTTTAGAGTGTAAAGGAGATTTACTTACTTATTCGTTCCTCTTCTACCGTGAGGTGTAGAGGTTTGTAAGAGAGAGCGCCATACTATTCCATAGGCTGTCTTCCTCCCGGCCTGGCTCCACTCCAGTCCTTCAAAGATTGTCTAATGTTGTCCTCCCAGGTTACTTTGGGTTATCCCGGAGGTCTGGATCCCTGGCTACTAGTTTCCCACGCTTTTCGTGGCAGCCGATCCTCTCCCATTCTGCAGACATGGCCAAACCATCTCAGTTGGGACGGCTCTACTTGGGTATGCAGGGGTTGGGTTTTTAGTCCTTGACTTATCGTCTGGTTGCGGACCACGTCTCTTGTTGTTACTGCAACCACCTTAGTCGGATACCGCATTTCTGAGGTTTGGGTGTGGTTTTTGTGGGTTGTAGTCATCACCCATGACTCGCATCCATACGTCAAGACTGGACATAGGTGGAGCGGTATACAGCCATCTTCGTCTTCTTACCAACTTCTGTTTTGCTGAGGAATCCTCGATTTATGGCTTGAAAAAGCCTCCCAGCTGCTGCTCTTCGGATAGTCAACTCTTCTTTGATGCCTCCCTTTCGGTTTGTAACAGCTCCAAGGTATTTAAAGTGGTCGACCTACCCCAGGACCTGTTCTCCTAGCTTAATCTGATGTCTTTATTCCTCTCGTGATATCACCATGGTTTTTTTTTCGAGCTGCTTATGATCATCCCTATCTTCTCCTGCTCTTCCTTCCAGACTTGCAGGTTGGATTGAAGATGTGCCTCTGATTTAACAAACAGGGCAACATCATCTGCAAATGCCAGCTCTGAAATACAGACCTGTCTCATCTTCCAGTACCCCACTGAATACTTTCCTGTCCTCTCCTTACATGCTTTGATGACATTGTCCACGAGGAGTATGAAAAGATAAGGTGACAGGATATCACCTTGTCTTACACTAGTTGTGGTCCTGAATTCTTCTGACTTATAGTTTGCCGTCCTCAATTAATTTCTGCAAGACTTGTAGAAGCTCTGTATAGCATGAATCAGAAGTGATGGAATGTTCTTCCTTGCCAAACAGCTCCAGCGTTTGTTCCAGGGGACCTTGTCAAATGCCTTTTCCAGATCAAAGAAGCAAAGATGGATCTCACTTATACTCCAGAGCCTTTTCACTCAACTGTCTGAGTGTGAAGATGAGGCCTTGTACTTCGATTTGCTCGGAAGCCACATTGGACCTCATCCATTTGTGGCTCAGCTAGGTGTCTGAGTCTCTGCAACAGTATTCTAGAGTAGATTTTACCAGGGACACTGAGAAGGGATATGCCTCTATGGTTTCCACATTGTCGGTTGTCACCCTTTTCGAAAATCGGTGTTATTATGCCAATCTCCCAATCCTTTAGTATGGTCTTATTGCACCAAGCTGCGCGTAGGACTCTTTGGAGTAATAGGTCGCCTGCTGCTCCCATGTACTTAACCATTTCTGGTGTTATGCCATCATGTCCTGCTGCTTTGCCCATCTTGATTTTTACCAGTGCTGCCTTCAGTTCTTCCATCTTTATGTCTTCTTCATCGCCATTAATTTCCTCCTCTGTGGCAGTGGTTATCATTTCTGATGTTTGACTTTGCTCACCATCCAGGAGTTCTGAAAAATTTTCTTTCCATCTTTCCATTACTTCTTTTGGTGCAGTAAGCAATGTGCCTTGTTTGTCCTTTATAAATTTAAGAGGGCGCTGTTTTTCCTTCTTCATATTCCTTAGAGTCTTATAGAACAATTTCTGGTTTTCTTGCGCATCGTTTTCTAGCTTTTCTCCAAATTCTTCCCAGGACTTCTGTTTTGCTGCTAACACCTTATTCTTAGCTTATGTTCTGAGTGTTACATATTCTCTATATTTCTCCATTTGTCCTGCTGTGTTTTTAGCTCCTAAGTATTGTTTCCATGCCATTTTCTTCTCTCTTATTTTCTCTTTGACTTCCTCTGTCCACCAAGGTGTCCTTTTTCTCTTGTTCCCAAGTCGGACTTCACCACATGATTCTGTAGCAGCTGTCTTTATGATGTCCTTAAACTTAAACCAGAGGGTTTCCAAGTCATCAGGTTGTTCTTCTGTGTTGCTCACCGCTGCAGCAATAAGCCCCTGATATCTGGTCTTAATTTCTGGCTCTCTCAGCTTGTAGGTCTTAATGCTCGTTTCTCCTGTTCGTTTACTTATCTTCTTGCGTGGTTAGGCAGTTCCTAGGCCGAGTAGCTCTTTCAGTTGTTCTTTTGTCAACAAGTAGTGGTCACTTCCAATCTCTGGCTCCCTCCACACTCTAGCATCCCGGACATACTTGAATGAGCTCTTCCTAACTATGGCGTAGTCGATCACTGACTTTTCATTCTTTGTTGGTTCACACATAGTGTATACATGTATGCGCTTATGGGTGAACTTTGTGTTTGTAATGATCAGATTCTGCTCTGTGCAGAATCTAATGAGTCGCTTTCCAAGTCATTACGATTGTCTTCTCCATATCTTCCGATAGCTCCTCCCCATCTAGCATGGTCATTTCCAACTCTGGCATTGAAATCTCCGAGCATGATAATTTCATCTAGGCTGTCGTCCACTGTCCTTTGAAGGAGCTCGAAGAATTCCTCCTTCACCTATGCTTGCTCAACTTTTTTGGCCCATACACAATGACAAGGTTGACCATGGTTTCTCCTTCTTTTAGTTTAAGGACCATAATGCGTTCTGAGACAAAGTTCCATCCCTTGATATTATCCCTTTGGTTTTTGGCCACAATACAACCCACGCCCCCTTTAGCTCTTTCAGATTGTGGGGACACCACTGTAGAGCAGCGTGTCACCATCGAGATCCATAACTCCTTGTCCTTTTTTCTTTCTTTCTGTTAAACCCAGGATTTCCAATTTAGCTTTCCTCATCTCTTCCACCAGCTCCTCTTCCTTCCCATTCATACTTCTTGTGTTCCATTTTCCGTTAGTCGTAGTCCGTTCCAGTTCGTCGCATTTAGAATCAGTCCGATTTTCTCTCTTTTGTTTCGCGTAATCAGGTAAAGGAGATTAAGTGGCCGATACACTTGATCGACGGGGGGAGGCATCTGATGTTCAGATTGCTTCATGTTGAATTGTTCTGTATAGAGTTTCAAATCATCATCATACCCCAGAGCGGCTCCTTACAGTATTGTACGATTACGGAATACAGGGTGTTACCGGCCTTTTTTTAACCATGTAGTTTGGTTAGCATTTGACTTCGGTAACAAATATATTTTTGAGGCTAAGTTCCTGCTTTAGGCTTGTTTATCATTGAAATACATTTGCTCTGGTCATGTGATGACTATTCTTAGTGTAGAGCGAGATCGTGCTAAGATGTAAACAACGAATGCATGGGCCAACAGTGATAATATTCAATAGAGCAATTTCACTTGACAAAGTCCGCTAAGTTGAGAGTCCACAGGTTAGATTTATTAACGGCATACAAGTTCAGTTAAAACAGTTCATGATCAATCAAGCAAATACATCCTATCAAACGTCTCCTGAGTTTACCTCATTGTAGTCGTCCTACCGTCAGATTATTTACACATGATTCCGTGGTTCGGCAATTCGGTAACGAATAATTTGACTTAGGCGATCAATATGAATTCTGGATACTTATTCATAACAACTTGCTCCCGATACATTCTATCCAATTGAAGTATATTCCACTTCATTAACTGAGACGTAAATCGTATCCAATAATAGTAGGAAGACCCTAGTGCCATATAATAAATTCCTTCATATAACTGTCATCATCATGGGAGACTTCCAACAAACGCGTCCGTCAAGGACCACGATCAATACAAAAAGGGTACAATTACAAGGTCGTCACGTCGTAGCTTATCAACGTGACACGTCATCCTAAAACTAGGCAACTTATAACCTTTCGCGTTCAAAACCAAGAATCCGCGAAAACATCATATAAATTAATAGCGTCTTAAAAAACCAAAATGCGCAACTTTAAATCTAGATCTCACTACCCTAATGGCTACAATCCTAAATCCTCTCGTAACATTCCCCTGGCCGACGGGGTTAAAAAAAATCTATCTTATAGATTTTTTTTTCATAATTATTTTTAAGAAAAAGTAAAAATTTACGAGATTATCGACCCACGTATCACGTAATATCGTCAAAGGGTGTAGTCAACTTGAGTTCATGTCAACAACCACACAATTATGTCCAGTAAAGAAATAAAGATGTCAAATGTCAGAGTGTCGAATAACTGATAAATAATTATGTCTCTAACTAAAATAGTATCCTAAGATTGTGACATATCCTTCTATATTAATGAATATTATAATCTAAACTAATAAACTATAAGATTAACTAACTGTAGTGTGTGAAAGGTTTTACATAACGTAAGTATAGCTTCATAGCTAAAGAAAGTAAGGACCTAACAGAAAATGTAAGGAAAGTTAAGAATGTATGAAAAGAAAGTAATAGTAAGTTAATCGAATAGAATAACATCTGTGTGCGTAAAGAAAGAATATGTACGTAGATGTAATTAAATTAATCTATCATTATTAAAGTGTAATATTTACCATTATATATATTATTAATAATATACTAACGTAAGTTCATCAATGCACATAATAAACCATAGATAAATTAAAATTGCAATATTATCTAAGTGTGTGATACTGTACGTATACATGTTGTTTCTATTCAGTTTATTTCACTATTATAAGTCTTTGAAATCAATAAAGTCTATTACAAGGATGACGCTGTCCTTATTTTGAAATTTTCCATGAACCATAATCCAAGTAGTCCTACTTGATCCTTATTTCCGACGAACGTAGTTGAAAATACCTCTGTAAGTCGTTTCGATCATATTTTCATCTTGAAATTTGAATGAACAATGTTCTCGAATTGTACTTGTAATCGAATAATGTTTTAAGTCGCTTGTGTTATGTCAGGACACTAACCAAAGTCCGTGAACATTCCAGCAAAGTCGCTAATGTAATGTGTTTATATGTAACGGAATGTCAACATTGTAGAACATATGTAGAATTTTTTTTTCTTTGATACATCATTTGACCTAGGAAACTGTCAATTCGTTGACTTCGAAAGTGTTTAAAGAAATCATTTTCGTATATAACCGACTCGAAGTGTTTGTTCATTATCCGTTGTGACATTGTAGTATCTTGAATAGAATTCAGTAAATTTCCATTTTCTCTTGAGTTCATTGAATTATTCTTTTGCATCGTTTGGTGACACTGGATTGCGTGATAACGTATCAGCAACGACGTTCTCATGGCCTGGGATGGCCTCGATAGTGAAATTATACGGCTGTAATAATATGGAATATCGCGCAAGCTTGGCGTTCTTATGGTTAGCTTTTTTTAGTGAAGCTACAGCTTTCGCGTCAGTCTGAATGACAAATGGTGATCCGAGTAGGAATTTCTCTAACTTTTGTATGGCCCAGATGACGCCTAGGAGTTCTTTGTCTATAACTGCATATTGACGTTCGGCCTCGGTAAGTTTTCTCGATATATAGAGAGTTGGGTGAAGTACGCCGTCATGTTCTTGTAACAAAGTACCTCCCAATCCGTAGTTGCTCGCATCTGTTCGGAGTATAAAAAATTTTTAAATATCTGGCAACCTTAGAATAGGTGGCCTTGAGAAAAACGATAAAATTTTATTAAAAGTCGTGTCGCAGTTAGTTGTCCACTTTATTTTTGTTTTCATATCTTTCTTCAATAACGAAGACAAGACAGCCGTAAGAGATGACAAGTTGGGAATAAACCTACTATAATACTGGACAAGACCCAGTAAGCTCCTAACTTGTTATTTTGTTTGTGGAACTGAAAGCTTTAAAATCTTCGAAACATTTTCAGGAATAGTTTGTATCTGTCCAGCCCCTATGATATGTCCTAGAAATGTTATTTCATGACACCCTATTTGCATTTTAGTTGGTCTGACAGTTAAGTTATTAGTTCTTAAAATATCTAATAATGAACTTAAACTCATGAAATGTTCATCAAAAGACGAACTGAACAGACAAAAATCATCGATATACGTGATGATGTCTGATCTGCAAGCTAAAATTTTTAGCATCATGCGAATGAACGTGGCAGGAGCGTTCATTAGCCCAAAATGACATTCCACTGGTATAGACCTTGTGGAGTCGAAAATGCAGTGTAGTATTTTGCTTGCTCAGTCAAGGGAATCTGCCAATATCCCTTAGTTAAGTTAATTTTCGTGAAATATTTTGCTGACGAAAGACGAGTAAGCAGCTCGTCAATAAGCGGATGAGGTTCGCTGTCTGGTATAGTTTGAGCGTTACGTTTCCTATAGTCTACACATAGTCGTATATTATTATCCTTTTTCCTCACAATAACTAGAGGTGAAGCGAATGGAGAGTTACTATGTTCGATAATTCCTAATTCTAACATCTGTTTAAGTTCTTGAGATGTTTTCTCTTGAAAATGAATAGGTACTGAATAAGAACGGAGTCTTATTGGTGTACTGTCCTTAAGTATAATGTCATGCGAGATTTTTAAGTCCGACCTGGTATATCTGTCAGAACATCTTAGTAAGTCTCTAAAAGTTTAGTAATAGATTCATTTTCCTGTGAAGTAAGTGAAGATGAAATATTAACATCCCTCCAAGATTCGGAAGATTGTAATTCCGGAATAGGAAAAGACATTTTAACCTCATGGAAAGATGATTCCTCCTCCTGAATCACAGAAAGACTAGAATATTGATAAGAATCAATTGCTTTCTCGTCTAGGTCGTGAAAAATAGATTGTAGATGTAATGGACGAGTAAAGAACTCATTAGTAATCTGAATAGAAATATTAACACATGATGAGAGATAGTTATGAGATATATCATAATGTGATATGTCATGTGTAAGCAAGTAAGTGTTGGAATGAACCATCACTGTGTCACGAGTATTACCCTGAAAAGTAAACAATGTATTACTGATAAGAAGTAGAAAAATAATCATCATCATTCTACGAAGAGAATGTGAGTGAGTAAACCTAGATAATTTGCTACTTATCTGAGTGTATGTCAACATAAATGATATAATCAACCCTGTGAATATAAGCCACAAATATAAGTAAAGAAATTTGCATAAAGTAATAGTTTCAGCAAATATGTTTCTGTATTCGGTACATCATAAGATGTAGTTATACCAATGTCACATTGAGTGCTAGTTGATTGGTATGTATGATCAAGATCATGCATTGTAGTAATATCAACATCAGTATTACTCTTATCTTCGGTCTGAGGAATGACCTCATCATCCTCAACAATGGTGCATAGAGCAAAATTGGAAACTGCAATGCCACATGCCTTTAACATGTTGGCACGTAATTGAGCCATAGCAATGACATTGTTAGTATTGCAGTGGAAGTGCAAATATTTCCTTTCCCATTCAAATATCTCCTCAGGAGTACAGTCTTTGCTGCCATGTATACGTCCGACTGTCAGAGCAGCAACAGGATTCTGAAGCAGACATACTTTTACTCTCCTTGAAAAAAATGGTGTATGAACATCTATAATTGCCGTGGGATAATACTCAATCGTCCCACCGGAAGTAATGCAGCGTACAAACTCTCTAGTAACATGACGAGGATGTACTAAGGATTGACAGATACCAATGGTCCTAGACCAGGAATCCCTTAAAACAGAAATAATGTGTCCTTCAAATATTCCCTTATTAAAAATCAATGTCCCTGTACCATCGTTCGCTGTGAGACAAATAGCAGGATTAGGCTGTGTAACTTGTATAGGCGTTTGGACTGGATTCTGAAAAATAGCATGGCATTGTGGACAAGTATTTGCCACATTATTATCAACAACATAGCATGCAGATGATGAATGTGTTGGAATATCATTATTGTTATCGCATGGCGATGCATTAGTGGTCAAAGCTGCCCCTGTATTATGTGTAAACCTATGATGATTTCTTGAGGTGGAGCGTTGTCTGTCTTGCACACCTGAATAGTTATTGTTATTGCCTCTACTGTTATAACTTTTATGTCTTGGTTTAAAATTGTCATTCTTCTTATGCCAAGTGTTACCATTATTATTATCCTTGTCAGTAGCAAATTTATTCCAACCTGATTTTTGTTGAAAATTATCTTTATGTTTAAACTGAGGTACCTGATTTCTAAACTGCTGTCTACCTCGGTTAAAATTATTATAGTTGTCATAATGATTTTGCCCCCGATTATAACTATCAGTATATCTTCTGCCATAATTATTTCTATTTAGGCTGTGTGTTCTTTGTTTGTTATACCCATGGTATGACATGATAGATGCTACAGGTAAAGGTTCTCTGAGATAGGAATTACCTAAACTGACGTTAGGATGTGCGGTGCAATAATTTATTGCTAACTCCTCAAGATCCGCAATGGTAGGAGGTTTGCGTTCTTGCAAGAAAGAAAAAAATTGTGGACTAACAGAAGATAATACTTTATCCCTGAGTAGTAAATCCACTAGTTTGTCATAAGATTTATTCACCCCAGCTAGTTCTACCCATCTATTAAAAGTGTTGCGTATGTTCGCAATAAAGCCTGGGAAATCTTTAGTAGAATCTGGTTGAAGAGTTTTAAATCGCAATCTACAACCTTCCTGGTCTAAATGGAAACGTCGTAATAGCAATGCCTTTATGGCATCATAGTCACAAGCTATAGTAGGATCAACATTTTCAGTAGCATTCAAAGGTTCACCATCCAAAAATTCTCGAAGTTTAAGTGCCCAAGCAGATTTATCTAAGTTATTTGTCTGACAAACTTGTTCAAACCGTGCGAGATATGATCCCAAATCATCAAAATTAAGCTTAAAGTGTGGCAATTTAAAGTTATAATAGCTCTTGCGTTGGTTAGATGATGACATGTCATTTGAATTCACACTATGGCTAGCAGTAGCGCATTGTGCATTAAGTTTGGCGGTTTCCAATTGAATCAGTGCCAATTATTTTTTCTTGTTGCCTTATATTTTCTTCTTGTTTCCTTTTATTTTCTTCTTCAATTCGTAATATATCATCTCTTGCCAATTTTCTATCTTCCTCTTGTCTGGCAATCTCTTTTTGCTTTTCTAACTTGGCTTCGTGTTCTTCTTCCTCCTTTTTCAATGCAACTCTTCTATATTGTTCCTCTCGTTTTCTATCTGCTTCCTTTTGTTCAGCAATAGCTAGTTGCTGTTGCCGCGTAAAGACGAAGTTCTGATCCTTTATAGCCAAAATCTTTTCCAAGTTTAACGAAATGCTCTAAAGTAAGCATTGTGAAGTTAATAATCTATGTAGTTACTCCACACTATGTTTTAATAAACAATATAATATATTAAGTTATTCACCTATGTACTCAGTAGCCAATGTATTACTGTGCTTATTAAAGTGTACTAAGTATTCGCTAATTTGTCTGTTATATTCAAGACAAAATATATTTTTAAAGTTATATCTCAATATATAACATCATTATGCCCTAGTCATCATGGACAAATAATAGTGGCTTGGACTACCACTGCAAATGCTAGCAGTCATTCCATCAAGTCCCTTTTTAATTTAAAATTAACCAAATTACTTCAAATATTATTATATTCTTATTCTTCTATAATAAAATTAAGTTATAATTATCCTAACATCAATAATTAATTAATGTATATCACAGAAACAATTAACTAAAGTTTCACAAACATTAGCCCATCACAATTGACGAGTGCAAACATAAAAAAAAATGATTTCACGAACTAAATCAAGAACGGAAGTGGTATGAGAATTAAACCAAAATCTAGGTCAAAGTACCAAAAAAATACGAACATAGAAAATAATGACGTCACAGGACTCTATAACTGATAAATATGTACAATTATCAAATAATCGAAAGTAAGATTGAGAAAACCATGAAAGATTACAAACAGTAGACGAAAATGAATATACACGAAACTTATTACAGAAGAATTACACCAGATTTCACAGAACTATACACCTAACACGTCATGTCGAATTTTTGCAACAACGAGCATAACGTTCCTCAAATTATGTTAGAGGATATCCCGTAGCAAATTGCAAAAATTCAATGATCCCTAATGAGAACGATCAGAATTGTTTGTGGTCTGCCAAGGCGACATTAACAATCAATCCCGATTCCCGCCATCCAATGCCCGCTTAACATTACAAACATATTAATATGACATAAATACATATAACATGCGTGAATTAAATATGCCAACGAAAGAAAATGGACCACAGTTTGCTTTATCACCTCAGACACGGGTACTTATCTTTATAATTTTGATAGTTTTCCCCGGACAGTGTTAGCATGCGCCAACGGCGAAGATATGTCTGTCTCGAAGCTGATATTGAACGTTTGAAAGTACTGGCTCTGTTCAGAATGCGTAGTGTTCTTAATTTGACGTTAGACATTCTTTCAGAAGATCTTGACATCGGCCGTTCCTCTTGCACATAAATCGATGACGTGTGTTGCCCTTGGGTCGTTATGCGTAGCGCGTCACAGTTTGTAGGTCACGTGAGTGATTCACAATTATAAACATTTCGTGGCACTGTGAGAAATAACTGTCCTTTTTAAAATTCACTTGATGTCGTTTTAGCCTCAATAAGAAAAAATTTTTTTGATCCCCATCAATGGCCAACCACGTTTTTGTTACCGGCCTTTTTTTACCATGTAGTTTGGTTAGCATTTGACTTCGGTAACAAATATATTTTTGAGGCTAAGTTCCTGCTTTAGGCTTGTTTATCATTGAAATACATTTGCTCTGGTCATGTGATGACTATTCTTAGTGTAGAGCGAGATCGTGCTAAGAGGTAAACAACGAATGCATGGGCCAACAGTGATAATATTCAATAGAGCAATTTCACTTGACAAAGTCCGCTAAGTTGAGAGTCCACAGGTTAGATTTATTAACGGCATACAAGTTCAGTTAAAACAGTTCATGATCAATCAAGCAAATACATCCTAAGGTGATCAATATGAATTCTGGATACTTATTCATAACAACTTGCTCCCGATACATTCTATCCAATTGAAGTATATTCCACTTCATTAACTGAGACGTAAATCGTATCCAATAATAATAGGCAAACCCTAGTGCCATATAATAAATTCCTTCATATAACTGTCATCATCATGGGAGACTTCCAACAAACGCGTCCGTCAAGGACCACGATCAATACAAAAAGGGTACAATTACAAGGTCGTCAAGTCGTAGCTTATCAACATGACACGTCATCCCAAAACTAGGCAACTTATAACCTTCCGCGTTCAAAACCAAGAATCCGCGAAAACATCATATAAATTAATAGCGTCTTAAAAAACCAAAATGCGCAACTTTAAATCTAGATCTCACTACCCTAATGGCTACAATCCTAAATCCTCTCGTAACACAGGGGACGCTTTTAGATAACGCGAGAGCTCTGTAACATACGTGCAAACGATTCGTAAGAACAACTGATTGAATCATTGTTGCAAATTACTACAACTACAGGAGTTCGACAATGCTCTGTGCCATCATCACTACTGTTCAAAATGGATATGGATAAAAATAATATAAGAAGCAAAACTAGAGGTAGAAGTAAACACAGAAAGAGAAGAATACAACCCACTGTTGCGTAACACGTTTGTGTAGATGATCGCAGTCTAATGTATGAAAATAAAAGTCAATTGTAGGATCATAAAAATGCATTTAATTCAATATGTGGAAGATACAACATGAGTTTTAACTCGTCAAAGACAGAAACAGATCAGCAGATCACTATGTCGGCTGAACGAGCATGTCACCAACATAAGGTTTGAAAAGGTTTCAGAGTTTAAATACCTATGACAAATCATTGCCGATGCCCTCTCAGTAGTAACAGCTACGATGAGCCACCATGCTAAAGGATTGCAAGATTTGGTAAACTCTCTTGAAAGACTGGCCAAATGCTTCAACAAGTGCACACTCCAGTGGATACCAGCCCATTGCAATATACCAGGAAATGAGGAGGCAGACAAACTTGCTAAGGAAGGAGGAGCTTTACAACAAAATGATATAGAGACAAATTAAGAAATAGCAAAAACTATTATAAAAGCCACATTCAAGTCCAAATGGGAAAGAGGGCATCCATGCCATTAAAAATGATGCATATCATTAGCTATCTAGGAGAGAACAGATCACCATTTTTCGGCAACGCACTGGAAGATTGAGATACAATCTATACCACAAGTACAAAATTGGTAAAACAGATCTCTGCACGTACGGCGCAAGCCCGATGAGAGCCGAACACCTGCTGCAGTCCTGCCCAACCTACAGCAATGAACGGAGTAGCATATGGCAACAACCCACTTCTGTCAACGAAAAACTGTTTGGAGATGTCGGGAATCTTGAGCTGACTACTGCCTTTATTAAAGTCATTAATGTGAAAGTCTGAAGGCGAACTAGGAAGAAGAAGAAGTAATACCTGTGACGTATTTTTACAGAAAATTGTATACGCTTACCAACTCTTTGCTATCAGTGTCAAACATGGTCACCAATTAAAGCACAGAGGAGAACAATTACATCCCATGCGATGAAGTGCTTTAGAAAAGCCATTAATGTTACCATGATAGACAGAGTGTGAAACTGTGACAGCAGAGACATTGCAGGAAATACATCATGTTTCAAGTACACAGAGAGACAGAAAACTAAACTACATAGTCATTTCGGGAGAATGGAGCTCGATAAATTAACTTATGTCAGTTGCTTATTAACATATGAAACACGAGTCTCCCTATTTGTTCAGTGCAAATTCCGCTCCGAACACGCGAAATATGTTCTCCTTTATTTTCTCATTAATTCTGTTTTTATCTTAAAGTACAACATAGGTAACGAATGCCAATATTTGCTGCCTGCTTTTACATGTGCAAATAAATATAGAGGGCAGCTGCAACACTGATACTATAAACTAAAACAAACATGAAAGAAATATGTAAGGAAATGTAAAGAAAATATTCAGTCAGGTATTGGAAGATGAGACAGGGCTGTATTTCAGAACTGGCATTGGCCGACGATGTTGCCCTAATGGCTAAATCAGAGGTGCATCTTCAATCCAACCTGTAAGTCTTGAAGGAAGAGCTTCATAAGAGAGGGATGGTCATTAGCAGCTCCAAAACCAAAACCATAGTGATATCAGGACAGGAAAAAAGGCATCACATTATTCTTGGAGAAGAGCATATGGAGTAAGTCTTACTTACTTACTTACTTAGTCGTTCCCCTTCTACCGTGAGGTGTAGAGGTTTGGAAGAGAGAGCGCCAGACTATTCTATCGGCTGTCTTCCTCCTGGCCTGGTTCCATTCTAGTCCTCAGTCCTTCAAAGATTGTCTAATGTTGTCCTCCCAGCGGACTCTGGGTCGTCCTCGGGGTCTGGATCCTTGGCTCTTTGTTTTCCATGCTTGTTGTGGTAGCCGATCTTCTCCCATTCTGCAGACATGGCCAAACCATCTTAGTTGGGACTGTTCTACTTGGGTCTGTAGGGGGTGGCATTTTAGGCCTTGACGTATCGTCTGGTTGCGTACCATGTCTCTTCTTGTTACTTCAACCACCTTCCTCAGATACCTCATTTCTGAGGTTTGGATCTGGCTTTTATGGGTTGTAGTCATTGCCCATGACTCGCATCCATATGTCAAGACTGGGACATAGGTGGAGCGGTATACAGCCATCTTCGTTTTCTTACCAGCCTCTCTCTTGCTGAGGAATCCTCGATTTATGGCCTGAAAAAGTCTCCCAGCTGCTGCTTTTCGAGTGGCCAACTCTTCTTTGATGCCTCCCTTTCGGTCTATAATAGCTCCGAGGTATTTAAAGTGGTCGACCTGCTCCAGGACCTGTTCTCCCAGCTTAATCTGATGTCTTCTTTCTTCTCGTGATATCACCATGGATTTTGTTTTAGAGCTGCTTATGACCATCCCTCTCTTCTCCAGCTCTTCCTTCCAGACTTGCAGGTTGGATTGGAGATGTGCCTCTGATTTAGCAATCAGGGCAACATCATCAGCAAATGCCAGCTCTGAAATATAGACCTGTCTCATCTTCCAGTACCCCACTGAATACTTTCTTGTTCTCTCCTTACATGCTTTGATGACATCGTCCATAAGGAGTATGAAGAGGTAAGGTGATAGGATATCACCTTGTCTTACACCAGTGGTGGTCCTGAACTCTTCTGACTTATGGTTTTCTGTCCTCACATAATTTCTGCAAGACTTGTAGAAGCTCTGTATAGCATGAATCAGAGGTGCTGGAATATTCTTCCTTGCCAAACAGTCCCAAAGTTTGGAGTAAGTCACCCACTTTAAATACCTTGGAGCTGTCACAGACTGGAAGGGAGGCATCTGTAACATTACGTTACATATTCGCGAGTTCATTTTGTCTGCCCAGCTTGTGCTATACTTCCCTAAGTTAGTATTTACCGTTTATTATCTTTTAGTCACGGTGCACTCCTCTCAGATAAACCCCCATGTTTATCTACGAATAATCGTGACATGCCTGGCATGTTTATCTTTTTTTATTGTGAAAAGTCTGCTCGGTGAGATGATGATAATGAGGGATTAACATTTTACCCTGGTAAACCTTTGTTCAGTCTGGCCTCATATGTACAGAGACACGGGCAATTGGCGTACTTTTGCTAGATAAGCAAGTTGATTGCTTCCATCTAGCCTGGTAAATGAGACATTCAAATGATGTCGAATTAGGAGGATGGTCGCCTAAAGATAACTTGTGTTCAGCCTTGCCGGAGTGACCTGAGAAAATTGCCTTTTCTTATGTCTAATTATGACACTATGAACCATGACATATCACTTGAATTAATTCCGGTGAGGTCTCTTATCTTAAAAAACGGAGCTGGGAGAAGAGACTAACAATATTAAGGAATTAGGACAAGCCGTATCACATAATAATTTCCGATGATGTCAGTAATTGGCAATAATACCCATCTATTTCGAAGAACGACCTTTCCCCAATAATAAAAATATACAGGGGAAATATACAAAAAATAAGACACTCTACACAGGCGATTGGTTTAAACGAAAATAACTAAACCAAAATTATATTTTCTGAGGGAGAAATGCTTGACTATAAGACCTGTGCGTCTTAAGATTCGGCACTGACTCCAATTCTCATCATTCAGAACGGACCAGACATCAGAGAGAAGATTTTGCTAGGACGTAATAAAGATTAATTAAGTAGTAACTTGTAAAATTTACAGTGTAAAACCACTAATAAAATAATTAGAGTCACAGATAAAAGGAATCTGCCTCAGGTTATAAAGCTAGAAGTTGTAAATTAGCAATTATCATTAGCTCACCTGGTAAGACTGCACCTTTAAGGCTGCGAGGAAATACTATCGACCAGTCTGTGCAATAGCGTGTGGATATCTACCCTTCTACGAAGCGGAAAGTCTTAAAATGTATATTTTTCTCTTATATGTGCATTTATATGTATAGAAATGCTTATTTATGTAAAGCTGTGCATGAGGCTGGCAACCTTCTCATGTGAAATAAATTACCACATAAATAATCACAACAATAGCAAGTGACTGTTTTGTGTGGGTTTTCTCGCAAGGAACCAATAGCAGAGATAGCCCCATGCTTCATTGGAAGAAGAAATCATGGCATCATGGGATATATATTTCTAGGTCAATACTTCTATTTAAGATTGATGTATTTTGTACTATTATTCATTTCCACACTTTAGCTCTCCTAACACACTTTAATCTGTCCCGATGATCTGTGATGTCATGCTCATGGGCATCAGAAACATTCAGAGGAAAATGAACTGGTGGAGGATAGTGGAGGTCGCTTGATGCTTTCAACAGGAGACAACAGAATTACAGGAGATATCTCTTTTATATTTAATCTAAGTTTCTAGTACTAATTACTTTTACTCAGCTCTGGACATCACCTATAAGAGACGGGTCTAGATTGCATTCGAAGCGGCAACATTTGTGATATTTACTCGTGCAACAATCATGATTCATTCAACCACTGACGTGAGAAGGAACAGTCTTCACTGAGAACCAGCATCAGCTACACCAGACACCAGCGGCCACGCTGGACAGTTAAGTACAAAGTACTGGCACAGGATATGGACTCTTTAAACCTCACCTAACAGTAATATTACTCGATGAAGAAATAAAATCACTGAACTATTTTCTTGTGGATAAATGAACTTTATTCATTTTAATCTTGTTTTTCCCAAATAATTTCATAAATAAATTTACTTCTAAATAAATTTGTAAATTTGAATCCTTAGTTGAAGTTGAAAACTTGGTTGATTGAAAGCTGATTTCTGCACCCGTATATTTTTAAAATACACATATACAGAGCTAAACAGATTAATATTTTGCTGAATTACCTTCGGCTGGGGGTTCTTTAAATACGAGTTTATTGTCACATCGTGACAAAAAAATAACTGTCTCACAGAAGTAGGCGAGGGATACAAATTTTACAAGAAGACTCGGTTTTATAATTGCTATCCTTAAAAAAACACGTGAGATTCCCTAAATCGGAACATAACCTGTCTATTTATATCACAGTTAGATTAATCTTGAGAGAAATTTTGCTACCTTTGGAAAACTCGTCCTTTTTACTTGAACGTTTTGGTCGTCCATGGGCCACTATGGCAGATAATCCGCAGCAGCATCAATGAAGAATTGCCCACCCTAAGAGCATCACTGAGAGATTTTTTCAGGCCATAAATCAAGGATTCCCCAGAAAAGGAGAAATTGACAAGAAGACTATGGTATACCCCTCCACATATGCTCCAGTCTTGATTTATGGACCATGACTAAAGCCAGTTCCAAACCTCAGAAATGAGGTATCTGGGGAACGTGGTTGAAGTAACGAGAAGAGATATGGCCTGCAACCAATGTTGTTGCCTTAAAACCAACCAATGCAGACCCAAGTGGAACAGTCCAATAACGGTGTTTTGACCATGTCTGCAGAATTGGAGAGGCTAGGCTACCACGGCAGATATGGAAAACCAAGAGCTAGGAACCCAGACCTCCAGGACGACTCAAAGTTCGCTGGTATTACAAAATTAGAAAATCTCTGAAGGACCGATGACTAGATTGGAACCAGGTCATGAAGAAGACAGCCGGTAGGATAGTTTAATGTTCTCTGTGGCAAACCTCTATATCTCACGGTAGAAGAGGAACGACTAAGTAAGTAAGTGTAAATATAACAAATGTTACTTGAGTCAGGTTTACAGCAGAACAACATCCTATATATAAGGGACGTTTCAGAACTCCGGAGAAGGCTCTGTGACGGGTACGGTGTATGTTGGTGGCTCTAGAAATTTAGCAATTCAAGCAACAACCATACACCTCTGTCAAGTTCATTGTCCAGGTAATAATTTTTTATAAATAAATTCACCCCAAAGGCTAGTTTAATCTCCATAAGTTTATATAACAAATAAAGTCACAATGAACGTTCGGCCATTACAGTCACAAGCGACATATCAAAATCCATAGTATTTGATAACATCGTTGTTTAATCAGAAAACAACTGTAACAATCTACTTCATCAACAAATCCGCTCCACAAAATCACTAGCCCTCTAGTCGCACAATTCTCTTCTCTAGCAATCCACCCCTCTGTACATACATGCTGCTCGCTGTCTACTGCCCCTTCCAAAACACCTCCATGTCCAATTGCAACATCGCTTGTGGCAAAATTGCAACAGCGCAAGCATACACTAACTCACAGCAACTTAACATACCAAATAAGCTCACACTGGAGAAGAGGATCATTCAAAAATCATTCAAAGACCCAGAAGCACGCCTTGACAGGCTCTCATGTTACTGGTGTATTGTTCAATAATTAAAACTCACTCTAATTCATTCCCAAAATGTCGTACGTTTATATACTGAAGCACATTAAAAACGCACCACCTGTATAATCCAATAACAGAGTGTGAAATGTAAATATAAGTGTTTACAAGTTTACATATTTGGAATCTTTATTCATTTTCCTATGAATCCATGCTGGTCATTAATTTGTACATTTGATTGTTATGAAATTCATTGCATTCTGTGCAGGCAAGGGAGAAAACCTAAAATGCAACCAATAAAAAAATTCATTCACAATATCCTCAGTATCTGGTATGTCCACCGTGTGCTTGCAAACAAGCTTGGCAGCAGCTCCGCATGGAACGCACAACTCTCTGAAGAAAATTCTGGGGAATCAAGTCCCATTCACGTGTAAGAGCGGCTTCGAGCTGTTGCAGATGAGCTGGAGAACCTTGTCTGTAGACTCTGCATCCAAGCTCGTCCCACAGATGTTCTATAGGGGACATTGTCACAGTGACTGATAATTTATTTTACCATTCCGTTCCATATGTTATTACTTTTTTAATGTCCTGGTTTCCTCGTCATTTGTATTCTTCTTTTCTTTCATTTTTCACCTTCGCAAACATCACCCGAGGTTTGTTTACGTTCTGGCTGGCCTTCAGTACTAATTCCTTCAACGGTCAGCGTAGCGGTAATGTTACCTAAACGCACCTGTGGTTCGTTTGACCAGAGAAACATTTCTGTTACGCTTAAAGTGTTTGAATGAGCGAAAGGGTTTCTGTGAAAGAAACGGCTTGTCTGTGGGAGGTAACTTCTGCAGGTGGTCTCTGTGTTTGGCCTTCAGAACGCATTAGTGATCATAATATTATGTCTATCTGGGGAAATTTCTGGGGCATGTTGTCTTTGATGTCGTCTCTAGAGAAACCTTTGTCTTACTCCGGATTACGTCTTTCGCCGAACATCTGTAGAAATGCGCTAGGCCAGGTGTCCGGGGGGAGCGTCCTTTGTAAACTATAAGACTTGAGAATTTTAATTAGTCAAAGACACTCGTGATTATTTCCTGGCCCGTAGATGACCATGTGAGACTAAGGCAGATGTAGTGGTGTTTGATGGTATTGTATGATGTTGATATTACTAAATGTAATTGTATGAGGCCAGCTGTGAAGGCTCCTGAGATAAAATGTAGTTGAGAATTGTCAGAAGGCCTTTCTTGCTACCACTACGACCTCACACTTAATTTTTTTTTTTTTATGAATGTGGCTACGTAAAGTGTCTAGGGTTATGATATGTAGTGTGGTGTAATGGATTATAAATATACCCACAGATATTAACAAGACTAATAATATTAATAAATGTTAAAATACACTGAACTAACTCACGTGTGTAAAATTTTTTGATATAAGTATATTACATTTATTTTGTTCTGTGTCAATTTTTTAGGTTGACCAGAACTTAAAAGGATTTAAAGATTATGAAAAGAAATGCATAGAATATTATATCATAAATGCAATAGTGTACATATATATGTACTATACTAGTTAGTTTTATTAAAATGTTCTAGTATTCATCTACTTGGGAGGATAGTACTGTTTGTGCTGTTGGGGTGGCCTCATCACACCTGTCTATATTGACTACACAGTGTCCAGAAAATGGTGGGAATCTTTATGGGGTTCTTAGTAACTAAAGGGCGTTGGTGAAAGTCCAGCAGACCAGAGGCTCACTCATCTGGTAGTTGTCGCTCTGGTGCTGAAATCAGGTGGTCCCACCTCTCCGTGCTGGCGGGCAATAATGGTGGTCTCTGTCACAAATACTGCACAGATACACTCGAGTAAAGTCACCAACTGAATAGACCCTGCTTTGTTGACGACAGAAACTCCCAGCTCTGCAATCAAAGTATGGGCCATGTGTCAAAATCTATTCTCTACCCACGTCTGGACACAACAGTGACACAACAACCACATCATACAGACAGGTCAGATCTCTCTGACCAAACAGCACAGTTACCATGGTGGTTTTACATCAGATAGATCCTCCCAGACCATAGATTCTGAAAAATATTTATTAGTTGTTTGCCCTAAAAGAGGATAGGTAATATGTATCATTATTCTCAACACTTGATCTGTCTTGCATAATCCTTGCTGGAGTTTATGTACAGTGTTGGTCCCTAGACCCTGACTAGGGCGGGGGGTCTAGAGCAAATCCCTACTTGTTTGTAAGGCTAGATTTCGATATGGCAGTATCAAATCACTCAAACATGAAACAATATTCAAAATATATAAGGAAATAATTTCAATCTTACCAGATTATGAATAAATAACACAGAATTGCTAGCAAAACTCAGCTGAGCTGCTGGCTATAGTATGGCGTCCCTAAATTTATTTCACTTGCTTTCATATGGAATCACCACACTTTAAAATCTGTGTCTATCACTGAACAACTATTGAAGAATGGCCCCACTTTCGCGTCTGAGCGCTAATGATATGATTGTCTGTGGCCAATCACTGCCTAGTTTTATTTTCAATTCAAATTTCCTACCATAAAGTCATTTCAGTCATGCTTCAGTCAAGTATGGATGTTTATCTGTTAGTCTGTCCGTCTCTACTTGTGTTTCTAAAAAAAAATGTGCTTGATTTTTGAACCAACCTTTCTCTCCCCTCCAAAATTTTGTCGTTAAAAGTTATATTTAGACACAGCTACCGCTCAAAAACCCTCTCCTCCATACTAAGTAAATTTGAACACCTGCGTCCAAGGTCGTGTTTTTGTGTGCAAATTGCGACACTTTTTTATTCAACACAGTCTGTCGATGATGTGAACTACACTGTCTTTTGTCATTATCTTCAATATTATCTATCCGTTTGTAAAATTAAGACCATATTAGTTCACTGCTCAGAATAGGCCATCCGGCCAGCTAATTTTTATATTCCTAACATTAATATTAAGAAAAAATTACTTTTTAATTTTTGTAATATTCCTAACATCTGCGTTTTACCGCTACATTCAAATCAAAAGCCTGGTATCGCAAAAGCGTCCAATAAATGACTGTGGCGTAACATATCTAGGGTCCCTTCTGTGGAGTTGCTTACTTTTTATGTCAACTTGGGAAACGTGACTTTTCTCCGTTTCCCCCCCAATTGCGTCTCCTTAGCCTTTCCAGTCATATTTTTTTCCTTTTTGATCCGCCGTTCCCCTCCTGTCTAGCAAGTCAATTATTATGGAGGATGATGACCCGCGGTCTAGGCGATCATGTACATCAGCAGCCTACGCATTATGTTTTTATCCTTAAATGTTATCCTTGGAGGATTTTACCGTTGTATCTCTGTCAATTTCACTACACATCTCCCCACTTGAAAACATGCCTATGGCAAGTTCCAAAACCAGCGATACACATAGGTAAAATTACTCCTCACGTCTGCCAATACTCTAATTTTGATCACAGGGGTGCCGACTGAGGAAATCTGCACCGACATTCAATTTGCCTGGGATATATTGGATACTAAACTGATAAGGTTGAAGCAATAAAGACCACCTCAGCAATCTTGCGTTTTCATGCTTAGCCTGAGACAAGAACACGAGAGGCTGATGGTCCGTCTCCACCACAAATGTCCTACCATACAGATAGATTTGAAACTTCTTTATTGCCCAGATTAATGCTAAACATTCCTTTTCGCTTGTGGAGTATCCTTGTTCCGCCTTATTCAATTTGCGGCTTGCATAAGCGACTGGTTTCAGTTCCCCATCAGGTGAAGATGATCTTTGCAACAAAGCCCCTCCGAGTCCTACATTACTTGCATCGGTTCTTAAGACAAAGTCCTGTGTCAAATCAGGCAGTTTGAGAATAGGCTTGCTAGTGAGTTTTTCCTTTAACTCTTGAAATGCTAGTTCACATTGTGCAGTCCAAATAATTTTATCTGGAAGTCCCTTGCGAGTCAGATCAGTCAGAGGAGCACAAATAGCGTTAAAATTTTTGATGTATTTCTGGTAAAATCCGCATAACGACACGAATGATCGCACGTCCTTTTTTGTTTGCGGCCTAGGTGCTCTCTGCAGTTTTTCCCAGTTCTTAGGATCAGGGGTCATATTACCCTGATATACAGTGTGTCCCAAGAATTCCAACTCTTTGCATCCAATACAACATTTTGTGGGCCTAGCAGTTAAGTTTGCCTCCCGAAGTCTATCAAACAACATCTCCAGAGCTTCAATGTGTTCTTCAAATGTCTCGGTGGCGACGAGAATATCATCCATGAAATTTGTGATACATGGGTTATTCAGGGGTTCCAACAATTTGCGCATCATCCTTGAAAACACACTCGGAGCATTTTTCAGTCCGAATGGTAGCATATTGAATTCATAATGTCCATCCGAAGTGCTAAAAGCCAAATAAGGTCTCACTTCAGGCTTCACTGGGATCTGGTAATAGCCTTTACTAAGATCCACCTTTGAAAAGTATTTTGCCTTGTTCAGTCTGGCAAATAACTGTTTTGTGTCTGGTAATGGATCCACTTGTCCTTCTGTGACAGCATTCAGTTTCCTGTAATCTATGCACAGTCTGTGTTCCCCAGACGGTTTTCTCAACAAAACGACACTAGAACTAAAAGATGATTCACTGTGCGAAATAATCCCCTCCTTCAACAAATACTCTATTTCTTCCTTCAATGCCTTCTCCTTCGCAAACGGAATAGAATAGGCTCTCATACAGATTGGGTTTGAGTCTACCAGTTTCATGTCATACTGTAGCAAATTTGTATGGCCTGGTTTATCTGTTAATACATCTGTATGTTCCTTCAGAACTTGTTGAACTCTCTCCCTCTGGTTTTTAGTCAGGTGCTTACTGACTTTTACCTGTGCTGCTGTTTCACAAGGATGTAATGGGTATTCATGTGAGGTGAGTGGTTCCCTTTGCATCTGGGTTGCAATAGCCAAGGTCAATAAAGGGGTGCTTTCCTGGAGTGGTCTGTCCAGATACTTCTTTAACAGGTTTACATGATAAACTTTTTCCTTCCCCTTTTTGTCAATTTTATAGTTTGTTCTAGACACCTTCTCTAGAACCGTATATGGACCTTGCCAACCAATTTGTAATTTATTCTGGCTTCCGGGTAGTAGAAGCAGCACCTTCTCTCCGACTGCCAGTTCCCTGTCCTTGGCCTTCCTATTAAAATATGCTGCATGTTTCTTCCTGGCTTGTTTCAAATTATCATTTGCCAGTTTCCATCCAGCCTTCAAACGAGTGGTCAGTTCGTTCACATATTGATACGATGAGGTAACAGTCTCTTCCGCCTTCTCATCTGTCCAGGTCCTTAATAACGCTTCTAATGGACCTTTTATTGGCCTCCCAAATAGCAGAGTTGCGGGAGCCATCCCGGTTGAACTATGTGGTACCTCCCGATACGCAAACAATGCGGCGGGCAGGAATTGATCCCACAGATCCGGTTTTTCGTGTGCCAGCTTTCTCAGGATAAAAATGAGAGTCCCATTGAACCTCTCTACCTGGCCGTTCCCTTGTAGATGGTACGGACTACAATGAAAGTGCCTGGCTTGAAATAGCTTAAAAACTTCTTCCGTTAGTTTCCCCTTGAACTGAGATCCATTATCCGTCAAGATTTGATGCGGGAATCCTAATCGGGTAAATATTGTAAGTAGTGCCTCTGCTACATGTTTTGAATCAATTGATGGCAGGGCTACCGCCTCTCCCCACATAGAACAAGTGTCCACCAGAGTAAGGATGTAACTGTTCCTCCTCTTGGTCCGAGTGAGAGGTCCTACAATATCCACTGCAACCCTCTCAAAAGGTGTTCCCACTATGGGCATTTCCCCTAGAGTTGCAGGAGCAGTCCAGTGCTTTGGAGCTACCCTTTGACATTCTGGGCAGGATTTGACATATCTTTTTATATCCTCCGTTATCCCTGGCCAGAAGTAATGACAAGCTATACGCTGTCCTGTGGCGCTGATCCCCATGTGACCACTGAAGGGAATCGCATGCCCGAGTTCCATCACTTTATCTCTATATGAAATGGGAAGAACCAGCTGGTTGTGACCATTTGTTCCAGTTCCGGCCTTCCTGTATAAGAGTTTGTTCTTCATGAAATATTCCCCCTTGCTCGGAGGTGTGTGGCATTTGGGCATTTTTTTAAAACATGGCTTGAGTGTCCTATCCTCAGCCTGCGCCTTCCTCATCTCCTCTGGATGAGCATTTATAGGTTCACCTTCTTCCTCCTTCTTCTGTGACCTGGTCTGCACTGTCGCCATGATCACAGGTTTCTCGGGATTCCCCAAGAAGACGTATCTACACCCCAATATCAGAGGGTAGATTGGTTCATCTATCACTGCTGCTCTGATTTCTCCTTCCACATAGCGAGTTTTCACCGTTATCCTTGCGATGGGAAGTGTCATGAGTGGTATGTCCTTAGTCGCCCCTTGTATTTCCACTGTTTCTGTGGTATACTGACTTGGGTCCACTAGGCTAGACTTCACAACTGAATCATAATCCAAACCTGTATCATAAAGGCACCTTATGGTGACCCCATTACAAATAACATCCTCACAAACTGGGGGTGATAAGGTTCCTGTTGTCCTTTAGGATTAACCTTTAATCTTTGCATCCCCGACTTCATTGCAGCAATGTTTGAAGGTTTCCTTCTACAAAATTCGGTGTTATGGTTATCCTTCTTGCACCATTTACACCATCTTTTTCCTTGGTTCAACGGTTTTCTTTCATTGAACTTTTGGTCATTGAACTGTGAGTTTCTGTCGCGATAGTCATTTCTTGGCCGCTCAAAGTTTGTCCTACCTTTATTTCCCTGCTCTCTATTATCAAATTTATTAAATTGCTGTGGAGCTTTAAAATTGTCTATGTGCTTCTTCTTAGCACCACTTACCTCTGCCTGGGCTGCTTGATACCTCTCAGCAACATTTAAAATTTCCCCCAACTTCTCTGCACCTTGTTCCATGAGAAATTTTCTCATGTCTGGAGCCATGGACTCTCTCAATTGCTCAATCATGATCATTTCTTTAAGATCTTGGGTCTTCCCCAGAGCCGTCCATTTCTCCAAATAGGTTTCTAGTCTAGCAGAGAATTGGTGGTATGTCTCCCCAGACAACAGTTTGGCATTTCTAAATTTCTTACGATAAAATTCACCATTCTTCTCGTACCTTAATAACAAAGCCTGCTTTAACATGTCATAATTGTCTTGGTCTTCCCTGTTCATTTTAGCAAATACTTCATAAGAAGTACCCCTCAATCCCTGTGATAGCTTTAAACTCCACCTCTCTCTCTCTAACCCATATGTAGTAGCCAATAACTCAAAACGTCCTAGGTACCCCTCTATGTCATCGTCTTTCTCAACAAAATGGTCTAAATGAAACCCCATAGCTGAGTTTGAGGCTCCCAGACTAGGCGTAGCATCTGAGGCAAAAGGGCTGGCACCATTTTCAGGGGCCGGGCCTTGTAATTCCAGCTCCCTTAGTCGTAATTCGTGCTCCCTCTGCAACCTTCTATCTTCTGCCTCCCTTTGCTGTCGTTTTTCTTCTGCCTCCCTTTGCTGTCGTTTTTCTTCTGCCTCCCTTTCGGCAGTCAACCTTTTTTCTTCTGCCTCAATCTGCAGCCTCTTAATTTCTCTATCAGCCTCTAACCTCTTCTCTTCAACTAACCTCCTTTCTTCCCGTTCAATATATTTATCACATTCAGTCGTTACGTATTGAATTAAAATTTGACCATCCATTCCCATCTCCTTCGCGGTGAGCACAGCAGCTGATCTAAATTTTGCCAGCTCCGCCATACTTTTTAGACAATATAATAATATACAAGATAAATCTCTAACCAGTAAATACACTAAGTACTTCTAATTACTATAGTCTAACTAATTCTAACTAACCAGTTAACTAATTAATTATTACTGGCTGTGAAGATTCACCAACTTTTATCTGCAGGGACACTTTTAATTTTAAGGGAAATTTTATAATTTATTTCCCTACTTTTATTTCTCCCACCAGGAGATCCTAATATTACTGTTGGGCTAATTATCCCTGGACAAGACCCCAATATTGTAGTGGTGTTTGATGGTATTGTATGATGTTGATATTACTAAATGTAATTGTATGAGGCCAGCTGTGAAGGCTCCTGAGATAAAATGTAGTTGAGAATTGTCAGAAGGCCTTTCTTGCTACCACTACGACCTCACACTTAATTTTTTTTTAATGAATGTGGCTACGTAAAGTGTCTAGGGTTATGATATGTAGTGTGGTGTAATGGATTATAAATATACCCACAGATATTAACAAGACTAATAATATTAATAAATGTTAAAATACACTGAACTAACTCACGTGTGTAAAATTTTTTGATATAAGTATATTACATTTATTTTGTTCTGTGTCAATTTTTTAGGTTGACCAGAACTTAAAAGGATTTAGAGATTATGAAAAGAAATGCATAGAATATTATATCATAAATGCAATAGTGTACATATATATGTACTATACTAGTTAGTTTTATTAAAATGTTCTAGTATTCATCTACTTGGGAGGATAGTACTGTTTGTGCTGTTGGGGTGGCCTCATCACACCTGTCTATATTGACTACACAGTGTCCAGAAAATGGTGGGAATCTTTATGGGGTTCTTAGTAACTAAAGGGCGTTGGTGAAAGTCCAGCAGACCAGAGGCTCACTCATCTGGTAGTTGTCGCTCTGGTGCTGAAATCAGGTGGTCCCACCTCTCCGTGCTGGCGGGCAATAATGGTGGTCTCTGTCACAAATACTGCACAGATACACTCGAGTAAAGTCACCAACTGAATAGACCCTGCTTTGTTGACGACAGAAACTCCCAGCTCTGCAATCAAAGTATGGGCCATGTGTCAAAATCTATTCTCTACCCACGTCTGGACACAACAGTGACACAACAACCACATCATACAGACAGGTCAGATCTCTCTGACCAAACAGCACAGTTACCATGGTGGTTTTACATCAGATAGATCCTCCCAGACCATAGATTCTGAAAAATATTTATTAGTTGTTTGCCCTAAAAGAGGATAGGTAATATGTATCATTATTCTCAACACTTGATCTGTCTTGCATAATCCTTGCTGGAGTTTATGTACAGTGTTGGTCCCTAGACCCTGACTAGGGCGGGGGGTCTAGAGCAAATCCCTACTTGTTTGTAAGGCTAGATTTCGATATGGCAGTATCAAATCACTCAAACATGAAACAATATTCAAAATATATAAGGAAATAATTTCAATCTTACCAGATTATGAATAAATAACACAGAATTGCTAGCAAAACTCAGCTGAGCTGCTGGCTATAGTATGGCGTCCCTAAATTTATTTCACTTGCTTTCATATGGAATCACCACACTTTAAAATCTGTGTCTATCACTGAACAACTATTGAAGAATGGCCCCACTTTCGCGTCTGAGCGCTAATGATATGATTGTCTGTGGCCAATCACTGCCTAGTTTTATTTTCAATTCAAATTTCCTACCATAAAGTCATTTCAGTCATGCTTCAGTCAAGTATGGATGTTTATCTGTTAGTCTGTCCGTCTCTACTTGTGTTTCTAAAAAAAAATGTGCTTGATTTTTGAACCAACCTTTCTCTCCCCTCCAAAATTTTGTCGTTAAAAGTTATATTTAGACACAGCTACCGCTCAAAAACCCTCTCCTCCATACTAAGTAAATTTGAACACCTGCGTCCAAGGTCGTGTTTTTGTGTGCAAATTGCGACACTTTTTTATTCAACACAGTCTGTCGATGATGTGAACTACACTGTCTTTTGTCATTATCTTCAATATTATCTATCCGTTTGTAAAATTAAGACCATATTAGTTCACTGCTCAGAATAGGCCATCCGGCCAGCTAATTTTTATATTCCTAACATTAATATTAAGAAAAAATTACTTTTTAATTTTTGTAATATTCCTAACATCTGCGTTTTACCGCTCCATTCAAATCAAAAGCCTGGTATCGCAAAAGCGTCCAATAAATGACTGTGGCGTAACATATCTAGGGTCCCTTCTGTGGAGTTGCTTACTTTTTATGTCAACTTGGGAAACGTGACTTTTCTCCGTTTCCCCCCCAATTGCGTCTCCTTAGCCTTTCCAGTCATATTTTTTTCCTTTTTTGATCCGCCGTTCCCCTCCTGTCTAGCAAGTCAATTATTATGGAGGATGATGACCCGCGGTCTAGGCGATCATGTACATCAGCAGCCTACGCATTATGTTTTTATCCTTAACTGTTATCCTTGGAGGATTTTACCGTTGTATCTCTGTCAATTTCACTACACATCTCCCCACTTGAAAACATGCCTATGGCAAGTTCCAAAACCAGCGATACACATAGGTAAAATTACTCCTCACGTCTGCCAATACTCTAATTTTGATCACAGGGGTGCCGACTGAGGAAATCTGCACCGACATTCAATTTGCCTGGGATATATTGGATACTAAACTGATAAGGTTGAAGCAATAAAGACCACCTCAGCAATCTTGCGTTTTCATGCTTAGCCTGAGACAAGAACACGAGAGGCTGTTGGTCCGTCTCCACCACAAATGTCCTACCATACAGATAGATTTGAAACTTCTTTATTGCCCAGATTAATGCTAAACATTCCTTTTCGCTTGTGGAGTATCCTTGTTCCGCCTTATTCAATTTGCGGCTTGCATAAGCGACTGGTTTCAGTTCCCCATCAGGTGAAGATGATCTTTGCAACAAAGCCCCTCCGAGTCCTACATTACTTGCATCGGTTCTTAAGACAAAGTCCTGTGTTAAATCAGGCAGTTTGAGAATAGGCTTGCTAGTGAGTTTTTCCTTTAACTCTTGAAATGCTAGTTCACATTGTGCAGTCCAAATAATTTTATCTGGAAGTCCCTTGCGAGTCAGATCAGTCAGAGGAGCACAAATAGCGTTAAAATTTTTGATGTATTTCTGGTAAAATCCGCATAACGACACGAATGATCGCACGTCCTTTTTTGTTTGCGGCCTAGGTGCTCTCTGCAGTTTTTCCCAGTTCTTAGGATCAGGGGTCATATTACCCTGATATACAGTGTGTCCCAAGAATTCCAACTCTTTGCATCCAATACAACATTTTGTAGGCCTAGCAGTTAAGTTTGCCTCCCGAAGTCTATCAAACAACATCTCCAGAGCTTCAATGTGTTCTTCAAATGTCTCGGTGGCGACGAGAATATCATCCATGAAATTTGTGATACATGGGTTATTCAGGGGTTCCAACAATTTGCGCATCATCCTTGAAAACACACTCGGAGCATTTTTCAGTCCGAATGGTAGCATATTGAATTCATAATGTCCATCCGAAGTGCTAAAAGCCAAATAAGGTCTCACTTCAGGCTTCACTGGGATCTGGTAATAGCCTTTACTAAGATCCACCTTTGAAAAGTATTTTGCCTTGTTCAGTCTGGCAAATAACTGTTTTGTGTCTGGTAATGGATCCACTTGTCCTTCTGTGACAGCATTCAGTTTCCTGTAATCTATGCACAGTCTGTGTTCCCCAGACGGTTTTCTCAACAAAACGACACTAGAACTAAAAGATGATTCACTGTGCGAAATAATCCCCTCCTTCAACAAATACTCTATTTCTTCCTTCAATGCCTTCTCCTTCGCAAACGGAATAGAATAGGCTCTCATACAGATTGGGTTTGAGTCTACCAGTTTCATGTCATACTGTAGCAAATTTGTATGGCCTGGTTTATCTGTTAATACATCTGTATGTTCCTTCAGAACTTGTTGAACTCTCTCCCTCTGGTTTTTAGTCAGGTGCTTACTGACTTTTACCTGTGCTGCTGTTTCACAAGGATGTAATGGGTATTCATGTGAGGTGAGTGGTTCCCTTTGCATCTGGGTTGCAATAGCCAAGGTCAATAAAGGGGTGCTTTCCTGGAGTGGTCTGTCCAGATACTTCTTTAACAGGTTTACATGATAAACTTTTTCCTTCCCCTTTTTGTCAATTTTATAGTTTGTTCTAGACACCTTCTCTAGAACCGTATATGGACCTTGCCAACCAATTTGTAATTTATTCTGGCTTCCGGGTAGTAGAAGCAGCACCTTCTCTCCGACTGCCAGTTCCCTGTCCTTGGCCTTCCTATTAAAATATGCTGCATGTTTCTTCCTGGCTTGTTTCAAATTATCATTTGCCAGTTTCCATCCAGCCTTCAAACGAGTGGTCAGTTCGTTCACATATTGATACGATGAGGTAACAGTCTCTTCCGCCTTCTCATCTGTCCAGGTCCTTAATAACGCTTCTAATGGACCTTTTATTGGCCTCCCAAATAGCAGAGTTGCGGGAGCCATCCCGGTTGAACTATGTGGTACCTCCCGATACGCAAACAATGCGGCGGGCAGGAATTGATCCCACAGATCCGGTTTTTTCGTGTGCCAGCTTTCTCAGGATAGAAATGAGAGTCCCATTGAACCTCTCTACCTGGCCGTTCCCTTGTGGATGGTACGGACTACAATGAAAGTGCCTGGCTTGAAATAGCTTAAAAACTTCTTCCGTTAGTTTCCCCTTGAACTGAGATCCATTATCCGTCAAGATTTGATGCGGGAATCCTAATCGGGTAAATATTTAAAGTAGTGCCTCTGCTACATGTTTTGAATCAATTGATGGCAGGGCTACCGCCTCTCCCCACATAGAACAAGTGTCCACCAGAGTAAGGATGTAACTGTTCCTCCTCTTGGTCCGAGTGAGAGGTCCTACAATATCCACTGCAACCCTCTCAAAAGGTGTTCCCACTATGGGCATTTCCCCTAGAGTTGCAGGAGCAGTCCAGTGCTTTGGAGCTACCCTTTGACATTCTGGGAAGGATTTGACATATCTTTTTATATCCTCCGTTATCCCTGGCCAGAAGTAATGACAAGCTATACGCTGTCCTGTGGCGCTGATCCCCATGTGACCACTGAAGGGAATCGCATGCCCGAGTTCCATCACTTTATCTCTATATGAAATGGGAAGAACCAGCTGGTTGTGACCATTTGTTCCAGTTCCGGCCTTCCTGTATAAGAGTTTGTTCTTCATGAAATATTCCCCCTTGCTCGGAGGTGTGTGGCATTTGGGCAATTTTTTAAAACAGGGCTTGAGTGTCCTATCCTCAGCCTGCGCCTTCCTCATCTCCTCTGGATGAGCATTTATAGGTTCACCTTCTTCCTCCTTCTTCTGTGACCTGGTCTGCACTGTCGCCATGATCACAGGTTTCTCGAGATTCCCCAAGAAGACGTATCTACACCCCAATATCAGAGGGTAGATTGGTTCATCTATCACTGCTGCTCTGATTTCTCCTTCCACATAGCGAGTTTTCACCGTTATCCTTGCGATGGGAAGTGTCATGAGTGGTATGTCCTTAGTCGCCCCTTGTATTTCCACTGTTTCTGTGGTATACTGACTTGGGTCCACTAGGCTAGACTTCACAACTGAATCATAATCCAAACCTGTATCATAAAGGCACCTTATGGTGACCCCATTACAAATAACATCCTCACAAACTGGGGGGTGATAAGGTTCCTGTTGTCCTTTAGGATTAACCTTTAATCTTTGCATCCCCGACTTCATTGCAGCAATGTTTGAAGGTTTCCTTCTACAAAATTCGGTGTTATGGTTATCCTTCTTGCACCATTTACACCATCTTTTTCCTTGGTTCAACGGTTTTCTTTCATTGAACTTTTGGTCATTGAACTGTGAGTTTCTGTCGCGATAGTCATTTCTTGGCCGCTCAAAGTTTGTCCTACCTTTATTTCCCTGCTCTCTATTATCAAATTTATTAAATTGCTGTGGAGCTTTAAAATTGTCTATGTGCTTCTTCTTAGCACCACTTACCTCTGCCTGGGCTGCTTGATACCTCTCAGCAACATTTAAAATTTCCCCCAACTTCTCTGCACCTTGTTCCATGAGAAATTTTCTCATGTCTGGAGCCATGGACTCTCTCAATTGCTCAATCATGATCATTTCTTTAAGATCTTGGGTCTTCCCCAGAGCCGTCCATTTCTCCAAATAGGTTTCTAGTCTAGCAGAGAATTGGTGGTATGTCTCCCCAGACAACAGTTTGGCATTTCTAAATTTCTTACGATAAAATTCACCATTCTTCTCGTACCTTAATAACAAAGCCTGCTTTAACATGTCATAATTGTCTTGGTCTTCCCTGTTCATTTTAGCAAATACTTCATAAGAAGTACCCCTCAATCCCTGTGATAGCTTTAAACTCCACCTCTCTCTCTCTAACCCATATGTAGTAGCCAATAACTCAAAACGTCCTAGGTACCCCTCTATGTCATCGTCTTTCTCAACAAAATGGTCTAAATGAAACCCCATAGCTGAGTTTGAGGCTCCCAGACTAGGCGTAGCATCTGAGGCAAAAGGGCTGGCACCATTTTCAGGGGCCGGGCCTTGTAATTCCAGCTCCCTTAGTCGTAATTCGTGCTCCCTCTGCAACCTTCTATCTTCTGCCTCCCTTTGCTGTCGTTTTTCTTCTGCCTCCCTTTGCTGTCGTTTTTCTTCTGCCTCCCTTTCGGCAGTCAACCTTTTTTCTTCTGCCTCAATCTGCAGCCTCTTAATTTCTCTATCAGCCTCTAACCTCTTCTCTTCAACTAACCTCCTTTCTTCCCGTTCAATATATTTATCACATTCAGTCGTTACGTATTGAATTAAAATTTGACCATCCATTCCCATCTCCTTCGCGGTGAGCACAGCAGCTGATCTAAATTTTGCCAGCTCCGCCATACTTTTTAGACAATATAATAATATACAAGATAAATCTCTAACCAGTAAATACACTAAGTACTTCTAATTACTATAGTCTAACTAATTCTAACTAACCAGTTAACTAATTAATTATTACTGGCTGTGAAGATTCACCAACTTTTATCTGCAGGGACACTTTTAATTTTAAGGGAAATTTTATAATTTATTTCCCTACTTTTATTTCTCCCACCAGGAGATCCTAATATTACTGTTGGGCTAATTATCCCTGGACAAGACCCCAATATTGTAGTGGTGTTTGATGGTATTGTATGATGTTGATATTACTAAATGTAATTGTATGAGGCCAGCTGTGAAGGCTCCTGAGATAAAATGTAGTTGAGAATTGTCAGAAGGCCTTTCTTGCTACCACTACGACCTCACACTTAATTTTTTTTTTTTATGAATGTGGCTACGTAAAGTGTCTAGGGTTATGATATGTAGTGTGGTGTAATGGATTATAAATATACCCACAGATATTAACAAGACTAATAATATTAATAAATGTTAAAATACACTGAACTAACTCACGTGTGTAAAATTTTTTGATATAAGTATATTACATTTATTTTGTTCTGTGTCAATTTTTTAGGTTGACCAGAACTTAAAAGGATTTAAAGATTATGAAAAGAAATGCATAGAATATTATATCATAAATGCAATAGTGTACATATATATGTACTATACTAGTTAGTTTTATTAAAATGTTCTAGTATTCATCTACTTGGGAGGATAGTACTGTTTGTGCTGTTGGGGTGGCCTCATCACACCTGTCTATATTGACTACACAGTGTCCAGAAAATGGTGGGAATCTTTATGGGGTTCTTAGTAACTAAAGGGCGTTGGTGAAAGTCCAGCAGACCAGAGGCTCACTCATCTGGTAGTTGTCGCTCTGGTGCTGAAATCAGGTGGTCCCACCTCTCCGTGCTGGCGGGCAATAATGGTGGTCTCTGTCACAAATACTGCACAGATACACTCGAGTAAAGTCACCAACTGAATAGACCCTGCTTTGTTGACGACAGAAACTCCCAGCTCTGCAATCAAAGTATGGGCCATGTGTCAAAATCTATTCTCTACCCACGTCTGGACACAACAGTGACACAACAACCACATCATACAGACAGGTCAGATCTCTCTGACCAAACAGCACAGTTACCATGGTGGTTTTACATCAGATAGATCCTCCCAGACCATAGATTCTGAAAAATATTTATTAGTTGTTTGCCCTAAAAGAGGATAGGTAATATGTATCATTATTCTCAACACTTGATCTGTCTTGCATAATCCTTGCTGGAGTTTATGTACAGTGTTGGTCCCTAGACCCTGACTAGGGCGGGGGTCTAGAGCAAATCCCTACTTGTTTGTAAGGCTAGATTTCGATATGGCAGTATCAAATCACTCAAACATGAAACAATATTCAAAATATATAAGGAAATAATTTCAATCTTACCAGATTATGAATAAATAACACAGAATTGCTAGCAAAACTCAGCTGAGCTGCTGGCTATAGTATGGCGTCCCTAAATTTATTTCACTTGCTTTCATATGGAATCACCACACTTTAAAATCTGTGTCTATCACTGAACAACTATTGAAGAATGGCCCCACTTTCGCGTCTGAGCGCTAATGATATGATTGTCTGTGGCCAATCACTGCCTAGTTTTATTTTCAATTCAAATTTCCTACCATAAAGTCATTTCAGTCATGCTTCAGTCAAGTATGGATGTTTATCTGTTAGTCTGTCCGTCTCTACTTGTGTTTCTAAAAAAAAATGTGCTTGATTTTTGAACCAACCTTTCTCTCCCCTCCAAAATTTTGTCGTTAAAAGTTATATTTAGACACAGCTACCGCTCAAAAACCCTCTCCTCCATACTAAGTAAATTTGAACACCTGCGTCCAAGGTCGTGTTTTTGTGTGCAAATTGCGACACTTTTTTATTCAACACAGTCTGTCGATGATGTGAACTACACTGTCTTTTGTCATTATCTTCAATATTATCTATCCGTTTGTAAAATTAAGACCATATTAGTTCACTGCTCAGAATAGGCCATCCGGCCAGCTAATTTTTATATTCCTAACATTAATATTAAGAAAAAATTACTTTTTAATTTTTGTAATATTCCTAACATCTGCGTTTTACCGCTCCATTCAAATCAAAAGCCTGGTATCGCAAAAGCGTCCAATAAATGACTGTGGCGTAACATATCTAGGGTCCCTTCTGTGGAGTTGCTTACTTTTTATGTCAACTTGGGAAACGTGACTTTTCTCCGTTTCCCCCCCCCCAATTGCGTCTCCTTAGCCTTTCCAGTCATATTTTTTTCCTTTTTGATCCGCCGTTCCCCTCCTGTCTAGCAAGTCAATTATTATGGAGGATGATGACCCGCGGTCTAGGCGATCATGTACATCAGCAGCCTACGCATTATGTTTTTATCCTTAAATGTTATCCTTGGAGGATTTTACCGTTGTATCTCTGTCAATTTCACTACAGCAGAGTTAGCACAGCAGAACTAATGTGCTTGCCTATGTTCTTGTCATTTTTCGGGGTGAGTTGACTTATCTTATAATTATAATATGATATATTCATGTTAGCTTTATATATATCTGATAGGAATGTGACGTGAATTCATTTCTGAGGACTCTCCTAGTGATTTAATTCAGTGATAATGTAGTGCAGTCTACCGCCTTAGTTAAGTGGTGCTTAAACAGTCAGGTGTCAGTGTTATGGTTTATAATGGGTTAAAATGATAAACTTACAATAACAGATACAGGCACTATAACTCTGAATTATAGGAGAGAGTCACCTATTCCTTTTTGTTAGATATTTCTAGTGGTAAGGGAGAATCATTATATGCCGATTGGTGTAGCTAGGCACTAGTCTATAACTTTCACAGAAAGCAGTCATCAGGCATAGATACCATTTTATCTTATGATTCAGTCACAACTGTATTATTATAGCTAGAACATTGCATTTTCTATGTATTCATTTGTGGGATGTTAATATTTTTGTTTTTCCCCCAAAAGGGACATACGACTTATTTTTGTAATGTCAAATGCTGTAATCTGTTTATGTAAATTCACTTAATGTTGTAAGATGAATAGCATAACCATTCAGCTGTATGTTTAGTTGGAAGAAGAGGAGTAGATTGTTGCTGTCAGAACGATTACTGACAGGTACATGGGTGTACAAAAGATATTAAGCCTATGCGGGCACATGCTATAATTGATAGAGTGGAAGGAGCGGGGCATAACTGGTTATATAAAACGTTAGTGTGATTTTATTGTTGGCTTAATGTAAAGGGTGTCTCTTTTCGGTCTCAGTTTCAGGGATACCGAATTGCTAGAGTCAAGTTTCCAGTCAGGCGAAGAATGTCACATTCTCTTCGTTCTAGAAGGATTCTGAATACAGCCAGCAATCACGAGTCGTCAAACCCCATACCTGAAACAAAACCCTTTGTCAACGCCAAGTTAAGCTCACGCATGTAATGAGCCATAGCAAAAATCCTGGAGAATCATCTGATGCAGTAGTAGTTCCGTACTCGCCTCCTGATTGCCAGTCAGAGCATGGCGGCTTCCAGCATATCAATCAGCCCAGCGTCTATAGCAGAATTTCATATCACCAGCCTTTGTGTGCCTAAACGGGGCAGTCAGTCAAACCACAGTCAAACCAGCCCAAACCGGATTTAATGCCAAGCAGAGTCTAGCGCCGGATGAGAGCGCATGGGACCGTTTGTCCTCAAGTAACCTCGTCTTGGGTGTATTTTCCTGGATACTTAAAACCTCGCATTTATGAGCGGACAGCCAGATGAAGACCGAGTTCCAGCCCCCTCACGCAATTAGGGGTCACCAAAGTTAGCGCCTACATTGGATTTACAGGTCAATTCCATCACCCATGGAGTATATATTTTACGTAAAGACACTGGAGCTATTTCATTTGGTCCCACGAAAGCGGACAGACTGACACGCAGTTTATTCATTTGGTAAACCAGAGGTAAATAGAGTCTTCCAGCCCACCTCGCGCAATTAGAGGTCACCAAAGTTAGCACCAGCAAGGACAGTTTTACAGGTTAATTCTATCATCCATGGAGTATATATTTATGTAAAGACACTTTCTGGAGCTGGCACATTTGGTCCCACGAAAGCGGACGGACTGACACTCGATTTATTTATTTCTCTGTGTTCTACAGGTTTTATGTCGGTGGTGTGTGTGTTCGTTGGGGTATTTGCATATTTTGGTTATTGATGATTATTGATGAATTTTATGCTGTGTATGATGAAATGCATTATTTCCATGCTTTTCTTCTTTAATAAAGTTTACACATTTATTAATGCGCTGTTCACGACCCTTCCATCCATAATTTACATCTTTAGCTCTTTACTAGAGTCTCTATTTATTATCCAGAGAAAAGAGTGAGAGCAGGAGGTGCTTAGACTATAAAAGTGAGTTGAGACTTGGAGTGAGAGATAATTTTATATACATCTTCATCCAGGTTGTCTCAAGTCCATCTCCTATTTACACCTTATCTACGTGTAATCTATAACTCTGTCAGTCCACTATCCCTTGTCGATTTCACTACTATTGTCCAACTCGACAAATACTCTTTCACTTTACTCAACCACGACATAAATGGCTGGCTCGCCGGGAATCTGAACTACATCTGCAGCTATCGCAACAGATGAGGTCGCAGTCTGGTAGGAATCTCTCACAAGATTCTATCTTGATTCTTAGAGTTTAGTGTTCTGCAGATTATGGGAATTGCTATCCCCTAGACAAATCAAACTATTTCTTTTGGGGGAAGTCTGAACAGCATTTTTCTCCACAGCAATCATAAATATTAAGTTACATTTATTGTTCATTTTACTCATGACACAGCTGGTTAAGGTTGCTGGTATCACTGCTGAGTTTTTTGAGTTGGTAAATCTGACGAATATTGTTTAAAAAGTCAGAACATTTTTTTTAAGGGTTAAATTTTTTTCAAGACTAGCTCTTTAATCTGAGATAAGAAGCTACATTTAGTCAGTTACTAGCTTGCATCTGTACCAAGGGAGGGTGTTCATTCGGATGATAGTAACCAATCCTCTCAATAGATAAGTACTGACAGAAGTTGGATACGATTTTGGTTATGATTATAGGATGTTCTAAGGACATGTAACGGACGTCTATGGAAAAGATAAATTACTGTCATGTAGTCCGTACTCCACGAACTTTAAAAGGAGGGGCAACTTGTCACAGTGACTGATAATTTATTTTACCATTCCGTTCCATATGTTATTACTTTTTTAATGTCCTGGTTTCCTCGTCATTTGTATTCTTCTTTTCTTTCATTTTTCACCTTCGCAAACCCCACCCGAGGTTTGTTTACGTTCTGGCTGGTTTTCAGTACTAATTCCTTCAACGGTCAGCGTAGCGGTAATGTTACCTAAACGCACCTGTGGTTCGTTTGACCAGAGAAACATTTCTGTTACGCTTAAAGTGTTTGAACGAGCGAAAGGGTTTCTGTGAAAGAAACGGCTTGTCTGTGGGAGGTAACTTCTGCAGGTGGTCTCTGTGTTTGGCCTTCAGAACGCATTAGTGATCATAATATTATGTCTATCTGGGGAAATTTCTGGGGCCTGTTGTCTTTGATGTCGTCTCTAGAGAAACCTTGTCTTACTCCGGATTACGTCTTTCGCCGAACATCTGTAGAAATACGCTAGGCCAGGTGTCCGGGGGGAGCGTCCTTTGTAAACTATAAGACTTGAGAATTTTAATTAGTCAAAGACACTCGTGATTATTTCCTTGCCCGTAGATGACCATGTGAGACTAAGGCAGAGTTAGCACAGCAGAACTAATGTGCTTGCCTATGTTCTTGTTATTTTTCGGGGTGAGTTGACTTATCTTATAATTATAATATGATATATTCATGTTAGCTTTATATATATCTGATAGGAATGTGACGTGAATTCATTTCTGAGGACTCTCCTAGTGATTTAATTCAGTGATAATGTAGTGCAGTCTACCGCCTTAGTTAAGTGGTGCTTAAACAGTCAGGTGTCAGTGTTATGGTTTATAATGGGTTAAAATGATAAACTTACAATAACAGATACAGGCACTATAACTCTGAATTATAGGAGAGAGTCACTTATTCCTTTTTGATAGATATTTCTAGTGGCAAGGGAGAATCATTATATGCCGATTGGTGTAGCTAGGCACTAGTCTATAACTTTCACAGAAAGTAGTCACCAGGCATAGATACCATTTTATCTTATGATTCAGTCACAACTGTATTATTATAGCTAGAACATTGCATTTTCTATGTATTCATTTGTGGGATGTTAATATTTTTGTTTTTCCCCCAAAAGGGACATACGACTTATTTTTGTAATGTCAAATGCTGTAATCTGTTTATGTAAATTCACTTAATGTTGTAAGATGAATAGCATAACCATTCAGCTGTATGTTTAGTTGGAAGAAGAGGAGTAGATTGTTGCTGTCAGAACGATTACTGACAGGTACATGGGTGTATAAAAGATATTAAGCCTATGCGGGCACATGCTATAATTGATAGAGTGGAAGGAGCGGGGCATAACTGGTTATATAAAACGTTAGTGTGATTTTATTGTTGGCTTAATGTAAAGGGTGTCTCTTTTGGGTCTCAGTTTCAGGGATACCGAATTGCTAGAGTCAAGTCTCCAGTCAGGCGAAGAATGTCACATTCTCTTCGTTCTAGCGGGATTCTGAATACAGCTAGCAATCACAAGTCGTCAAACCCCATACCTGAAACAAAACCCTTTGTCAACGCCAAGTTAAGCTCACGCATGTAATGAGCCATAGCAAAAATCCTGGAGATTCATCTGATGCAGTAGTAGTTCCGTACTCGCCTCCTGATTGCCAGTCAGAGCATGGCGGCTTCCAGCATATCAATCAGCCCAGCGTCTATAGCAGAATTTCATATCACCAGCCTTTGTGTGCCTAAACGGGGCAGTCAGTCAAACCACAGTCAAACCAGCCCAAACCGGATTTAATGCCAAGCAGAGTCTAGCGCCGGATGAGAGCGCATGGGACCGTTTGTCCTCAAGTAACCTCGTCTTGTGTGTATTTTCCTGGATACTTAAAACCTCGCATTTATGAGCGGACAGCCAGATGAAGACCGAGTTCCAGCCCCCTCACGCAATTAGGGGTCACCAAAGTTGGCGCCTACATTGGATTTACAGGTTAATTCCATCACCCATGGAGAATATATTTTACGTAAAGCCACTCACTGGAGCTATTTCATTTGGTCCCACGAAAGCGGACGGACTGTCGCTCAGTTTGTCTATTTGGTCAGCAGGAGAGAGTTCCAGCCCCCTCACGCAATTAGGGGTCACCAAAGTTAGCGCCTACATTGGATTTACAGGTTAATTCCATCACCCTTGGAGAATATATTTTACGTAAAGCCACTCACTGGAGCTATTTCATTTGGTCCCACGAAAGCGGACGGACTGTCGCTCAGTTTGTCTATTTGGTCAGCAGGAGAGAGTTCCAGCCCCCTCACGCAATTAGGGGTCACCAAAGTTAGCGCCTACATTGGATTTACAGGTCAATTCCATCACCCATGGAGTATATATTTTACGTAAAGACACTGGAGCTATTTCATTTGGTCCCACGAAAGCGGACAGACTGACACGCAGTTTATTCATTTGGTAAACAAGAGGTAAATAGAGTCTTCCAGCCCACCTCGCGTAATTAGAGGTCACCAAAGTTAGCACCAACAAGGACAGTTTTACAGGTTAATTCCATCATCCATGGAGTATATATTTACGTAAAGACACTTTCTGGAGCTGGCACATTTGGTCCCACGAAAGCGGACGGACTGACACTCGATTTATTTATTTCTCTGTGTTCTACAGGTTTTATGTCGGTGGTGTGTGTGTTCGTTGGGGTATTTGCATATTTTGATTATTGATGATTATTGATGAATTTTATGCTGTGTATGATGATATGCATTATTTCCATGCTTTTCTTCTTTAATAAAGTTTACACATTTATTAATGCGCTGTTCACGACCCTTCCATCCATAATTTACATCTTTAGCTCTTTACTAGAGTCTCTATTTATTATCCAGAGAAAAGAGTGAGAGCAGGAGGTGCTTAGACTATAAAAGTGAGTTGAGGCTTGGAGTGAGAGATAATTTTATATACATCTTCATCCAGGTTGTCTCAAGTCCATCTCCTATTTACACCTTATCTACGTGTAATCTATAACTCTGTCAGTCCACTATCCCTTGTCGATTTCACTACTATTGTCCAACTCGACAAATACTCTTTCACTTTACTCAACCACGACAGACATGTCTGGTGATAGGGCAGGCCAATCAATCGTCACAATGTTCTGCTGCTATAAATATTGCTGCGTAATGCATGCGGTGTGCGCACGTGCGTTATCCTGCTGGAGAAGCTGCAAGTCTGTATAATTTGTGAACGCAGGAGCAACCAATGCATCCAGAACCTCATCTCGATATGTCACAGTATTAACATTTCCACGGAAGACGTGAAGAGGCAAGCGATGGTGAAAACTGAATCCTCCCCAAATGTGAATACTGCCACCTCCAAATCGGTTGTGCTGACGAACACAGCAATCTGCAAAGCGCTCTCCACACCGTCGCCAAATCCGCATTCGCCCATCAGCAAAGGATATGTTGAATCTGCTCTCATCTGTGAATAGGACAGCATTCCACTGCAGTCTTGTCCATCTGACATGTTGCTCTGCCCATTGCAGGCGCTGCTGACGATGTCTGTGAGTCAAGTTTAGCCCAACATAAGGTCGTCTTGCAGTAAGGCCTGTATCTCTGAGTCGTCGTATGACTGTCATTCGAGAGACTTGCCCACTTCTAACCACTATTGCTTTTGCTGTTTGACTTGCCGGGAGAGAACGATTCCTTAGGTGACTCAGCACAATATGACGATCTTGCGCAGGGGTAGTAACACGTGGTTGGCCACTCCGAAGTCTATCCCGGGCACTGCCAGTGGTTCCGTGACGTTCATTGAGACGTACAATAGTGCTGTGGTGGCAATTCATCCTTCTGGCAATGGCCCGCGAGCTCATTCCGGTCTCCAACATACCAATGGCTCGTTGGCGGTCGTTTTCAGATAGTCGTGGCTATTCAAGCACATGTACTGGGTATTTTGTGTCAACGGACTTTTTATACCGAGTATACTGCCACAACGCGTACACATTTTCAGGGTCATAGCTGTTGGGAATCGTGTTGCACGTGTAACTTTCATTGTTTTCATGTAGTCTGTACACAAACCCGTGGGTTGAATCATGCACTTTCCATTCCAGCAGCCATTCGCTCTCTACCTCATGACAAACACGGGGAAAATCCATTCCGACAACTTTTTATTCCAGCTTCTCGGCATCATTATATATAATAGTGGTGCGTTTTTAATGTGCTTCAGTATATTATGTTGTTCATTAATTAAAATTCTCTTAATACATTACCCAATACTTATGCATGCAGGCATATCTAGAGTCATCAATATATGATCAACAGCTAAGCACACTGCTATAGTATATAGATGTGCACGTGAACCTCTGTCTGTGAGACTAATTACACCCTGAGTGATTCTTGAAATCAACCACACACTTCCAGGGATTCGTAATGTGGTGAAACAATGTTGAGAATCCAACATTGCACACTAAGCTTGGAGGAGTCACTTGAGCACCAGACTTCTGGATTTACCTGGTTGGCTGCATGCAGGAGAATCTCACTATGGAACCTAGGATAAGTAGGAGGAGCTGATAAGTGGCTCTGTGTAGGACATGACGCTTCTTTGTGAGAGCCCAGAACCAGAGTACAGTATTTTAGCTCTGCATATTTGGAGAGCCCCCTTGGATGGCTGGGATGCGCAATATTCATTGCGCTTATTCCTCCTCGCTTAGTGTAGCCGACTTTGCTCTGCATTAGTGGTTCAGTAATGGCCAAAATTAAAGTAAAAGGAATGAGTTTTTACAAAGTAGCAGCCTGAGTTCAAGATTACTCTTTGCATAGATATAAATAGGAGAGTTGTGCTCCTATTCCAGGGCGTCTCACAGAGATTTTTAGAATCGCAAGTGCAACCACTGAGTCATGTAAGTTAATTGTAAACTTTATATTCTCCACTCACTTCTGTGAGAAATGTATGTTTTGAGCGTATTAACTGAGCCCCAGCCAAAGGTAGTTCAGCAAAGTATTAATTTAATAGCTCTGCATATATATGTATTTTTTTTAAATGAGTCAAATGGGTCAAGACATCAAATCAGTCAACCAATTGACAGAATCCAACTATGGATTTACATTGATATAAAAGAAGAGATTTATTTAAGAAATATTTGATCAACAAGGTTAAAATTGATTAGTTAGAGAAAAATCAGTTAATTTATGGTGTATTTTTGTCGGAAGATATTACGGTATGGCGAAGTTTACAAAACAAAAAGTCTATAAGCTGTACCAGTACTGGGTACTTAGCTGAGAATGTGGTGAAAGGGATTTGTCGCTGAATTCTGGTTCAGTCACTGTTGGTTCCCAATAAAGTCTTTACTGTTTTTTCTCAAGTCAGGAGTCGCGTGGCTTGATAACGCGTTCACCACTGAGCAGGATCAACTTTCAAAATGATCGCCTCTTCAAGTATCCTCTAGACCCGTCTGTTGTAGATTGTTTCCATCGTTTAAATCCGGTAACTGTTACGGTATTTTATTGAATTCGTCTGCTAGGGTTGGCAGTGTGCTACTTCTAGGGTCACAGCGTTTAATATAATTGTAGGTTAAGAATTCATGGACTATTGAACGCTATATACACGATCGATTTATGACGTCTTAGCGTTGATAGGTCACGCATCGTGACTTAAAAACGAGACCCTTTTTACGTTGACCGTCAAGCTGTGAAGACGCGTCCTATAGACGTCCAGTGTTAGGCATTGTATTGCCACATATTTATATAAGTACTTCGAAGTAGGGACTCAGGGTCAGTCCAAATGTATATGAATAAAATAATATGATAGGTTAGTATATAACCAACTTCTAGGAAGATTATTTCAGTCCATATTATTATATTTATCAGACGCATACGCTCATTGTCGGTCGTTGGAAACCCCAACTACGCGTGCACACAGCTATGCTGTTCTGGCGATGTTAATTCATTTTACTGGACACGGACTGAGAATATGATATGGATTCACAATGTACTCAATTATAGATGTATGCTATTAATGAATAATATATGTAATGTCTTCATCCGTTGTTTCGTCAATAAACGTTTGGACTCAAGCAAGGACTTACCCACATTACTTCGGTTACGCTTAGTTGCTTCAACTTGAGTATTGATTGTTGTTTGACCTGATGAACTCTTCTTCATATGAAGTTTATATTAATGATAATGAGGTTCGTACGGAACCAATGTTTCTTTGGACACTCAGTAATCAATGAAAACCTATGTATGGACATTAACTGAGATAATGATGAATAAGCAAGCATACATATTCAACTAATAATAATAGAATGAAAGACCCAACAACCGAACGAACCCCCGGCAACAATGGTGGCCTGTTGTGGCTGTGGACTTTTAAGTCACACTACATTGAAAAGAAACAATTCCTTTCAAGCAGAATCGAAATGGACAATTTTTCAATTTGTACACCGGTGACGTCATACCATAGCAACGTAACGAACTCAGCTGAATTGTAGCTCCATACATCGACCTTCAAATAATTCTATCAAAATACGTCTAAAAACGATGGAAGCTAATTTCAACCTTCATGAACTGGTCATACGAGTTCCTTATCCTATTGGTGAAACGGGCACTGTAAAAACCTATCGTGTCTAAAAGCTAAGTACCTGTTTGTACTTTGAACAATGTTCGGTCCATGTTATTCACCGGCACGTCCTTTCAAAAGCATCTGTTAACCGTTGTATGTTTTTATGTTCCTATATATATTTATATCGTGTAGTTAACTTTCGTGGGCGGTAGGTGGGGATCAGAACTGAACTTATCGCTTTTCGAACGTCAAGGGCAGTTCTGATTGTTCCTTAGGGCCGTTAAATGATCGCATTTAGCGAAAAACCCCATTGATGATTATTCCGATGGGCCTGTTTGTTCGCATTTGCTATGATTTGACCTTGCGTGTTAGGTGTCCAGTTCTGTGAATAACTAGTGTATTTTACTGTATTCAGTTTCATTTTATTGAGTTTTGTATTATTGTTTGTAAGCTATCTCGTTAATCCTGACCTTGCTATCTTTATGTTCATTTATAAGTATTGTAATAATCGTCAGATGAGTCCTGTGACGTCATTAGTTTGTGCATTCGTATTTTTTTTTCTGTCTTTTGACCTAGATTCAGTTCAATCCCGATTTTGTTCAATCCTTGACTTTTCAGTACTTCCGATTTCTATGCTTAGTTTTGTAAAATCATTTATTTTTGTGAAATGGTCAATTGTATCTTGTACTTCTGTGTTGTAAACGTTTAGTTAATAAATTGTATTGTTTGTATTTATCTTTTATATTAATAACATAATGATATAAATTAATTTCAATGATATGGTAAATTATTTTAATTAATTTTTATTAAATTAGATGATGACTTAGGTGATGTCATCAGATTGCAGTAGTGGTCCAATTCATTATTGAGGCACATTACACATGACGCCTAAGGCATAAAGTCATAACTTTATACTCGCAATAAAAAACATTTTGAATTAAAATAAGTTTATTAAATAACTGTTTGGTATTCACACCATGCATAGGTGTTGAATTAGGAAACTATATGTGATATAGTACAAAGTACACGGACATAATACTACATTGGTGACTTAGCACATATAATTGATTGAAAAATATAATTATAGAGGGACAATACTCAAATTTATTGTAGGATAATATTATATGCATGATATAAATTCAGCATCTTAAATTAATAAATAGCTTATCTATTTATGATAGATATTAGTAAATACATATAATATTGTTACAAAATATTATATAGTTGTGGAACTTACAAATAACAATACAAAGATATCATAATTATTTATGTTGAGTATTCATACATTGAGTAAGTATAAATAATTACATTCTATTGGTCATTACGATAGATTATTAATTACTTACAAAATTAACATCAAGAATGCTTACCTTGGATCATTTCATTAAAATTGGAAAAGATTGTAATAAAAAGGGAGATGCACTCTTGGAATTTGCGACAACTGAACTTGCGAAATATGAAGCAAAAATGGAAGAACAAAAAGAACTTGCTAGACGTGAAGAAGAAGAACGCGAACGTAAGTTAGAAAAGCAAAGAGAAATTGCTAGACGTGAAGAAGAAGAACGCGAACTTAAGTTAGAAAAACAAAAAGAAATTGCTAGACAAGAAGAAGAGAATAAATTGAAACGAGAGGAAATTATAAGGCAACAAGAAATGGAATTGCAACGTCTTAAGTTGGAAACTGCAAGATTTCAGGCACAAAGTGCTGCTACAAGCCAGAATGATAATGCTCAAACTGGATCTTCATCCAACCAAAACAAACCTTATTACAACTTTAAATTACCACCTTTCAAATTAAACCTCGACGACCTTTCATCGTACCTAGCACGTTTTGAACAGGTATGCACAACAAATAACTTACCAAAACATGCATGGGCTTTAAAACTTAGTGAATTATTGGACAGGGAACCATTAAGTGCAGTTCAGAATGTTGGCCCAACAATAGCCAGTGACTATGACGCCATTAAAGCCTTATTATTGCGTCGTTTCCATTTTGACGAAGAGGGTTGCAGATTACGTTTTAAAAGTCTTCTACCAGATTCTAATAAAGACTTTACAGGTTTTATTGCGAACATACGCAATACCTTTAACAGATGGGTGGAACTGGCAGGTGTCAACAAATCATACGACAAGTTAATCGATTTGTTTCTGAGGGATAAAGTGTTATCCTCTGTCAGCCCACCTTTCTTGGCCTATTTGCAAGAACGTAAACCATCTACTATTGATGAATTAGAAAAAATTTCAATAAACTATTGCACTGCTCATCCGAATGCGAGCATTTCTAGCTCGCTAATAAGGGAACCTCTACCTGTGGCCTCTAATATGTCTTACCACAGTCATGACAAACCAAGAACACACAGTGTAGATAGAAGTCGCTTCAAAGGAAATTATAATATTAATTTTCATAAGGGACATAATAATTTCAACAATAAGAGTGACTTTAATAGAGGTAGACCACAAAATAGGAATTATTCACCTCAGTCGAGATACAACAATAGTCAACGCAATACAAATCATAACCGATCATACAACTCTAATAATGGCAATAGTTGGAATAGTTATGATCAGAGCTCGAGACATCGAGATAACAGTTACTACAGGGGACAACGTGATAATTCTAATGATCATTCTCGTCATCGATCTCAGTCTCGTAGATCGTCTCATTATAATCATAATGCAGGGGCAGCAATTACGAATCATACAACCCCAGATGTTCCACAAAACGATAAAGTAAAACAGTCTTCCTCTACATGTTATGCAATAAATTATAACGTGGCAAATAGTTGCCCAGAATGTAATCTTGTGTTTCAGAAGGCAAAGGAGACTGTCTTGAATTGTGGACACATTCTCCCATAAGTCGGTCTAGCGGCCAATGATGGAACAGGCTCTCTGATTTTTAACAGAGGGATTGTAAATGGCTCTATTGTTTCAGTGTTGAGAGATTCCGGGTCGACCACTATCGGAGTCCGGCAGTCACTTGTTCATCCCAGTTGTGCAACAGGGGAACATGTCAGGTGCATGACGTTTGGTGGGACAATAGAATTTTATCCCACTGCCATAATACATGTTAACACACCTTTTTTCACAGGTAATGTTAAGATATGCATGTTAAAGGATCCAATTGCAGATCTTATGTTGGGACGCATCCATGGCAGTAAGGATTGCACTCCTAAAGAAATTAATGAATGGGAGAGGAAACATTTACAATTTAATAGCAACGCTAACGCTGTCGTTGCAATGGCTCAATTACGTGCCAATAAGTTGAATACATGTGGCACAGCAGTCTCCAATTCCAGTCTTAGTACTATCTGATAAACACTTGTTTCTTGCACCACGTTAATCAAGGCTTGTATTGGTGTAGATGGAATGAATGGTCAACTCAAACTCGACACAGTGTTGGTCATATACAGGTCACCTTGTCCTGGAACATAATGAGGCCCCGACAAGAATGTATTGTTGACAATGAGTGTTACAATGAGTGTCAGTACGCGAAAGCATAAATGGTTCGATGGAGTTGACAAACTGGTAGCAATGCACTCATACCCTCTCGGTTGGAAGTCAAGGATGACTGGACAACTGTGGTCGTTTTATATTGTTTAATAAGACGCACACACTCAGACAGTACAGGTATAGTTACAGGAACACGGGTCGACATCAATAGCATATTGTTGACCCACGGTGTACAATAATAAATTGGCATTCATGTTGAGGAAAATCACAATGGAACGTCAATATACAAGCATTCAGAGTTCCATATCTTATATAAATATTCATCAAGCCTTACTGACTAATCATGTCAGTTAATATACAAGGTTCCAACCTGATTCCTAGACCGAACCTCTTTAGCATAAACGTAACTTGCACTCTAGCGAAGATTCCGTTAAATACAGTTCAGCCATTATTTCCTGAGAAAACGTTAAACTACCAATAGTAGGTTTTCCTTGCATAAGTATGATCTTTTTATCATCACCTGATAATAAGGGCGTCCCTGTTCTCTGGTAAATGATCAACAACAAATAGCATTCCAAAATGGCTTCTAGTCTTGTGAGCCTCGCTCACGATAACGATGCACAATGAAGCTTCAATAAAGATTAAGTTCATGAACATAACTGTTTCTATAACATTCAGCATATTCTTTCCTCATAGTTGCTGCATATACATAATCAGTGCTGCTAGATAACATGTCGTTCCGACATACTGACATGGTTCAATTCATGTAGCTGTCTGCCCATATTAGGCCTAGGAATGGAAAAAGTTCGGTAAACAGTTTTTTACCTTGTCATAGGAAAAAACCACTTGCAAACACAGAAACGCTCTTCTCCTCGCGTTATGGAATGAACACTAGGGAACTCATGGATTTAACCATCCCAGAAGAAACTATCTTCGTTCCCATAATCAAAAAAAGAGATCACAAACTTTGGGCAGGTCTAAGACATGACTTCCCGCCGGCTTCTCCATCACCGAAGAACTCCCTCACGTATCGTCATGCGCCGAAAAGCACCTGACCCCAAAATACAGTACAAGGAAAATAGTCCGACATAGACATACAAAGATAACCCGATATAAGACCGAATCGTCTCTAACAGACACTGAGTAAACATAGACTCGGACCATAAACATCCCTGCATTAAACCTAAGCAAGAATAATCTGTTTCTGACCGAACAGAGAATAGATCAACGGAGTCTAGATCCATCCGCCAAATCGATATTCAAGAGAGATCACCCATACAACAAAAGTATGAATTAATCATGGGTGATATAACTTTGACCATGAGAGCATTTCAAAATAAATACTGTTCATCTCAAATAGTCATACAATACATTTGTATGCCTACCTACCTACTGTAATCCATGCGTCGCATAATTCCATACAAAAGAATATGTGCGCAACAGATTACCACACCCCCCGGAAAAAAAAATGAAACATTTAAAAAAAAAATACATCTAAGAGCAACATACAATTGGCTCCCAACGCACGAATAACAATGCGCAGATGATAAGCATTCCAAACAAATATAACGCCTAATGTGAGGCTAAGTCGTCATATGAAACGACAAGTGAGAATATATCTCAAGATCTCAGAGAAAGTATTTCTCTAAGTATAAATATTTCCAGAGAGGTGTCACCAACGCCTACTACACTACTGGCAATGCCACAATTTATACAATAGTTTATCCAATAATTTCATATTAGATATCTTAAGTTCATGATTACCAAAGAAGAAAACATTAAAAAGATGTGGCGGTGAATATACATCAATGAACCGCTAAGTCACAGCGGATTGATCAACCGCTTGCTTGTCACATTGATTACGGAAACAACAATTAATATTCTGTTGTACCAATAAACGCCTTTAGGCGTAACGGAACAATGGATAATTTCTTGTTGCCCTAAGACGCCGCAAGGCGTAATGACCACTGACTGCTTGGTCGGTCTTTGGCTAAGGACGGAAGAAGAAGAAGAAGAACCGCTAAGTAGTGATACAATCAATATATCATACATTACATATGTGTACATATTTTAACTATAGAGAGAAAAAAAACTGTAGTAGAGTTAAACCTGAGGATCTAACAGTTAGGTGGAATCCTGTGGGCATCTAGACAAAATGTCTGCCATCACATTTTCTGAGCCACGGATAGCTCGCACCGAAAAATGAAAAGGCTGAAGAGCAATCGCGTATCGCGTTGATCTCACGCTCTTCAGATTTTTACTTTGAATAGCTGTAAGAGCTTTCTGGTCAGTTTCTACAATGAAATGCGCGCCAAGAAGAAATCTTTGAAGTTTAAGAATTGACCAAACCATAGCCAATAATTCACGGTCTAGGACCGAGTAATTCTTCTCTGCGGCATTTAGTTTTCGAGAAATATACATCACAGGATGCAGAGTTCCAGAGTACTCTTGCATTAGTGCCGCTCCAATCCCTGTGGATGAAGCGTCACTATGAAGAACAAATGTCTTATCTTTAGTAGGTAACACTAAAATAGGTGCAGTAGAAAACATAGTTTTGATCTTATCCAAAGAGGATTGACATTCTTGAGTCCAATGGACTATATTAGGAGACCCTTTCTTTAGCAAGGAAGAAAGAGGTGCCATGATCGAGGACAGATTCGGAATGAATCGTCCATAAAATTCTATGAGACCTAAGAGACTTCGCACTTGCTTTTTAGACTTAGGAATAGAAATGTTAAGTATTTTACTTGTATTATGGTCCTCTGTCTTTAGGAAACCATGACCGACACGGTGACCTAAGAAAGCAATTTCACTAAAACCAATACAGGCTTTAGAGGGTTTCGCTGTCAGGTTATACTCACGTAGAGTAGATAGTAATTCAACTAACCCCAAATAGTGATCTTCCCAAGTATCGCTGAAAAGACAGATGTCGTCTAGGTACGCAATGACATCTGACCGATAAGATAGGATTCGACGCATCATGCGTACGAATGTAGCTGGTGCGTTCATAAGGCCGAAAGGCATGAAATTCCATTGAAAAAGGCCTCTAGGCGTAGAAAAAGCAGTAAAAGGTTTGGCGCGTTCAGATAGCGGGACTTGCCAATATCCTTTAGACAAATCAAGTTTAGTGAAAAAATGAGATTTAGAGAGCCTAGTAAGTAGCTCTTCTAGTAAAAGCATAGCTTCAGCATCGAACTTCGTAACTTGATTCAATTTGCGATAATCAACGCAAAGACGTATGTTACAGTATTGTCTTTTTTTCGAACAATAACCATCGGCGAAGAATATGCGGAATTGGATGGTTCCATTATTTTTAAATCTATCATTTCATCCAATTCCTTCTCAACCTGTGCTTGAAAATATATAGGAATAGGATAAGGTCTGACTCTAATAGGATTATGGTCAGTTAGAATAATGTCATGTTCAATGACATGAGTTTGTCCAGGAATGTCAGTAAGGACATCCTGAAATGTTTGTAACATAACCGAAACTTGTCGCTGTTCTCCTAGAGATAAATCGGGAGAAACAGTAACATTTTTCAAGGATTCACTAGAATGTAGTGGGATCATCGGAAGCGGAAGATTAACATCCGAAAAACTTGTTTCCTCATCCTGTATTACAGACAGTTCTGGTGAATCGTCCGTCGCCTGGGAAATCGGCTGTAAATAATCCGGACGTTCATAGAATTCCGTAAGCATATTGATGTGGAAGATTTTATGCTTTCCATCAATATCGACAATGTAGTCAACATCGGAAATTTTCGAGATTATATCGTACGGACCTTTCCAAGAAATAAGAAGTCTATTTTCCCTACAAGGTAGCAAAACAAATGCTTTGTCCCCAGGACAAAGTTGTCGTAAGGTTCTTTTCTTATTGGCAAATTGCCTTGCCTTCTGTTTAGCAAATTCAGAAGAAGAAGTTGCCAATTTGCATGCGTCGATAATCTTTTGTCTCAGCGCGATGACATATTCGTAAGAAAATTTCGTGTCATCGGTAATATTATCAGCGGTTATGAGATCATGAAGCAAAGACATAGGGCCACGCGGTCGAGCGCCAAAGACAAGGTCAAAGGGAGAAAATCCTGTATGTTCATTGGGAACCTCTCTGTAAGCGAAGAGGGCCGCGGGTAAAACCCTATCGCAATCTTGAGGATGATCCTCAGTTATCTTCCCTAATAAGTTTTTGAGTGTTCTATTTAGCCGTTCGACCATCCCATTGGACATAGGATGATAGATACTACTCAAAGATCTCTCTATCTGCAGAGTCGACATCACTTGAGACATGGTATCCGATATTAGTTGGGTGCCATGATCTGATAATACTTCTCCTGGGAATCCCAGACGAGAAAATATAAGCCAAAGAGCATCTGCAATATCAGCAGTAGTAATGCTCTTCAGAGGAATAGCCTCTGGCCAACGTGTGCACATGTCTGCACACGTTAAGATAAACTGATGTCCTCTCGCAGATTTGATCTTAAATGGACCAATTATGTCTATCGCCATTTTCTGAAATGGTCGAATAGGAATGTCTGCAGCCTGAATAGGTGCAGCATGGCGTGGACCTTTGGATTTAACTTCTTGACATACTATACAAGATCGACAATAAATCCGTATGTCTTTGTTCACAAAATGCCAAAAGAAAGCCGCAAGAACTCTTGACTTTGTGCAGGAAAAACCCATATGTCCAGCACACTGAGAGTCATGTGCGTGTCGTAAAATTTTAACTCTCAAATTCTTGGGAACAAGAATCTGAGAATGACTCAACTTAGCGGAGTCTTGCACCATACGTACAAGTACGCCATTCTTCATTGTAATCCAAGATTTACGCTTCGTATCTTTATTCGGATCACCTTTTGTTGCAAGAGTGAAGAATTTCTTTAGAGTCGGATCATCTTCTTGCTGTTTTATAAACGATTCACGAGAAATTACCAAGGGATCATCTTGGTTATGCACTTCATTATCTTCAGTAGGTGAAGATTGAGGCACATTAAGAGCTTAGAGTATTTCTCTAAGGTGCCGCCAAATGTCACACATTTGACTATTTTTCCAGTGGCACAAGAAGGATCTACAAGCGACTGCCTAACACCAATTGTGGTGCATCCAGAATCAAAAAGAACTGAGACTGGATTGTCATTTACTAACCCTTTATGTAAGACAAGGGAACCTCTTCCATCATGCGCGACTGACGCAGGAAGAGCGGGAAGAGGATGGCCACAACTTAAAGTGGACACCGTAGTTGGTTCAAATAATGTTTTGCATTGGGGGCACTGAGATGCTCTCCCAAAATCAAAAGCGGAACAAGCCATATTATTAGCATCATTATTATCTTTAGTCTGCTTATAGGCTTCATGTGAGTCTTGCTGTGCAGAGTTTCCATGATAATATGATTTATGTTTTTTGTATGGTGATCTACCTCGATTATTATTGCCTCTGTAATCATTATTGTTTCCTCTCTTGTAACCTCTATTTGGGTTTGAGTCATAGTTCTCATGGTTACCATCATCATATTGATTATAATGAGTATCTCTATAATTATGGTCTTGTTGTCTCCATGATGGATGACTTGGACAGTTCCTATAATGACTTCCTCTGCGGAAATTCCTATAATTATGACAACCTCTAAATCGAGGGCTGTCCGCTCGTCTCCAGTTCTTCGAAGAAGAACCGTGAAATGACTGGTTACCTTGGTTTTGATAACTATTATGGTTACCTTTTTTATCAAACCTGTTTTGTGGTACCTGAAATTTGTGTGAATAATTAGGGTTGTATGGTGTTGCTGAAGCAACTGGCATACTTTCCTTAACCTTAGCATTGCTAAAAGCTACGTCCGGATGTGCCGTGACGTATTGGGTACAATATTCTTCCATTTCTTTTAGTGTCTTGGGTTTACGCTCATGTAAGAATTCAAGGAATAATTTACTTATGCTTGACATAATCTTGTCTCTGAGCAATAAGTCCATAAGTGATTCATATGTCTTTTCTGTTTTGGACAGCTCAATCCAACGATTAAATGTAAGACGTGTCCTTGCAATGAATTCTGAGAATTCTACCCCTGATTCAGGTACCATTCTCTTAAACAACATACGGTAGCCTTCCTCAGTTAGTTGATATTTTTTTAATAAGGCTGCCCTAATAACATCATAATTATCCTTGTCAGCCTCTTCAACCAAATTTAAACTAGTCAGAGAATCACCTTTCAAATTTTCTGACAATTGATTAGCATACTGTGATTTATCCACATTATGAGCTCGACAAGAGCGTTCAAATCTATCCAGCCAGAATGTAATATCGTCACTGGAAGGATTGAACGCTGGTACCTTGACCTTATAAGTAAAGGGTTTACCACTATTACCATTTGACTGATTAACATTACTCATATTTGTCAATTTCATCTTTTCCAACTCAAATGCTAACAGTTTTTCTTCATGTTCTCTTTTTGCCCTACTCTCCTCGGCTTCTCTGTCTAATCTCTTTTGTTCAGCTTCTCTGTCTAATCTCTTTTGTTCAGCTTCTCTGTCTAATCTCTTTTGTTCAGCCTCAGCTTCTCTTTCTAATCTTTTTTGTTCAGCTTCTCTGTCTAATCTCTTTTGTTCAGCCTCAGCTTCTCTTTCTAATCTTTTTTCTTCTGTTTGAAGCTTTCTCTCCTCAGCAGCAGCTTTTTTCTCCTCAGCAGCAGCTTTTCTCTCCTCAGCTTGCATCTGCAATCTTAAATTCTCAGCATCTATCTTCTTTTGTTCAACTTCTGCTTTCCATTTATTTTCCTCTTTTTGCCTCTTCTCTTATGACTTTAATACCATGGCAAATTGAGCAGTTGCAAACTCCTCTAATTTCTTACCAGACTTATCAAGGGATTTCCCTTGTGCAATAAAGTATTCCAATGTAGACATGATGTCTAATAATGATAGCAATCAGTTGACACAAAAATGTAATCTATTTCCAAGTAAACAGGAACAAGTTCTTAATGAACTTGATTAATTAGCTCACTATCCCAATCTCTGTGGGAAACAAGCCTTACAAAGGTCTTGTATATTTCCTTGTACAACAATAATGATAATAAAGTATTGGTCTATAATATAACATACGTGTACTCAACTATCTCATATAATATGTCAACCAAAGACCTTAACAAAGGACAAGCATAAAAGACATTATGAAAACAATTGCAGAAATCAACTAAGTCAAATGGAGAAATCAATGAAAATAATCACAGAATCTGTGACGACAAATGCAATGGAATCAACAAGACAAATAACGCCACAGTGTATAGACATACTGGTGTATAGAAATAAATGACAGAAAAGGGGAGATCTACAAATACAAACAGATCAAACAAAACTAAGGAACACAAAATTATTAACAAAAACAACGAAGAAAAGAACACCTCATCACAACTAACAAAAATAGCAACAGATGCTGCCTGTATTTTCAATTAAGAAAATTGTCCCTACAGAACGCTAATATAAGCCCAATATTACTCGGTATACCTTATACTAGTCACACAAATATCACATATAAACATGTAAACATAAATATACATATAGCATAAATACATATAATATAATGAAATGTGTTGCAGAAAAGTGTGCAGAGAAGGCTCAGTTTTACATTAATATGGTTCAGTTTCCAATCAAAATAAACTGACACTTTAATAAATTATATTTCTGTATTAACTTTATTACAAAGTTCAACAATATGTAGAGGAACACACGAAGATCCACAGTTGATGTGTAAGACCTCTCAGTTCCATAGCACTTCTTTCTAACACAGTTAATTCTTATAAACAAACAAACTTTCTGTGTAACGCTGCCTGTTCTATCAGAAATGTCAACAAACGCTGACCTAGATACCGCATACGCTGACAGGACAGGTCATGTCGACATTAACTGTAGAGTTGCACTTCTCGTGTTCATGTGTGTCGTAACAGGCCACAGGAAACGGTCTGGTCTCAGTAGCTGACTTCTCAAACTGTCCACTGTGTAGATTGACCCAGTTGAGGAAAATCACAATGGAACGTCAATATACAAGCATTCAGAGTTCCATATCTTATATAAATATTCATCAGGCCTTACTGACTAATCATGTCAGTTAATATACAAGGTTCCAATCTGATTCGTAGACCGAACCTCTTTAGCATAAACGTAACTTGCACTCTAGCGAAGATTCCGTTAAATACAGTTCAGCCATTATTTCCTGAGAAAACGTTAAACTACCAATAGTAGGTTTTCCTTGCATAAGTATGATCTCTTTATCATCACCTGATAATAAGGGCGTCCCTGTTCTCTGGTAAATGATCAACAACAAATAGCATTCCAAAATGGCTTCTAGTCTTGTGAGCCTCGCTCACGATAACGATGCACAATGAAGCTTCAATAAAGATTAAGTTCATGAACATAACTGTTTCTATAACATTCAGCATATTCTTTCCTCATAGTTGCTGCATATACATAATCAGTGCTGCTAGATAACATGTCGTTCCGACATACTGACATGGTTCAATTCATGTAGCTGTCTGCCCATATTAGGCCTAGGAATGGAAAAAGTTCGGTAAACAGTTTTTTACCTTGTCATAGGAAAAAACCACTAGCAAACACAGAAACGCTCTTCTCCTCGCGTTATGGAATGAACACTAGGGAACTCATGGATTTAACCATCCCAGAAGAAACTATCTTCGTTCCCATAATCAAAAAAAGAGATCACAAACTTTGGGCAGGTCTAAGACATGACTTCCCGCCGGCTTCTCCATCACCGAAGAACTCCCTCACGTATCGTCATGCGCCGAAAAGCACCTGACCCCAAAATACAGTACAAGGAAAATAGTCCGACATAGACATACAAAGATAACTCGATATAAGACCGAATCGTCTCCAACAGACACTGAGTAAACATAGACTCGGACCATAAACATCCCTGCATAAACCTAAGCAAGAATAATCTGTTTCTGACCGAACAGAGAATAGATCAACGGAGTCTAGATCCATCCGCCAAATCGATATTCAAGAGAGATCACCCATACAACAAAAGTATGAATTAATCATGGGTGATATAACTTTGACCATGAGAGCATTTCAAAATAAATACTGTTCATCTCAAATAGTCATACAATACATTTGTATGCCTACCTACCTACTGTAATCCGTGCGTCGCATAATTCCATACAAAAGAATATGTGCGCAACACTATCCCAGAAACTGATGAGGATGATAGATCTACGGTACGACATACTAAGGATGCTCCATGTGCTAAGATCAGTTCAGCACAACCCAACAAAATGAGAAGATCATTTCGAGGGAGATATACTTTTCCTCGTCAGAATAATACTGCCAATTCAGAGGATAAATGTTTGCGACAGAATCAAATTACAACTGATCCTAAGAAAACTGTTGCCGTTGTCAACATTGACAAGGACGTTACGAAGAGGAGTAGTAAGATGTTGAAACATACAATTGGAGTTAAGAGTAATGGGAAGATACCCAAGAAAATTAATAACAGCACATTGAAACAAATGAATGTATGTAGTTCTTCTGATTCATCTACTACATGTCCTACAAATGTACCTTTACAGTATAAGGGTCATCAGACTCAGGCCCAACATAAGAATATAGTCTATAGAAAGAATAATACTTACATGAGGGGCATACATTGCAATATACCTCAAGCAACTAAGGTTGCACATCAATCATTTTCCCAGGTTAGTGAGAATGATACTACTTATATTGGCAAAATTGCATATTCTCGCACTGTGTTAGTGTTCAATCTGCCACAGGAAACTACATGGCAGGCACTTAGTAATTTCTTTAATTATACAGCAAACGTTAAGTTTGTTAGTCTTCTGCCATCAGTCAATGGTCAGAATAGTCAGGCTTTGGTTACATTTCGTAACAATCGAGATGCTCGGTTGGTTATCGAGCGTGATAATGGTGTTTATTTTCATCACCGTTATCTAAAGTTACAAGTAGTACCTGATTCTGCGTTACGCAGATAACAGTTTACGTTCACACTAGTGTCTTACTTCTTTGATGACTCAGCATAGTCAGTCATCAGGTTTTTTTTTCTTTCCTAATAATCTAGTCTTACATAGATTAGGTTACTGTAGGCTTTTCTACTAGATGACACATTAGTACCTACATGTCACTATTCTAATCTGTCAGTTATTCAGGAAGAAGAATCTTCTTTTCCTGAGGTACAGATGGCGTTACCTGTACCTATAGTACAACCTACTGAATCTTGGCGGGACGTAACCATCTCTTCTTCGGTTACACCGCAACAGCATCATCAGATTGCTGATCTTTTACAATCTTATCCAGATGTGTTGACCGACGTACCGGGTCGCACATCAGTAATTAGTCACGACATTACTCTTAATGATGATACACCAATTCGTGTACATCCTTATTCTGTTCCACTACACTTTCTTACTAAAACCACTAAAGAACTTGAGCAGATGTTGTCTTTAGGAATTATTGAGACTAGTAATTCTCCATTTTCGTCTCCATTAGTCATAGTCAGAAAGAAGGACAACAACATTAGACTATGCGTGGACTATAGGAAGCTAAATGCTCAGACTGTAGTTGATAGCGAACCACATCCACTTATTGACGATTTACTTCCACGTCTATCCAACGCAACAATATTCACTAAGATAGACTTAACTAAAGGTTATTGGCAAATACCACTAACCGAAAAAGCTAAATACTACACAGTGTTTTCCACTCCACAAGGTCTTTACCAGTGGAATGTGATGCCTTTTGCGCTTGTTAACGCTCCAGCTACCTTTATTCGCATGATGCGAAATATCTTATCGTGTAGACCAGACATCATTACATACATCGACGACATAAGCTTATTTAGTTCGTCATTTGAGGAACATTTTTCAGGGCTTAAATGTGTTTTGGAAATACTCCGGGATAATCATTTAACCGCGAAACCTACAAAAATACAAATTGCGTTTCAGGAGATAACCTTTCTGGGACATATTATTGGAGCGGGACGTATTCAAACGGTTCCTTGTACGGTTTCAAAAATCTTAAAATTATCAGTTCCTCAAACGAAGAAGCAAGTTAGGAGCTTATTAGGGTTAGTTCAATACTACAGCAGATTCGTACCTAACTTGTCATCCATCACGGCTGTCTTGTCATCATTGTTGAAGAAAGACATGCCGTTGAAAGTGACATGGACAGACGAATGCGACAAAACGTTTAATAAAATATTGCATATATTTTCAAATCCACCTATTTTGAGACTACCTGATGCTTCTAAAAAGTTTATCCTTCGTACAGATGCCAGTAATTATGGGATTGGTGCTTATCTGCTACAATGTCACGAAGGCATACTACATCCGGTTCTTTACATCTCTCGCAAACTTAAGACTCCAGAGATTAAATATTCAACGGTGGACAAAGAATTATTGGCCGTCGTGTGGGCCATCAACAAATTAGACAAATTCTTACTAGGTGCACCCTTCTTGATCCAAACAGATCAGAAGGCGGTGGCATCCCTACGTCGCTCGAATCACAAAAGCCCGAAACTTACGAGGTTTGCTATCCTTTTACAACCATTCGAATTCACCATTGAATACATATCGGGGACAGAAAACATCGTGGCTGACGTACTATCAAGAAACCCTTCGGATGTCGATTTATGAACACTGACACACTTAGAATATATTAACGAAAGTTCTTATAATAAGAGACAGAATCCTATCGTTAAACTCTCGACCTGTGAATGAAACGTCGACTACAATTCAAATAAATGATTATTAGAGACATGCGTCATACGAAATGAATGAAAGCAAGAGACATTGAGTTCGTATTTACGCTGGGACTTTGGTTAGTGTCCATTCATGCTACAACTAGTTGCAACAAAGTCGGAAAGAATATCTGAATTCAAGTTGGACAAAATTCGTTAGGTGACATGACTAATTGAACGTTGTGAAACTTAAATTCATTCAGGATCGGAACAGTTAAACAGTTTTCGAATGGAACTTTCTGTAGATCCTTATGGAAAATAACGACGTCTGGATCGTCATATCCAATATTACTTAGTTCTAGTTATTGATTGAATTAATAAAGAAATAAAATTAAATTGAAATGTGAGAAAAAAAAATATGAAAATGAACTATGAAAAAAAATGTGTAACAAAGAAAACAAATGAATCTCACACAATGCTTATATAATATTCTTTGATATAACTAATAATATGATAATGATATAATATATTATTATTTAATTAATTAAGTTAAGTATTTAGTGATACAGATATTTAATTTCAAACCTATTGATTTTATACTTTAGTTTTCTACATTTCACTTGTCTTTACTCCTCATTTGTCTTTTTCTTATGACATCTTCTTTCACTTTCGTTAATTAGATTGTCAATAATTTGACTACTTACACATACACTATGAGTAATTAGTTTAATTTTAATTGGTTATAATAATTTCATGACATCTCACTTTCGTACTTAGTTAACACTTACGTTAATTAATTAGTTAATTATTTAATGACTGTTGACAATCCTTTGGGTTATTTAATTTACATGTATAGCATGACTGTCAATATGTTACATGATTATATATTATCGACATGACCACGACACTGTTCTAGACAGAACATCGTAGGCCATATGTATGGTTTTTGTTAAATTTTTTAAAAATGTTTGAGTAAGATAGTTCAAAAAAAATCTATCTAATAGATTTTTTTCCCCCGGCGCGCAGGTAATTGTTACGGTATTTTATTGAAGTCGTCTGCTAGGGTTGGCAGTGAGTACTTCGAAGTAGGGACTCAGGGTCAGTCCAAATATATATGAATAAAATAATATAATAGGTTAGTATATAACCAACTTCTAGGAAGATTATTTCAGTCCATAGTATTATATTTATCAGACGCATACGCTCATTGTCGGTCGTTGGAAACCCCAACTACGCGTGCACACAGCTATGCTGTTCTGGCGATGTTAATTCATTTTACTGGACACGGACTGAGAATATGATATGGATTCACAATGTACTCAATTATAGATGTATGCTATTAATGAATAATATATGTAATGTCTTCATCCGTTGTTTCGTCTATAAACGTTTGGACTCAAGCAACGACTTACCCACATTACTTCGGTTACGCTTAGTTGCTTCAACTTGAGTATTGATTGTTGTTTGACCTGATGAACTCTTCTTCATATGAAGTTTATATTAATTGATAATGAGGTTCGTACGGAACCAATGTTTCCTTGGACACTCAGTAATCAATGAAAACCTATGTATGGACATTAACTGAGATAATGATGAATAAGCAAGCATACATATTCAACTACTAATAATAGAATGAAAGACCCAACAACCGAACGAACCCCCGGCAACAGTAACCAGTACCAGAATGTGAGAGATAGATAAAATAATACCTCTCTTAAGTATTATGTCTCCTGACGTAACCATCAGGCGACCCCCGCTTTTCCCACCATTTCATCTTCCTATGAATGGTTCAGATGTACCTAAGAATGAATTCTCAGGCTACCGAGACAAATAAAAGAGCGTCAACAGTGCGGAAAAAGACACATGCATCATTTTCAGTTATATGTACAAACTATGGAGCCTGGGGATTCCTTTGCTATTGGTATCTTGTGAGGAAACTCACACGAAGCAGTCACCAGCTCTTGCCTAGGTAGTTTATGTTGCAAGATATTTTTAATATGATGCTGTTTCCAGCCCTATACGCAACTATACGTCAATAAGCAATTCTTACATGTTAAGTGTAAGTATAAAATCATAAAATGTGTAGTACATGTTACGACTTACCCCAAATGAGTTAATAATATATCAGACTTTTTGATGAAGGCTATGGCCGTAGTATGTCCTGCAACTGTTTAAAATGCAGTCGTTCCTTATTTAGTTCAGGTTACTTATTAACGTATTCTCCTAACTATTTACACTTGAGGAAGGTTCCTCCGACTTGTGGCTCTCAGTGTTATAAATGAAGTTTTACACTTTTTTAATTTGAACAGATACACTTAATCACTTTGGCCTTTCATATAATGGAATACTTATTAATACTCTTACTTTGGCTGTTGTGATCTCCTGAAAAATGTGAGAAATGCAGTAGGGGAAATCTTAAAAACTCTCTAGGTTTTATAGTTAAAATTTAATCCCTGCAAAACGTAACCTCTTGAGGTTCTCTTGGGTGAAACCCAATCACAATTAAGTTTATATTATTTTATGATTCTAAACTACTACAAGCAAACGTCTGATTTTAACAAACTCTTCCCTTACACATCACCATGAAAATTACAAAATGAACATATAATGTATTGCAATCGAGTGTTATTTATACCGGGAACATTGTCATACGACCTGCCCTATTTATTAAATCTGATAAATCTTCTCTAAGGGTACACTCTCTTTTCCCACCCATGTTTATACTTACTTACTTACTTAGTCGTTCTTCTTCTACCGTGAGGTGTAGAGGTTTGGAGGAGAGAGCGCCAGACTATTCTATCAGCTGTCTTCTTCCTGGCCTGGTTCCATTCTAGTCCTCGGTCCTTCAAAGATTGTCTAATGTTGTCCTCCCAGCGGACTCTGGGTCGTCCTGGAGGTCTGGATCCCTGGCTCTTTGTTTCCCATGCTTGTCGTGGTAGCCGATCTTCTCCCATTCTGCAGACATGGCCAAACCATCTTAGTTGGGACTGTTCTATTTGGGTCTGCAGCGGGTGGGATTTTAGGCCTTGACGTATCGTCCCCATGTTTATTATGATAAGAAATCTTGCCGGACTGATTATATCATGTCTGCCAAATTAGACATATATTTTACATTACCATCGAGAACCAGGCTGACTGGATATACAGGTACTGGCGCAATCAAAATATTGTGTCCGATCTTTAATAGCTGATAATTGTACTCGCAGACTATCGTCTTTAGTTTATCTAACAAACACCCCAGCCTTGACTGAGGCAATAATTGCTTTTCGATCAATGACCCACCTGTAAAGCTGTCAACAAATGACAAACCAAATGTTGATTTGACCGTATTGTCCCACCAGGCTAATTGTTGTCTGCTCACGATCAAAGGATAACATGTCAAGTATAGTCAAACCTAAAACGTGTTGGGGTGACGAGGTGTGCCCTACCGTGGATAAGATAATTTCGGTTGATTGAAGCGTAAAAGTGAGATAACGCTTGGATGAAAAGGAAACAAGAAAGTATCGAATGAATACTGACGTATTGGACCGTAGAAAGAAAAATTGGACGAACGAATAGGAAATTTTTTCGTCACTCTTGGGACTAGATGTGATGATCATTTAAATTCAAGCCAAGCTGGAGAAACTGGAGCTCATGACTTCAACTCAAGACGTTTCAGAATGACAGAAAAGCCACATGAAAAAGCTAGATCTACAGTGTAGATAATACTAAGGAGTCTTCAACTTGGTATTGACTGCAGCAAATGAGCGAAAAGCTCAGCAGCCCCAGTTAAACAACAATACACCAGTACTTCTCATGTTTTTAGTGTATTCTTCATTTGTAAAATTTAATCTAATACCAAGTCTTTGTTTATTTTTACTTTACTTTACGTTTCTATTGTCCATCTTTACAGGATGTCCTGCTTTCTGTACAAAAATGACATCACCGATGAGTGGTTTAAAACAAGTATTGAGAGACCTTCTGCAGCGGAACCAGCAGGGAGGCGGCCAAGGGCAAGTCTGAACATGATCAATCTAAAAAGAACGAGCGTAGACGAAGTAGTTGAAATTACAGAAATGAAGCTGAGTGACATATACCTGGAAGATGGAGAAACAATATATTATCATGGCACTGATTCTGAAAGCGCCAAGAGTATCCTCGAGGAAGGAATCGATTTAAATGAATCAAGTGCCAGAAAAGATTTTTCAGATGGTTATGGCTTTTATGTTACCAAAAATTATGAAAAGGCTATTGAATGGGCAAAAAGAAGGTGTAGACGAATGCCCTGGAACAGTGCCGTGGTTATTGCCTTCAGGATTACTAAGATTTTGCGAAGGAAGAAGCCCCATGTTTCTTTGGAAGTGGATACAAAAGAAGGGAAAAAGTTATGGAAGAAAACAATATTGTATTTTCGGAAAGGAGAAGCAGACGAAGAGGTTTTACAACTAGTAGAGGGTGCGAAATTCATCAAAGGGCCCGTATGCAAAGATTCATTCTTACGTGCACACAACTTCACTCAGATGTGCATTCTTGACTCTGAATACGCTAAACTATTTGGAAGTCTTGCAAATATTTGTTTTGTAATATTTTTCACAACATAAGTTTAAGAAAGTACACACATGTTAACGTTTTGATAGATACCACTTTATCACTGGATTATACACATGGTATCAACAGACATCAGGCTTACCAAGAAAGTACTGATACAATTGCAATGTTGAACATGAAATACATAGATAATCACAATGAAATCCGGAATCTCATGAGTTACGACATCTAAAGAACACCACAAACGAGATCAGTATGGGAACCACTGTAAGAATACCTCAAAATAAAGAGACATACACGTTGGATATCAAAGGTAGATAGTTTTCAAACACAGCACATAAATAAAAAAAAAGGTCAGACATTATATCACAACGCTGAGAAGTCATATTAGAAATTAGGTTTCTAGCAAATATGAGATTGTGAAAACATTTTTGTGTGAAATTTAGAAAAAAAGTAAGACAGGTCATTACAGCGACAGAAAATGCCAGGAGGAAGATAGCAGTTAGAAAATTATGGCGCTCACTCTTACAAGCCTCTACACCTAACGGTGGAAGAGGAACGACTAAGTAGTAGTAGTATATAATTATTTGTTGGCATCTATTATTTTTAACATCGTACAGGTGGTATTATTATGGTTTTTTTTTTTTTAAGATGTTTATGCATAACTATTATTGTTGGAAAACGGTCGCGTGTTTCAGGTCTCAAGGTTTTTTTTTTTTATAATTTTTTTATTTATTTGCCTTCTTCTGGCGAGGCGCGTTCCTTTCAACCTATTTGGTTATATCAGAGCGCATTTACCATCCCCCAAAAATGTCAACTTTGTTGACTGCTAACCCGATCAGCGTTGATAGATATTAAGTCCTGAAAAGAACCAACATTATCTATCTGATAGCATAAAGCATTAAAAAGGACTCGTCAGCTACGCCAACGCCCGAGCTAGTCGTTTTTCTTGTGTCTCAAAGTCTGCCTCAGCGTAACGCTATTCGCGGTGACAAATACTTTGTGTTATCTTTTTGTGCCTGAAAATGAGATCAAGTATAGGTTTTTTTTTTTTTGTAAAACTTTTGCCTCGTTTTGGCGAGGCGCGTCCCGTTCAACCCAGTCGGTTATATTAGGGCGCATGTCCAAATATAAAAGACCCATAGGTCTGGGTTGCAATTTTATAAGTAGAAATCAGTTGGAATAGATGAAATTCTAATAGGTGGTTGAAATACGAATAAGTTTGCAGTAATGTCCAAATATTGAACTGAAAATGTGAGGGTATTAGTAATCAATTTTTGCACGAAATCAGGTACAACAGAGAAAATAGTGCTGGCTCTAGTAGTGTTGAGTCGGTTAAACATTGTCCCAACTGCTACTACTATTCCTGAAATTTTAGAAGACTGACTCCCGACTCCGACAATAGCTTTTTTTTAGTCACATGGAATAAAATTTATGCACCTATATGGAGTTAAATGTATAAGTATGGTATATGTATGACTACATTTAACTATTCATTCATACAATAATACTAAACAAATGTAAAAAAATACTTAAAAATATAATAATTTTTATTTAAATTGAAGTGGTTCTTTTAAAAAAAGGATCGTTTCCAGTAGATATCCGCGGTAGTGCGAAGCTGGCAGAGTGGATAATAGCTATTCGCTCCCGTGGCTAGGCGATGGGTGCCGTTCGGAAGGTCCAGGTTCGATTCCCGGTAAGCCTATCACTTCTGTTATTGTTCTGTTGTCTAGTCTTCTACTTCTTTATTTCTCACTGAGTGCCTCATAACGTACTTTTGTGTTTTGTTTGTTTATTTATTTACGATTATTCCGACGGCAGAAAACAAACGTTCCGTGGTAACTTGAGTGGGTGATAACATTACGCCAGTCAAAGCAGCATTCTCAGTAATCTCGGGGTGGGAGGGTGTTGCATTTTGAGCGCTCAATTTAGAACTACGGTCATATTTCTCAACCTCTTTCAGTACTAGATAATGTAATGATAGAGCAGGATTGTGCAGAATTCTTGTCCCGTTTAATTAATACAGCAGAACACATTTTGTGCTCAATATTTCAAAAACTGTATTAAGTACAATTTACTCCCCTCGCATAAAATATCATCACCATCAAGTGCCGTGCTTAGTGGCGTAGGAGATCATGTCTCTCCACAACTTTCTGTCTCCAGTACAATGTATCATTTCTGTTGTTGACTTCTTTCCATGCCATGATGTTAAACTGTCTAGTATTTGCTGTCTATGTCTTCCTCTATCTCTTTTCCCTTCAATCTTTCTTTTTCTCATAACATGCCCAGAAAAGTGGATTGCTTCTTTCTAACTTGTGAAATAAGTTTCCTTTGCGCATTGGCCTCTTTCAGGACATCTTCATTAATCTTTTTGGCTGTCCATGGTATGTTTAACATTTTTCTGTAAAACCACATCTCTGTTGCCTCTATTGCCTTCCCTATCTGTTTACTAATTGTCCATGCCTCACTCCCGTATGTCAGGATTGATTCTATATAACAATGAAGAACTCTTTTTCTTACTTCCAAAGACAAAGACACAAAATGTACTAAGTGAATAATAAACAATAATTGGTATATGTTTTTAAAAAAATGGGAAATGCCTTCGTTACATTTTATGTTTGTTTTTTTTTTTTTTTTTTTAGGTTTGTGACAAATGGACTATAATATACCGAATCTAAGTTCTTGGACATTACCGATTTTTGTTCTTGATTATAATTGGCATTGCTATTGATGGATCATAGACACTAAGTAAACGAACTAGAAATTTCAATGAGGCTACGGAGGTGTGGTATAAGAGAATCGTGTTGTGAGTTCATGGATATTTAAGAGACCAACGTGCACACATAAAGAAAGGAAAAAGATAATTTTACTTATTATTAAAAAAGGCTATGCTTTATTCTTTGTATTATACATGTTATTGCTGTTGTTTAACTATGCCTGCTGAGCGTCTCGCTTTTTTGCAGCCGATACCAGGTTGAAGACACCTTGGTATTATCTACACTGTAGATTTAGGCTTTTCCTGTGGCTTTTCTGCCATTCAGAAACGTGTTGAGTTGAAGTCATGAGCTCCAGTTTTTCTGTGCTCTGTTTCTGGGCTCACTCAAGGAATTGTCTCGTCCTGCACAGAGCCACTTCTCAGCTCCATCTGCCTATCACTGGGTTCATAGTGAAATTCTCCTGCATGCCACCAACCAACCAGGTATAAGCCAGAGTTACGTCTGGGGCTCAAGTGACTTCTCACAAGCTTAGTGTGCAATGCTGGGTTCACAACATGTTTCACAACAAGGGGAATCCCTGAAAGTGTGTGGATGATTTCAAGAGTCAATGAGGGTTTAATTAGCCTCACAGACATAGGTTCACTTCCACTTATGTATACTGTAACATTCTGCTTAGCTGGTGGTCATAAAAAGATGACTCCAGATATACCTCCATGCATGTATTATACATGTAAAATAGACATTTATACAGCACATTAGTACTACGTTGCTGTTAAGTATATATTTATATATGAACAAGTAACATGTGTTCTTGGTTTATTGGTATCTTACTTACTTTTTTTAAAACAATAATTTTGTGTGTGTACGTTGTTTACAAGCTGTTATGTAATTCAAATCCAAAAGGTAACAATTCTTAATGCCTGTGTTTTTTCACTCTTTATAAATACAGATTGTCATACGTCCGTTCCTTCTTAGGTTTATTGGAATGTTATGTAAATTGTTAAATCCAAGGCTTCTGTTTGCATGCTTAAAAACTTGCAGAGATTATCTTACTTTTGTGATAGAAAGCATCCTCGTACCACGTCATAGGGCCGAGAATTAATTTTTTGAAAAGGGTACAATCTTTTATGGACACCATGTACTAACTGACATCTATGCTATTTTAATCCAATACTATTTTAGATTTCAAAATGAATAGACGGTTTCAGCTGGATTTTTTTCCCCTTATTGTTAAAACGCCCTTAGTGTTTGTCGGGGTTTATTAATTTTGTTAAATCTCGACATAGGGTTGAGATTAGGTTACGTCTAACTGTTTGACTAATCTCGAAACATAGTTAGTGTGAGTTTAAGGTTAGCTATTTGATAAAGCTCAAAACTGGGTTGGGATTAGGTTAAGTCTAGCTGTTTGACACATCTCAAAACACGATTGGTGTTAGGTTAAGGCTAGCTGTTTGACTAATTTCGAAACATGGTTGTTGTTATGTTAAGGCTAGCTGCAACGTAAATATGGATAGCCAGTAAGGTAACATAGGGCAGTGCTATTCAACCTGGGGTACGCGTTTCCCTAGGGTACGAGAAGACATCTAAGGGGGTACGTGAAAAAAAGTCTGCCAATTCAATGTATAGGTAAGCTTAATTCCTGGAATTATGCACCAATAACGTTGGGGGTGCATAGTTAAAGATAAATTATATCTAAGGGTACGCGAACAAAGAAGGTTGAATACCACTGACATAGGGCATATGAGCAACACGGTAGACCTTGTCTACTCTCCTCGTCATCTACCAAATATTCCTTCTTCCCACGCAATACACTGGAGACAGACACTATTACAACAGTCATGTTATCCGACATTCCGTCTCCAGAAGATAGCAGCTAACAGAACTCTCAAAATCATCACACTTTTGATAGCTGAAATCATATGAATTTCACTTACTTAATCATTGACTCTAACCAGACAAGTTGAACACACACTCACACTTAGTATCAAAAATCAAAACTAGCCAATGGGATCACAGTTAACAGCCCTTGGGACTCTCCTAAACGTCCAACAAACGCAACACCATTACAGCTGCCTATTCAGCACAGCTGTTTGACAACTAAAAATTGCACAAAAGCATACATACCTTTCTTGACTGATGTCAGTATTTTTTTTAACTTTGAAAGGAGGTAGTAGTTTTCCGATGCATTGCACAAGCACTTTTCTGTCACCTTGATTTGTTGTATAGTGTTGAGATGAATGGTCGGCTCTGTTTTACCAATTTTTTGTTTTGTTTTTGTTAAAACATATGATAATGTTATAAATAGTTGTAAAAGAAAATGAATGAGGATTAAGAAAATGTAAAATTGGGGCAACATGAAACAAAAATGTAATTTAATTAAACCGGTTATAAAAAATGGCTTTCCGTTACTAGTGTTTGTGATAATCGGCCCTGAATACTGGCCTGTCATCTTTTAAGAGTTAATTATTTAGCGGATTTTGTGGCTAGTTTGGATTTTAAATGCATTGTAATTTAAACGCTTATTAACTCTTGTATTAAACTGTATTATGTATTTTATGAGTATGCTTTCTATTGTATTAAAAAACCTTATAAATGTTACCTGCTTATTGTTTGTTGTTACAGTGGTTAATATATTTTTATTCATTTGTTCATTCTTTACATATCGGCTCCCTGTTGATCATAGTAGTGTGGACGTTACTCTTTTAATAGCTGTCACAAAACAACTTGAAGTTAGTGAGCTATCGTAGTGGTAGTTCAATCTCTAGCCCTTGTGGTTTGTTAACACTCAACAAATGTGCTTCACCTACATATCTTCAATACAGCATAAAAACAATAATACAGTACTTCTGACAGTTAGGTGATAGATGTGATGCGAACGTCTGCTCTGGTTTCTATCATTGAATACTCCAACGTATGTACCAACATAAATAGCAAATTTTCGTATAATGAAAAGTTCTCTTTACAAGCTTCCAAAGCTTCAATTAGCTTGCTTCACAACTTTTTCGTAACACAGAATGTCAATTCAACCCGGAGAACCTGTTCACTGGTCAAAGTCACTTTTATTTATTTAACTCTTATCTGTCAGCTTTGCGTCTGTCGTATATTTTTGATAGGGGAATTAAGACCTGGTTTGGTCCCTTCTAAATAGAACTAGAACAGGTGGTGACTCAGTGAGAGATAAGATAAGAAACAGATTTTCACGTGTGAAATGGTGGGGAAAAAAAGATAGAGTCTGTTCCTGAACTCAAGAAACTTCTCTCGTGCAGCCTATCTCTACAACAGAACTTTGTTAGTCAGACAGTCTACCAATATATATATATTAATATATATCAACCACTCACATACACACACACATAAGTGACGACAGTTAGACGCACAAACGTGAAAACTATATCAATGGAATAGGGATATTTTGGGACGAGCTGACCAACACCTGTAAATAAGTTTATGTAAATTTTATTTACCATAAAGAAACTTCACAACAGCAATATTTTGAATATCAATCAAATACAAATAAACATAAGTTAATGAATTAATTAAAGAGGTAGACTCATAGGGTAATCCTCCCTCCCTCCGTTGAGACAAGATCCCGTCAGAAGAAAGTTATTAACCCCCAAAGAGTCAAAGATTTATACGCTATGGTCTAGGATTTCCCTCTACAGTAAAGAACAGAGTTTTTACGTTAATCTATTCTGAAAGGGGCAGTGTTAACAAAACGTACACATTTAAAATAACCAACGTGAGGGTCGTGATTTGGCCTGTCTTACAACACGTCTTATTTACCGCTCGCAATAATATGGGAAAAAGGACCGATACAACAGCCAATGAAAACGCTCCTTTTTCTGGTGTGTATAAGTAAACTTTTTTATGCGTAACGAAGAGGTCCATTTTGTGTAAATGAAAGTACGAAGTTATTTAATTTCTTAAAGACTAAAGATGTTTAAACGGAAAGGTATAGATAGTTCAACAACGGGGATGTTACTTTAGAGGTAGGTGCAAAGATTTCCTCTAATAGTAGTTCATTTAAAGAGAAAAATCGTTTAAATTGACATCTATACATCAGGGTAGTCCCCAATTTAGTTAGTTAAAGTCTGCATAGATTTAAATGCATTTTGCTAACTAAATAGTTATTAAATAGAAAGGTAGAAATAAATTCACAGTATAATTCTAACTTTAAATGATCAAAATCGGTTCAGAATTAAGCGAGATAACAAATATTAAAAATTTTGCACATTGAAAAAGAAAGCAGAAAGACGCGTCGTTTTTAGATTCCTAACACCGGTTTTGGACCATGTTATCCTAGAGGGAGGGTGCGGTACTATAAAAGTCCTTGAACTTGGCTGATTTGAGGCCACAACTTTTTCAAACATAGTGCTGAACAGAAGAGAGCGGCAAAGTGTGCTGTCAAATAATTTGCCACTGCATCTCCATAGCAGACCTAGATACCTTTTAACAGCCTGTTATAGCTTATGTGTATTGCATGAGGGTAAGAAAGAATATAAATATGTATATAATTATGTAATTTTCGTGTGATTAATCCACTTGTGTGTTCGTAAGTGTGTTGAGTGTGTTAAGAAAAAACTTACAGGACGAGTGTATTGCCATCTGAACGCAAGCATTTGGTGACTTTTAGAGACGAAAGCCAGCATTGGGAAATGTGTAGAATATTTGATAATTATGGCAAAAATACGACTGTAAGTTTAATAATGTATTTGAAGGTGTATTTCATAAAGGAACGACACACTGATCCGGAAAATAAGAAAGGATGATAGGATTTGTAAACATGTATTATTCAAGGTGTCATTTAATAGTTTGCACTAAACCAAATCATTGTATGGAAGCAGATCATGGACAAATGGATCGAACGTAGGATTTATAAGGAAAGTGTAATCACATTGAACTGGCTGTGAGTGGTACTGAGGTAAATTGTCCTGTGCAACTGTTAGCACAATGTCTGACACTATTTGTTACGTCCATTGTGTGTGTTTCAATTATTTAGGCAGTAAAATGACTCAGGATGGTGACACAACAAGAGAAATTCATACTAGAATTGCTTTGGCAGCTAGCGCCTTCAATAGATTATCTAACATTTGGAAATTACGATCACAGAATATACATACCAAGCTTCGTCTGTTTAATTCGAATGTTATCTCAGTGTTAACATACGGCTGTGAAAGTTGGAAAATCACAAAATCATTGGAGAACAAGCTGAATACATTCGAGAACAAATGTCTTAAAAAACTCATGAATATCAGTTGAAAAGAATTCAAGACTAATCGACAAATAAGAGAAGACTCTAAGCAGAAATATGTCTCCGACTATATAAGGAAAAGACGAGGGTCATATATCGGTCATGTCCTACGAATGCAAAACAACAGAATACCACTAAAGGCGCTCACTTGGGTTCCTGAGGGTAAGAGGAAAAAAGGAAGACCAAAAGAAACACTTAGAAGAACAATAACAAGAGAAGGAAGAACGTTGGGCCTAAATAATGTGCAAGAGTTAAGAGGAGTGGCGTCACAACGAACAACCTGGAGAGCAATGGTTTCTGCCTTATGCGCCGTGTTTGGTGCTTAAAGAATTTATTATTATTATTATTGTGTGTGTGGATAGAATAGTGCTGGACCATACAAGGGTTGCGATTATTTATATTCCAGATTTTATCCTGCAACTACTGAGATTGTACGAGACATTCACTTCTGATGGACTCTGGTGCAAACGTTCTCAAGATACATAGAACTAGACACCCTGTTTTCCCAGCCTGGAGATCCAGACATTGTGTGATCCTGGCTATAGTTGGATGCTTCTCATTTTACCAGATAAGTGGATACCCAATTCCTCTGGTCAGCCTATCCAGCAACTTAGTAATAAGAAATAAAATACAAATAACAAAACCAGTTTGAGTGATGACTCATGAAGGACTATATTAAACTAAATACCAACTTTACAGTCCAGTGAAAGTGAAAAATATATGTGAAAGAAATAATTGATATTTGAAATATAACTGTATTATATTGAAATATTGTGGAAATGAACATTCCATGTTTATTTTTTTTTTTTTTAAAACAATTTAATTCTTTATCATTTTCCTAACCGAAAAGAGAAACAGTATATGATCAATAAATATAAATATAAATATATATAAATATAAATATAAATATAAATAAATAAATAAATAAATAAATAAATAAATAAATAAATATATATATATATATATATATATATATATATATATATATATATATATATATATATATATATATATATATATATATATATATATATATATATATATATATATATATATATATATATATATATATATATATATATATAATCAGTCTTGCTTAATTATTTAAATTGAGTTAATGTTCTTTTTGATATATATTACATATTTAATTAATTAATTAATCCCCTAGCAGAGTCAATATAAATATAATAACCATTATTCAAAGAAAGATCTTGAGAGGTAGCAATTAGACCTTCAGTAACAAACACTATCATCATACTTGAAAGTTTATACAGCTTGACCCTACCTTTGATTGTCGATACAACCTTGATAATTATGACAAACTATGATAATTAGCAAAACAAACGAAAAACCCACATTAAAGATAAGCGTAAATGGGAAAATCCTGGAACAAGTCAAGAGCTACGTATATCTTGGTCATAAAATAACAGAAGATGGCAGATGTGAAACAGAAATCAAGAAGAGAATAGGAATGGCCAAAGCTACATTCAACAACATGAAACATATGCTGACATCCAAACAGTTATCTCACAAAGTAAAACTGAGAATCATAAAGTGTATATATATTCTGCATTTCTGTATGGTGCAGAAACATGGACGATGAATAAGCATTTGGAAGAAAGAATTGAGGCTCTTGAAATGTGGATATATAGAAGAATGGGGCGTATCTCATGGAAAGAGATGAAAACAAATAAGGAGGTCCTAGAAAATCTAGGTATGAAAAGAGAACTAATGAGGGAGGTCAAAGTTCGGCAGTTAAAATACTTTGGCCACATTAAAAGGCATAACACCTTGCAGAAGACCATAACAGAAGGGAGAGTTGAAGGCAAACGTGCAAGGGGAAGACAACGCTATAAGTGGGAAGATAACATCAAGAGATGGACAGGAAAGAGTCTATCAGAGTGCACCACCAAGACAAGAGACAGAATACGTTGGAGATCCATTACAGCCAACCTTCGTTGTGGAGATGGCAACTGATGATGATGATGACAACCTTACTCTTTTCAGAGAAGGGGGTATTTCTTGTGGGACCAGTCTCTTATCTGTCACTATCCTGGTATCATCTGATACATCTTTTTGTCCAGGATATCTTATATTTTAATAACATCTGTACCTCTCGCAACATCTGGTGTCTCCTTCCGGGATTTCACTTAATACCTGGGGGTCTTTGCTTTAAGATAGTCAGTGGTAAAAGTTAAAAGTAGGAGTAAATTAAATATAAATATAAATAAGAGAAAGAAAGTAATAAATAAAATAACTCATTGTAATAGTAGTGAGTATATAACCACAATGAACAATTAGGTCATATATCGGTCATGTCCTACGAATGCAAAACAACAGAATACCACTACAGGCGCTCACTTGGGTTCCTGAGGGTAAGAGGAAAAAAGGAAGACCAATAGAAATATATAACCAAATTTTGGTGACTGGATGAGCTGACAGTGATTGTATATTAATTAAGTTTGTATATTAATTAAGTTGGTATCTTATTTAAGTTTATAATTTGTATATTGATAAGATTGCAAGAGAATGGCAGACTTGGCAAAATTTAGATCTGCTACAGTGCAGTCGGCAAATGAATTTGGATTAAGTGGGGAGGACCTTATTAAATATGTCACTACTGAATGTGATAAGTTTATAGAAAGAGAAGATAAGAAGTTAGAAACAGAAAGAAAATTACAAATAGAAGCTGATAGGGAGGCTAGGCAAATGGAGGCAGAGGAAAAGAGGTTGCAAATGGAGGCTGAAAAAGAGGAAAAGAGATTGCAAATGGAGGCTGAAAAGAGGAAAAGAGATTGCAAATGGAGGCTGAAAAGAGGAAAAGAGATTGCAAATGGAGGCTGAAAAGAAGAAAAGAGATTGCAAATGGAGGCAGAGGAAAAGAGATTGCAAAGGGAACATGTGTTGAGGCTGAAAGAGCTTGAACTTCAAGCACATGTTACAGTCAATGGAAGTAGCCCAACTACATCTGACACTAGTGCAAGTCATGGTACTTCTAATGAAGCCATGAATTTTCACTTGGATCCATTTGTGGAGAAAGAAGATGATATTGAGTCTTTTTTAAGTAGGTACGAGAGATTAGCTACTAACTATGGCCTAGAGAAAGAGAAGTGGAGCCTTAAGTTATCACAAGGGCTGAGAGGAGCCTCTTACGAAGATTTTGCAAATCGTGGCAGAGAAGACCAAGAAGATTATAAACTCTTGAAGCAGGCATTGCTAGTCCGTTATGAAAAGAACTCAGAATTTTATAGGAAGAAATGTAGAACTGCCAAACTACTTTCTGGAGAGACTTATCACCAATTCTCTGCAATATTAGAAACCTACTTGGAGAAGTGGACTACTCTTGGAAAAACTCAAGACCTAAAAGAAATGGTCATGATGGAGCAAGTAAGAGAGTCTATGCCTCCAGACATGAGAAAATTTCTTATGGAACAAGGTGCAGAGAGATTGGGGGAGATTTTAGCAGTTGCTGAATGATATCAGGTAGCCCAGAAAGAGATAGCAGGAATTAGGAAGAAGCAGGTAGAAAATAGTAGGCCACCCCCAAACCAGGATGAGTATGACAACAGGGACCAACACCAACAACACAAGTACAGACAAGACTATGACAAACCCAGATTTGATCATAGAAACAGGATCCCTTAGGTACAAGATAAGAAACCCTAAAGACAGGGAGATAAGTGGTGTAAAATTTGTAAAATGAACAACCACAATACAATTGAATGTGGTAGGAAAGTCCCTCCATATCACGCTGCATGTATGATAACAGTGGGAAAGGGCACGAAGGAACCGACAGCAAGTCCGGTAGATCTCCATCATCCCCCCATCTGTGAAGAAGTAACTTGTAATGGTACAACTATCAAGTGTCTTTATGATTCAGGATTGGAATTTGACTCAGTTGTGAGTGCAAATCTGGTGCACCCTGATCAGTATACCACAGAAAAAGTGGAGATACAAGGGGCATTAAAAGGAACAGCCACCATGACACTTCCTATAGCCAGAATCAATGTCAAGACTCGCTATGTGGAAGGAGTGATCTGTGCAGCAGTGTGTGATAATCCTAGTTACCCGCTGGTGATAGGAAGGAGGTATGTCGTCTTAGAGAACCCAATTAAACCTGTGATCATGGCAACACTCCAGACCAGGTCAAGCCCTAGGAAGGAGGAGGGAACACCACTGAATATTCATCCTAAAAAGATAGAAAAGGCCCAAGTAAAAGATAAAACATTAAAACCTTGCTTTGGCAAATTGCCAAACAGCCATAACACCCCTAAGAAAGGAGAATTTTATTTAAAGGATGGTTTGCTCTACAGGAAAGCTGGAGCCAAACAAAACCGATATGGACAGTTAGTACTGCCATTATGCTACAGGGACAACGTTATGGAATTAGCACATGTTGATTCAGACGGTGGACATAAGAGAATTGGTACCACTTGTCAACGGACCTCAGTGCAACATTATTATCCAGGTATTACTGAAGACATATTTCAGTATGTGACCACCTGTGCACAATGTAGCAAGGTGACATCCCCAAGTTGGGAAACTCAACAGGACCTAGGAACGCATTGCGGTGAACATAGGCCTGAAAATAAACATAAAAAGGTAGACATCGTGAATAGGAAAGCTCCTTCTCACACACAGTCTTCCATAAAACCAGTTACCATGGCAACTCTCCGTCTCGTACCGAGAGGAAAACGACCCATCCCGCGCCGCCACAATATTGCTCGAAATTCTTGGAACTGGATAAAAATAGTATGGTTAGTCAGCCAACTTTGAAACTGAAACTGAGGGATTCCCCCAGAAAAAATTGGAAGTGGGAGAGTGGGCAATTGGCCTAATGCTCAGCTCATTTCAACATACGGCTATTAAATTAGCATTATGAGGGCACCGGCAACAGGGGTAGTTGGCCGGCCCTACACGGTCCAGTGGAAGTATTGTACAAACATGGACTGAGATATAATGCTACAAGGAGAATTGATTTCTTGGTGCAGGAAATTCATTTCCCCATATGAATCACATTATATCTCCAGTGAGGTTTAGCTGAGAGAACCCTCTGGTGAAAATAGACTCTGACTGGATTTGGGAAATAATTACAGTAACAGAGTCACCAGCGAAACTAAGATAAGGGCATTGCCAGATTCCAGTCAAGCTTGAGCTCAGACCATTGCTTGCTGTTCACGCTTCGGAGAAGCACTATGAATTCCATATGCTGCTTTTTGGGTTGAAGAATACTCCGAGTGTTTTATCCAGGATGATGAGGAAATTACTGGGTCCCTTACATAACTCAGCTATCACCTTTCTTGTTTTTTCTGTATTTTTAAGAAGCTAACAGGGAAATACAAGCAAACAAGTTGCCTCATAAAAGACAAGAATGGAAAACTGCTCAGCAATATACAAGAGCAAATGAAGAGGTGGACAGAATATTTTGAGGACCTTCTCAATAGACCAGCTCCACAAACCCCCCCCCGGACATCCAGCCAGCAGAAGCAGAGCTACAAATTAACGGTGAAAGACTAATGAAGGAAGAAATAAAGAAAGCCATAAAGCTTCGAAGATATGGAAAAGCGTCTGGACCTGATGGCATTCCAGCAGAGGCCATCAAAGCAGATATCGACACTGTTACAGAGATGTTATATAAATTACTTGGTAAAGTCTGAGAAAAGGAAGAGATACCAGCAGAATGGAAGGAAGGATATCTGGTTAATTGCCTAAGAAGAGAAATTTACAAGAGTGCACAAATTATAGAGGAATAATATTACTATCAGTGCCAGGAAAAGTATTAAACAGGATTATCCTTGAGAGATTAAAAGAGTCCATAGACAAAAAACTGAGAGATGAACAAGCAGGTTTTCGACAAAACAGATCCTGTGCAGACCAGATAGCCACTTTGAGAATAATAGTTGAACAAAGTCTGGAATGGAATTCACCACTATACATCGGATTTGTGGAATACGAGAAGGCATTTGACAGTGTAGACAGAGAATCACTTTGGAAATTGATGAGGCATTATGGAGTTCCCCTGAAGATCATCAATTTAATAAAGAAAACATATGAAGACATTACATGCAGAGTTCTTCATGAAGGACAGCTTACAGAACCGTTTGGGAGTGCGACAGGGATGCCTCTTGTCTCCATTTCTTTTCTTACTAGCAATAGACTGGGTAATGAGATCATTGACAACACACAACAGGAATGAAATCCAGTGGACTCTGACTAAGCAGTTGGATGATCTTGATTTTGCTGATGACTTGGCTCTTCTGTCCCATAACCATAATCAGATGCAGGACAAATTGAAAACACTCGATGGGAGTTCACAGCAATTGGGTCTGAAAATACACAGGGAAAAGACAAAGATAATGAGAATAAATGCAGGTAATGATAAAAGGGTTGAAGAAACACCAATACAAGATGTAGAATCGTACACATATCTTGGCAGCAATATAGACAAAGTTGGAGGGACAGACAGTGATATCAAACTAAGAATACAAAAAGCAAGAGGAGCTTTCATTGCATTGGGAAATATATGGAGATCAAGAGAAATCGGATCCAACACGAAAATATGAATCTTCAACTCAAATGTGAAGTCAGTCCTATTGTATGGCTCTGAGACATAGATAACAACAAAGACAACAACCAAAAAGCTACAGACTTTCATAAATGGGTGCTTGCGTAGAATAGAGGGATTAAAATGGTATGACAAGGTTACCAACGTGGAACTGATGACAAGAACTAGACAAGTGCCAGTAGAACAAGAGATGAGAAAAAGACGATGGCGATGAATAGGACACACACTGAGGAAACTTGTTGATAGCATTACAAGGCAGTCCTTGTTCTGGAACCTCAGATCAAGAGGGGCAGAGGTAGGCCAAGAAGCACATGGAGAAGAGAGCTGGAAATAGAGGTGAAAATGATAAGGAGAACGTGGAAAGAGCTTGAGATGATGGCACGTTACATGAGGACTTGGCATGTGTTTTTTTAAGGCCTACGCTAATTTGAGAGTGGAGGGTTATGAATAATATAAAAATTATATACATCATTTATGTCATCATTCACTCCCTGCTCCATATGAAACTTGGGACTACCTCTGCTTTTGATTCTATGAGAAACCCGCATAAAGTAGACGCCAGCTCTAGCAGTAGTGGTTCAGGAAATAATCATTATGTATGCTGAGGTTGCCAGCCTCGTATGACTTGCACTCCCACTAGCAATTTTCACATGTTAATAAATGAAAAATGTAGAATTATAAAATGTACAACTTACCTCACATTCTTGGGAATACAGACTTCTGGCTCAGAGAAACAGACAGAATACTTAAGCAGGTTCCTGAGTTCAATTTCCTTGGAAGCATTTTAGCTGTAAATGGAAGGTTTGTTACTGAAATAACTGACTTGCTTCTCTTCTACCCTGGGGTGTAAAGGTTTCCCAGAGAGAACGTCATATTATCCTATCGGCTGTCTTCCTTCTGGCCTCGTTCCATTCTAGTCCTCAGTCCTTCAGAAGTTGTCTGATGTTGTTCTCCTAGACGAGGTCTGGATCCCTGGCTCTTAGTTTCTGTAGTGGTTTTTGATGTTATTGTATGGTTGTTATGTTACCTAGTGTACTGGATGAGGTCAGCTGTGAAGGCTCCTGAGATAAAAGTTTATGTGAGTTACAGAAGGCCTTTCTGCTACCACTTACGACCTCAAACAGACCTATTCTACTATAATGAATGTTAGCTACGTTAAAAGTCTAGGGTACTGAATGGTGATGTGTAGATAATAAAATACACAGACACACACATGTAAATTCTAAGTCTAATAATGATAATAATAAACTCTATGATACACTGAACTAACACTGGCTGTTAAAGTTTAAGTTTGAAAATTTTTTTTAAAATTTATTAGTCCTGAACCAATTATTTCTTTTGGTCAGAACATACGAAATAATATGTATTTATCAATAAAATGCATATATATATTGCATAATCAATTTAAATTTTTGTACATAGGTATATTATTACAATGGTTAATATTAATAATATCTACAATGTCTTGGGAAAAACTAGCACTGGATGTTTAGTTGGGGTGGCGTCATCATGCCCAATCTATGGCTACAAAGTTCATTGTCCTTGACATATGGACTGATATTAATGTTTATATACAAGATTTTATTTCTTTATTGATAGTGGACACAGTTGATGAATCAGCAGCAGGCCAGGTTTGCACTTATCTGGCCTGTGACGATGTAGTACAGAATTCTGGTGGCCCACTCCTCTCAGTAGCTGGAGTAAAATGTTAGGCTGCACAGACACCCGCTTTTGTACTTCTACAAAAGCATCTGGCACAATCGTAGTGCCAGATCAGAAACTCTGAAACAAAATTTGTGCCATGTGTCAACACTCTATTTACTGCGCCACTCTTACACACAACACCACAAAACAACATTACACAGATTGGGTCAGATCTCTCTGACCAACTTAGCACATCTCACCCAGTTGTTATCAAATAGTACCAGTTTCCCAAGACTGCATTGCATCCGAAATATGTTCAATAGTTTCCTCTTCCATTCAATAAGGTGGGTGATATGTTCCCACTGATGTCAATAATAGATCCGCCTTCCATAGTCTTAGATAGGTTTTCATATATTATTTGTTTGTCTCTAGGTCCTGGACTGCTGCTGGGGACCTAGAGCAAGCACTCACTTGTCGTAATCATTTTTCATGATATGGCAGTATAAATCACTCAAAATATTAAAATAAACAAGATAAATGCTTTTTTCCTTACCACAATTCAGAATTGAGAACACAGTTACTTAGTACTAGCAAAACTCAGCTGAGCTGCTGGCTAGATTAGGGCGTCCCACTGATTTTTATTTAATTATTCCTGGAAATCACATCTAGCAGTACGTACTGTGTCAATGGACAGTCTTCTATCAAATGGCACAAGCGTGCGTCTCTTTCTCAATAATATAAATACTTCTGTCCAATCAACGGACTTCCCCTCTAACTTTTTCAAATATTCAAACTAAAAGTCAAATTTCAGTCCAGTCTCAGTCTAGTATGTAGTATTTTTCCCAAAATTACACTTGTTTTTTGGACTAACTACATGAAAAAACTACACAAACCTGCCCCACTAAGTTATTTTTAGCTGCTATCCTCCGACTTTGCCCCTCGTTCATCTGCAGTTTGATTTTTGCATTTTTAGGCTCAATGTCGCCAAAATGTAACTTTAGTGAAAATATGCACAAAAAACTGTTCGCTAGTCTGATTGGAACAATACGGTCTTTCGTCAATATCTTCCGTGTTATCTGTCCGTCTGTGTAATTAAAAGTATATTATTTCTCTGCTTAAGATGGGCTATCAAACTAGCTAGGTTTTATTTTCATAACTTTATTATTAAAGAAAACCCTACTTTTCTCAAGGTTATTTTTTTGAAATTTGTTTTTGAACCTTCGTCCACGGCGTTTGCCGCTGTATTCAAACAAAACAACTAATTACCGTAAAACGTCCAAGATACGACTGTTTCTAACAAGAGCTAAGGTCGTTTTTCTACCAATTCCTTACATTGTGTCAACTAGTGGCGTGATTTTTCCTTTAAACTACAAATTGCGTCTTTTTGCATTTTTTTTATTCAAACACGTGTTTCGACCGTCATAATTTTTTTCTTTTATCTCCGTTTCCCTCCCGTCTAAAAGGGTAAACCGTTTAGTCTGCATGTTCCAACTAGTTAGTTTCAATGGCGCTAGAAAACGCTGGCGTAGGCGAGAATGTATCCTCGTATCTTACGTATAATTTTATCCCCACATGTTATCTTACCCGTTATCTTTATAATTGGAGGTATTTTAACGTTGCATCACTGTATTTTTCACCACAGTTTCCCATACTTGTCCGTGGTAGCCGATCTTCTTCCATTAAAAATTGAAACAATATATCAAAACGTCAGTGCAGTGACTTACCAACTGTCACCACCAATAAAACATTCGAACACTAGTGTGGAAACTAAACGATAGCTGATGAATATTATATTCTTACCATATCTTTGCTTTCAGTGAACCACATGGCCATGAACAAAGCACAACAGGGGAAAAACAAATCCTGTGAGATGAGATGTCTAAGTACAACTAGGAGAGGCAGTATGAGAAATTGCGACATAGAAACTTGTAGAACTCACACCTTGCATCAAGTATAGTGATTGATTAACTAGATAAGCTCGTCACTCTTTAGCAGTGCATCAAGTAATTAGGGACACTGAAAAGTGGTTTGGCCTTCTTATGAGAATGGAACCCGATAAATTACCACTACGTGCCTACAACACTAGAAGATCTAGGTTCAAAGCACGGTGAACACCAAGAGGCAGACGGATAGACAACATCACAGACATCCTACAACAGCAAGAGCTCACAGCAGCAAAAGCGACACACGTGGCTCAAGAACGTAAACATCAGCTCCACAATTCGCTTCACGGCAACAGTGGAAGGAAGAACATAAGTAAAGTAAGTCATGAAGAGTTAAACAAAAACATAAGTAAAGTAAGTCATGAAGAGTTAAACAAAAACATAAGTAAAGTAAGTCATGAAGAGTTAAACAAAAACATAAGTAAAGTAAGTCATGAAGAGTTAAACAAAAACATAAGTAAAGTAAGTAATGATGAGTTAAACAAAAACATAAGTAAAGTAAGTCATGAAGAGTTAAACAAAAACATAAGTAAAGTAAGTCATGAAGAGTTAAACAAAAACATAAGTAAAGTAAGTCATGAAGAGTTAAACAAAAACATAAGTAAAGTAAGTCATGAAGAGTTGAACAAAAACATAAGTAAAGTTGAAAGTTAAAAAAAACATAAGTAAAGTAAATCATGAAGAGTTAAAAAAAAAAAAAACATAAGTAAAGTAAGTCATGAAGAGTTAAACAAAAACATAAGTAAAGTAAGTCATGAAGAGTTAAACAAAAACATAAGTAAAGTAAGTCATGAAGAGTTGAACAAAAACATAAGTAAAGTAAGTAATGAAGAGTTAAACAAAAACATAAGTAAAGTAAGTCATGAAGAGTTGAACAAAAACATAAGTAAAGTAAGTCATGAAGAGTTAAACAAAAACATAAGTAAAGTAAGTCATGAAGAGTTAAACAAAAACATAAGTAAAGTAAGTAATGAAGAGTTAAACAAAAACATAAGTAAAGTAAGTCATGAAGAGTTAAACAAAAACATAAGTAAAGTAAGTCATGAAGAGTTAAACAAAAACATAAGTAAAGTAAGTCATGAAGAGTTAAACAAAAACATAAGTAAAGTAAGTCATGAAGAGTTAAACAAAAACATAAGTAAAGTAAGAATGAAGAGTTAAATAAAAACATAGGTAAAGTAAGCAATGAAGAGTTAAACATAAACAAAAACATAAGTAAAGTAAGTAATGAAGAGTTAAACAAAACAATAAGTAAAGTAAGTAATGAAGAGTTAAACAAAACAATAAGTAAAGTAAGTAATGAAGAGTTAAATAAAAACATAAGTAAAGTAATTCATGAAGTTAAAAAAAATGTAGTCATGAAGAGTTAAACAAAAAAACATAAGTAAAGTAAGTAAAAGAGTTAAACAAAAACATAAGTAAAGTAAGCAATGAAGAGTTAAACAAAACAATAAGTAAAGTAAGCAATGAAGAGTTAAACAAAAACATAAGTAAAGTAAGTCATAAGTTAAAGTAAGTAAGTCATGAAGAGTTGAAAACAAAAAACATAAGTAAAGTAAGTCAAAAAGTTAAACAAAAAACATAAGTAAAGTAAGTCATGAAGAGTTGAACAAAAACATAAGTAAAGTAAGTCATGAAGCATAAGTAAAGTAAGTCATGAAGAGTTGAACAAAAACATAAGTAAAGTAAGTCATGAAGAGTTAAACAAAAACATATAAGTAAAGTAAGTCATGAAGAGTTAAACAAAAACATAAGTAAAGTAAGTCATGAAGAGTTAAACAAAAACATAAGTAAAGTAAGTCATGAAGAGTTAAACAAAAACATAAGTAAAGTAAGTAATGATGAGTTAAACAAAAACATAAGTAAAGTAAGTCATGAAGAGTTAAACAAAAACATAAGTAAAGTAAGTCATGAAGAGTTAAACAAAAACATATAAGTAAAGTAAGTCATGAAGAGTTAAACAAAAACATAAGTAAAGTAAGTCATGAAGAGTTAAACAAAAACATAAGTAAAGTAAGTAATGATGAGTTAAACAAAAACATAAGTAAAGTAAGTCATGAAGAGTTAAACAAAAACATAAGTAAAGTAAGTCATGAAGAGTTAAACAAAAACATAAGTAAAGTAAGTCATGAAGAGTTAAACAAAAACATAAGTAAAGTAAGTAATGATCATCATCAGTTGCCATCTCCACAACGAAGGTTGGCTGTAATGGATCTCCAACATCTTCTGTCTCTTGTCTTGGTGGTGCACTCTGATAGACTCTTTCCTGTCCATCTCTTGATGTTATTTTCCCACTTATAGCGCTGTCTTCATCTTGCACGTTTGCCTTCAACTCTCCCTTCTGTTATGGTCTTCTGCAAGGTGTTATGCCTTTTTATGTGGCCAAAGTATTTTAGCTGCCGAACTTTGATCTCCCTCATTAGTTCTCTTTTCATACCTAGATTTTCTAGGACCTCCTTATTTGTTTTCATCTCTTTCCATGAGATACGCCCCATTCTTCTATATATCCACATTTCAAGAGCCTCAATTCTTTCCTCCAAATGCTTATTCATCGTCCATGTTTCCGCACCATACAGAAATGCAGAATATATATAACACTTTATGATTCTCAGTTTTAATTTGTGAGATAACTGTTTAGATGTCAGTATATGTTTCATGTTGTTGAATGTAGCTTTGGTCATTGTAGCGAGAGGTTTGGATGTTATGAATTAAGTATATCCTGGACCCATAGGTGTATCAGAGGATACCAGGATAGTGCCAGATAAGAGACTGGTCTTATAAGTAATACCCCATTCTCTGAAAAGAGCAAGGATGTATAGACATCAAAGTAGGGTCAAGCTATGTAAGTTCCCAGAGCAACAGATGATGATGATGTACTCTTAGTCCCTAACTGCTACCTCTCTAGATCCCACAAAGATTAATGATTAATGTTTGATTTGACTTGTTATCTAGGGGTAATTTTAATAATATAATATAGTAATAAATTTCAAAACAGAACTTAAACTTTAATAAAGGTATCAAGCAAGCCTGAATGAAAGTTACAGTATTTACAATTTAATTGTCCTGCACCGTAATATGTTTTCGGGCAGGAATGATCAAAAGAATTGAAATGATATTTACAGATCAAAATGAATAAACTGGAAATTCTTTTCCATAATTGATAATGTTCCAAGGAATAAACTAAAATACACTTTCTGTTCTTCTTGATGTTAACTTCAATATACTGTTCTATAGGTTTTTAATAAGATACTCTATGTCCTTTCTAGTTGTCATCCTTGAGAGTTTTATTTGTTGTACGTTTTAATTGTGGTAATAAGCTGGATGGGTTGTTTCGTGGACCTTAATGGCCACTCATCTTTATATGCTGGTAATCTTTACTTCACAAGACAGGACTCCCCAACTTGCAGCTTCTGGTTATGAATTAGGGAGTACAGTTCTATATTTATGCAGAGCTTTCGTCTCCAACAGTCTTCTTCCAGAATAGATGCAGCTTCAATGGTACGGTCGAGACAAAACCTGGAATAAAGGATAACCCTTTCCCTATAGGTATATGCATCAATCCACATACACATATACAACATCACAACTTACTCTCTCTGGTCTGGTGCTAACAGGTTGCACAGGACATATAACCTCTTTTCCCACAGCCAGTTCCATTTGAATATTCTTTTTCCATGCTTATTCTATGATAGAGTCCTTAGCCCATGATTGGCTTCCATACAATGTTTTGGTTAAGTACATAATCATAAGTGACAACTTGAATACTTCATGCCAACAATTCCTGTACTCCTATCTTACGTACATGATCAATGTGTAACTCCAGGAGAAAATACTCAATCAAACACACTAACAGACTTACAAGTACAATGCTCACTTGTGCCATAATTAGCAAATATCTTATACTGTTTCCATTTCTGGCCTGTCGTATTTAAAACTACACACTTTTACAACTGGGCCAATATGGCAGCAACTGTCCTGTGGTTTCACTTCCTACACATACCCGAACACATGTCTGTAATACACAGGCAATTGATTACTAATACACACAGACACAGACACAGACACAGACACAGACACAGACACACACACACACACACACACACACATATATATATATATATATATATATATATATATATATATATATATATATATATATATATATATCTTACCATCAGGCATACAATACATAGGCTGAACCAGCCTTCAAAGGCAATCTTAAGGTAGTAGTATACCCAGAAAAGGTTAAAAAAAATAAAAATCCAACAATTTTCATTTTCATGCTTTAAATCATAGTCAACATGTTCTTGAACTAAAAATAATTCATAGAAGCTTAGAGATACTCTGGTTTGATAGGAATCAGTGTTTTTCTACACACACCCCCTTGAATGATTTGCATAGCAACCAATGTTTATGGTTGGTTACCATGTGAATAATGACCCAACATGAAGGTGCGTAATTGTAAAACTGCGAAATTATAATTATACTGAGGCAACAGGAAAAAGATATTTATAATTTTTCCACGGGGAATCACTCAATGATTTCGTATGAATTTTTCAAAAGTGTGTGTCTAGAAAGCGTTGATCGTAAATTTCAACATTTGTTACATGCATTGTGCATTTTCACCAACATCAACTCTATTTATTGCTAGTTTTATACTGATTCTGTATAATAGTAGTTAGCAGATCTTCTTTTGTTCATAATGGGAAATAAGACAAAGACTGGGAGGCGTGTACACCAACAAACCGTTGCCTGAAAATGAGACACCTATTGTCGATAGTGACGCTATAAAGCGTCTGTGCTCCTCAGCAAAGAATATAAAGGTCATAACGGTCCAAGAAAGTGAAGGACAAGCTAAAAATGACAACAGAGGAAATGGGTTTATCCTTATGGATGTAAAACTACTGTTTGGGTTTTTATGCGCTAACTTTAGATGTGACAAATGTTATCAGTACTCACTGACCTGTGAGATCGTCGAAGAGACTCGGAATGGCTTTTGTCATGAAATCAGTATCAAGTGCACAAACTGTGGCGAATGGAATGCAAATTTCAATACTTCTGATGTTTCATCTTCAGCTACTCACAAACAAAGAAGTAAATGTGCGAATGGTGGCATTTGTGCGTTCTATTGGGAAAGGACACAGTGCATTGCATAATTTTTCGATATACATGAACACAAGTCAACCCATGGCAAAGAAAGCATACAGGAGAACGCTGCACAGGATCTATTCAGCAAGTAAGGACATTGCAATGGAAAGACCCTGAGAGCACTGAAAAGGGGATTCATAGACACTGCAGCTGCAGTAGAAGGAGACCTTTATTCAACAGGAGCTCATTAAACTTCATTTTGTGAGTTCTTTTCTGTTTTTCTTTGTTTTCTCGGAATTGTCTTTTTAGCATAATTGGTGATCTTTGAAACAAGATATCTCTGGATCTGTACATTCAATTGACATGAAAACTAACACAGTTGGTTGTCATATAATCTTACAGATTCTGACCTAAACTGGATACAATTGAATTCAAAGTTTTAGTTTTATGACCATCATGCATATATAACGAGGCACAAATATCAAACATTCTAGAAATATAAATTTTGAAAATTCATTAAAAATTAACCTCTGTCATTTTAGTTCATGACCTCACGCTATATATAATGATTCAATTGGCCAAGTATCAGTCAGATCCTTGTACAAATAACATAGTTATGATGTTTTAAAAAAGGTGTATAATTTATTCACTACGGCGGCCATATTAGATAGCTAATTTGCATAATTAATGAGGTCATTATGTGGACAAACATTTTAAGTCCATACTAACACTATACCCATGGTTGTTTGATTCTGAAAGGAAAATTTGAGTTTTTTACCCTATCAAGGTATCCTACTACCTTAAAGCCGCTTTCAGGTCAGATCGGCAAAAGCCTTAGCATGCACAGTCTCTAGATTCAAACCGCTTGGTACTGTTTTTTTAAAAATTGTGGCAAAACTTCCTAGGCCCCCGGTCTATTCATAGTGATACGACTGGCCAATCAGAGCACAGTCCAAAAATATTTTGAGATTTTAATTTAAACGGTTTTCTAACTTGCCTGTACAAAGTGACTAATCTTATTTATTTAATATTACAGTTATTATTGAACCGATTTTAATTATTTAAAGTGATAATTAACCGGCCAATTAATCTCTACCGTTCTATATGTTTATTATTGCGCTATTTCCTTGTATGTTAATAAAATTAATTTTTAAGTAATTAAATCATGGTTTACACTGATGTAACAATATAATAAAAATCAATTTTTCTCTTTAAATAACTTATTTTTATGAGGCTGGCGTTGTACCTAATTATAAAGTAATATATCAGATGTTATAATAACTATGTATTTATTTTTATTTATCGCTATTATTAGAGAAATAAAATAACTCCTTCCCGTCAAAAACACAGATTAGGCCCTTACTGCTTAATCCAAAAAGTTTCTTTATAGACACAAGAAAAGGAGCGTTCGGATTGGCTAATATATTTTGGACTGTTTTTCTCATATTGAGCGCAGAAATTATGACTGTGTTGTTAATACAGATTCAAATCACGAGAGCCATTCCTATTCTCTTCTTGATTTCTGTTTCACATCTGCCATCTTCTGTTATTATATGACCAAGATATACGTAGCTCTTGACTTGTTTCAGGATTTTCCCATTTACGCTTATCTTTAATGTGGGTTTATCGTCTGTTTTGCTAATTATCATAGTTTTTGTTTTCTCAATATTAATGTCGAGTTCATATTCATGACTTATACTGTTCACTTGCTTCACTAGTTCTTGTAACTCTTGTTCGCTTTCAGCTAACAACACGGCATCATCTGCATATCTAAGGTTGTTTATTGACCTTCCACTGATGTTCAGTCCTGGTATTTCTTGTATCTGTTTGAAAATTTTTTCCGTGTATAAATTAAATAGGCAGTGGGATAGCACACAACCTTGTCTGACACCTCTTTTTATGTCTATGTATGATGAATAATTCTTCTAGATCTTACTGTGGCAGTTTGCTCCCAATATAAGTTACTGAGAATTCTTATATCTTATCCATCAATACCTATGTCTTCGAGGCATTCAATTATTTTCTCATGACGGACTCTGTCAAAAGCCTTCTTATAGTCAATGAAGCACATGTACATACTTTTTTGGACCTCTGTATATTTTTCTGCTAATGTTCTTAGGCAAAATATTGCCTCTTGTTCCACTGTTCCGTCTAAAACCAAACTGTTCTTCATGGATTTCGCTGTCTTATTTAGTTTTTTTATTCTTTCCTGTATGATTTTAAGCAGTATCTTAATCGCATGACTCATCAGGCTGATTGTTTTGAAGTCTGAACATTCTGCTGCATTTGGTTTTTAGGGCTATGTTATAAAAACTGATGTCTTCATGTCGTGTGGTATTGTGGTAGTTTAATTGATTCTCAACCCAACTTCTAACCCAGATTCTTTTGCTTGTGTGATTGTTGTTACGTTGAACCTTGTGTATGTTCTCGACTTAATGATGACCGTAATGTTCCTGTCTTATGTTCGCTGACAGTAATTGTAGACCCAGTACCTTTGTGGCCTACCTTGTTCCTATGACCACTGAATGAGATCAAATTATCTGACAACTATAATACTTGGAAGGACTTGACGACTCAGAGCTGACAACCAAAGTTCTTTATTAGTTGTCAAGGAACATATTCACAAATTGGCTACCTCTGAGCCTGATTATCAATAAATATACATATGAGACTTCATTGATGACACTCCTACATCACTTACTGCACTGGTCAGGAACTAATGTTATTATATCTCTTGATTAGCTCAGGATCTCTGCTGCCTTCTTTGTTATTCTATCTACCCATCACTACTACACATCTCTACTGATTAATGGGCTGTTCTCAATCTATTAAAGTAAGCTTCGAAGTATTGTCTGGGTAAACTTCCAGTGCTGGTAACTTATTCTTAGCTATAAACTGTTCCTAGTAAATTGTCTACACGTCCGACACTGGACTACAGTTCTAACACTTTTTTTTGTCTATCCACGCTCGTTAAATATGCGAGTGTTTACATACCAGGATGAACTGCTGGCGTTATTTGCTGGACACCGCTCGACATGAAAAACTATTTGTTCTGGAAATATCTTGCATCAGTCTTCTTCTCTTCTTCTCTGCACACTGCAGCAGTACCATAAGCAACATGGCACTTCAGCTGTCTATAACATGGTAGATGGTCGTTACGGTTAGTCTAATTTCTAACCCGCTCTCAGCTGACGACCATTGAAGAGTGATCTCTGCTCTTCTCTCAGCTCACTTATTTCTCGTGCTCCGGTGACGTCAGAGCTAAGTCTTACTACTCATAAATTATTCTTACTTAGACATATCTCAGTTCTTTTCCTTTCCTATCACATTACCTTCCCTATCCTAAAAAAAAGATTTGTCCCTGTGGACACATTTTTCTCTCCCCTTAATTACTACACCTACCTCTACCCTAAACTCAATATGTCTACTTCCTTGACCAGTACTACTATACATAAACACTTAAATCAAATATATATATCAACATTCTACTACCTCATCATATTGTAATCATATGAAGCTGGCCACCAAACATAATCTGTAATCACTACTAACTGTGACCTATTTATACCTTGTACACTTCTTTCATCCACAATTTGTTATAACTTTCACACTCCATTTTCACTCTCAACCTCACCATTCCCTACTTTGTTTCTGAGCTCAACATTTTTTTTTCATTTGCTGTCATATCCAAATCATGACCTACCGAGCATCATCATACTCGTACTCACTTTCTTATTTACTTTTTTTCTGTAGTTAACACGTTTTCACACAATATACTGTAACTGCCTGTTACACTAAATTTATAATATATACCATCGTTAGTGACCCATTTAAACATCATGGTGTCACTAATTCTTTATTCTTGCTATCCCCCTTGGCCAACTTCCGCCTATCTGTTGGACCTAAAAATAAAATTATGTGGTCCCCTAATACGAACTACTTCCGTTTCCGTATCGTCTATCTATTCCTAACTCTTTTAATCTTCTTTTTTATTTCTTTATCTTCACGTGCCTGTGCACTCATCTGTCCTACTTTCCGTATTCGTGTATTTTAATCTCTTTCTTCCCTACTCTTTTGTTCCTCATAACATTCTGCCCTTTTTCGTAAACCTTCTCTCACTACATTAGTTCAGTCCAGAACTCACATTCACCTCTTGTCGTCTCACTTATAATTCCTCCGTTATATGTTGGTTACATTTTGCTTTCTGATGAACCTTTCTCTATATCTCTGCCCTTTTACACATGGCTTCTCCCAACATACTTATGTGTACTCTCCATGTATCTCTCTGTTATATCTCTATGGTTTCGCAAAACTTCATTGTCTCTGCCATCTCCCATGGCCTCTGCTCGTACCTCTCTACACTCGAGTCTTAATTATTCTCTCTCTTCCTGCAGTAATCTATCATTCAAATCTACTCAGCTTCTTAATATGTTCAGTGTAAACTAATTGCATCTAGTTTCCCCACAACTAGACTTCCGCTGCAATTTCTACTTCTCTCCTTCTCCCATGTATCTCCTCTACCTCTTGTTCCCTCATTGGATCTGTACTCTCCAATTTCTCAATTATACACTCTATTCATCTCCAAATATTTCTCCCCATCACTTATTTCTCAATATCTCTATCTTCATTATTCCTACCGTCGTCACCACGGCTTTTCACATAATTTCCGCCATGCTACATCTACTTCTTTTCTCTTAACTCTTCTTTACTGATCTCCTCCTGTACTGCAGTACCCTATTGGTCAGGTGTACTCAGTTTACCTCATCTGTGCGGTATAGACCAATCATACTTGTCTCTTCAAGACCCGCAACCGCCGCCATCTTGTACCGTATACGTTATGCTATGCCTTTGCTCACATAGCCTCCTCCTCCTCACTCCCTACTTACTCATAAACTCTAATATCTTCATCATTGTGGCTTCCTTGGTTCTGAGCGTCTCCAACGCTATCTGTTTATCTATATCTTGTGTCTCCTGCCCTCTTGTGACTTCCGCAACGCTTTGCTTGTTCTCTACTTCTCTATCTCTTGTATTCTCCGAGTTTTTCTCAACCTCCCTACTTCTTACTTCATTAACCGTTTGCTTCGGTTTCTCTTCTACTGTTTCATATCTCATTTGCCCTGAGTTTCCCTCAGGTTCTCTACTCTTTAACTCTTCGCTACCTCGATCTCTACTTATATAACCCTCTTGCTGCGTCTTTTTTTCACTCAGTGGTATCCTGGATGCTCTGACACTGCCACTAATTGATGTGTCTCTGCTTCTATATCTTTCTTTCCCGTTTTTCACTGGGATTCTTGATTTTCTTATTTCTCTTCTGCTACTACTTCTTCCCTCCTCCTTTCTAGCCTCCCGGCTCTTTGATCGGTACTCCCTTCGATCCGTATTTCTCATAATCTCTTCCTCTCTGCTTCTATTTCTCAGCCTATCTCGGCTCTTGGATCAGTATTCCCCTCGATCCGTATTTCTTCTCTCTTCGTTTGTCAACTCTTCATATTTTCTATCCACTGATTCACAAAACGCCTCTATATGTTCCTTCTCTCTTCTATTACTATTTACTGCCTTATTCTTCTTACTAGATCTCACATCTACCTGTTCTACCTGTATCAACTTTTCGAGGCGCCTTCTATAATCTGATGAATTGTCTGTAGACGACTCACATCTCTTCGTCTTTTGTGTACTCCCTTCCTCTATCTCTCTTCTATGGGATCTCTGTTTGCTATGTCTGTGACACTCGTCACTCTCCTCAGACGACGTACTGTCTGAGTCACTTGACATCGATACCTCTTCCGGAGTCCTTCTCTGTCTGCTCCTATTTTCTACATAATTAATCGTTTTCCGACCCTTTCCTCGTGTCAGTCTATCGTCTTCTTGTATTTCCCTGTGTCTGCCTCTCCACTTCGGGAGTACCTGCATTTGTGCTGTATTTCTTATCTTCTCGAGTGGCATATTGTATTCTGACGAATCGTCGGATGACGTATAATATCTCTTCTTTCCAGTCTAATGTCTCTCGCCCTGTCCTCCTGATCGTCTGTTTGTGTATTTTCTTCCATCTCTTCTTCTTCCTGCTGATTTTCTTGTTGCCTCTCCGCTTCCTGCAACTGTCGTAATTGTTTCTCTTGCTCTGCTAATCTATGTTCTCTCTCTTTCAATCTCTGTACATATTCCATGAGCGGAATGTCCTCTTCACTCTCTGAGTTATCTCTTACATTTCTTAACCTCCTTAATTCTTCTGGTATAGTTCTGTCACCTTCTCCTCTCTCCGACGTTCTCGCCTGATCACGCTGTACATCTTCCTCTTCTTCCTCTATTTCTACCTCTGTCTGCTTTCTCTGTCTATTTCTCCCTGTATCCTGTTTCTTATTTTCCTCGCTTCCTCTTTCCCGTTCCTCATGTTTGTTTTGTGAATAGTTAAAAATTCCAGATCTTTGGTTTGGGTTTTTAGGTTGTGTATGTATCTCCGCTCTGGTAACTATCTGACTTCCACCTGTGCCTGGTCTGTATGACTCTTCCGGAGAACTTTCTTTTGATGTAGTCTCATCTGTGTCGTCTGGTACCACTACATAATTGGTCTTCCTCTTGTTCTGTTCCTGCGGTGGTATGTCTATAGGTTTCTGCGTTTGTAACCTTAGATGTTGTACATGCGCCTTGATGGTTTTATTTTGATCTTGTTTCCATATTTGATATGTTGTTTCTGAAAGGCGTCGTAACACCTGCCAATTCCGAATCCAGTTATGGTCTAGTTTTCCACTCCTAACGTTTTTCCTATAGAACACTATGTCTCCCGGCTTGAATTCCTGTGCAACTGCATTTTTATTCGCATTTCTTTGCCTCCTTTCAAAATCTTTCTTGATGTTCCTTTGTGCTAAGGTGTGTGCTCTGTGCTTTTCCCGGACCAGTATTTCCATGGGGTCCTCTCCCATATATTTGCTCCTTGGCTGCAGTATAGTATCCATTGGCATCACTGGTTCCCTGCCGTACATCATATAAAACGGCGACATTTTTGTGGTTTCACTAGTGTTCATCTGGACTACTTCTAGTGCCTGCGGTAAATACAGATCCCAATATTGCGGTTTTCCTTCTACTTCCTTCGCCATGATGTTATGTAAGGTGGAATGGAGGCGTTCGTTCTTTCCATTTCCCTGGGGCCGATAAACAGAATTTCTAATATGTTTAATGTTCCACTGATCTACAAATTTCTGGAACTCTGTTCCTGTAACCACCTTGCCATTGTCCGTAAGTATGGATAAAGGACATCCGTGTCGAGGGATAAATTCCCTAGTTATAATTTGCAATATGTTGTTAGCCGTAGCTTCGCTGAGTGGATAAGATTCTGGCCAACCTGATAGCATATCCATTATATGTAGTATGTATTTATTACCCATTAATGTTGTTGGATAAGGTCCAGATATGTCCATGCTGATCTTTTCCATCGTATAATTTGGCGTATCCATCTGTTGTGTGGGATACTTCAATGCTCTCAAGTTCCGTGTTTTACATGTGATGCACGTGTCCACATAAGATACTATATCACTATTCATCATGTGCCAATAATATCTCTTTTTAATGACGTCCAACGTCTTGTCTCTCCACATGTGACCGTTATTGTCATGATAAGCTTTGAGTACTTTCCTTACAAGATGTTTTGGAATATATTTCTTCGGCAAACCATCTCCTTTCGGGTTAATGTATTCCGTCACATTGTCAAGAGGGTTTATCCTAAAGTTCTTCGCCTCTTTATCTTCATTCCATATTTTCCTTTTCATCCGCCTAATCTCTGGATCTTTGTCCTGCTCCTTCTTGAAGTCGATAACTCCCAGTTGTGGATCTTCTTCTGACTGATCCTCATCCGTTCCTGATATTGACTGTGTCTCCATTCTATTTGAATTTATTATGTTGATCTGTTTGAAACGATCATCTATCTCCGGCGTATCATCCCCTTCTATTGTCATCCCATTCTGGTACGGTATTCTTGACAATAGATCCGCGCACGTATTGTGGGTACCTTTGATGTATTCTATTTTCATGTTATAGCTTTGTAAGTTCAACGCCCACATTTGCAATCTCCTTGGCTGATCTTTCGCTTTAGTTAACCATGTCACTAGTGGCTGATGGTCTGTTTTAACCGCAAATGGCATTCCCCTTAGGTAAAAGTCCAATTTCTGTACTGAATAGTGGATGGCAAACGCCTCCATCTCTATGGTAGACCATTTCCGCTGCGTTTTGCTCAGCGCATGTGATAGAAATACTAGAGGTTTCTCGTTTCTCACGTTCTTCAAAACCGGTTCCTCATCTTCCTTTGCCGGTTGTACTAAGCATGCCCCTATCGCTGTATCTGACGCATCAGTATACAATATCATTTCCCTATTCGGGTCTTGATGTGCTAGATATGGGATTTCTGTTAATGCGTTCTTGAGGTACTCGAAAGCTCTCTGGCAGTCTTGTGTCCATTTGAACCTGGCAAATTTCCTTGTGAGGCTTATCAAGGGTTCCGCTGCTTGTGAAAAATTTACGATATGGTTCCGAAAATACCCACATGTTCCTAAGAATCTCCTCGTTTGGCGGACATTTGTTGGTGCTGGCATTTGTCTGATGGCTCGTACTTTCTCTTCATCTGGTCTAACCCCTTTCCTATTGATTACAAACCCTAAGTATTTAATCTCTTGCTGTAAGAAGTTGCATTTGCTCAGTTTGAGTTTCACATTGTGATGTCGTAATCTATTAAATACTTTCTCTACATGGTATAGATGATCTTCCATCGACCCCGTCGTATGTACCAGTATATCATCAATGTATGCTGTAGCGAATGCTTGCATCTCTTGAAGTACTTCGTTCATTAATGCCACATATGTCGTCGGGCTTCCTTTCAATCCAAAAGGCATCACGTTCCAAGAAAACGTTCCGACGTGTGTGCAAAATGTGCTCTTCCTTTTGGCGTCTGGTGACATTGGGATGCACCAGAATCCTGACCTCGCATCTAAAGTTGTAAACCATTGTGACTTCCCCAGTGTTGCCAATATGTCATCTATTCTAGGCATCTGATACGATATCGTTTTTGTAATCTTGTTTAACACCCGGTAGTCGCAACAAAATCTGTTGTTTCCGTCTTTCTTCTCAACAATGACTATCGGTGATGCCCACTCTGACCTGGACCGTTCGATTATTCCCGCCTGTAACATGTCTTGTATCGCTCGTTCTACTACCTGTCTGTTCTTTAGTGGCGTACGATATGGTTTCATGCTAATAGGCTTGTCCGTCGTTGTTTCTATTTCCATCTGCACTGTGTTTGTTCTCCCTAGCTCCATGTCACTCAGCGCAAATACATCATGATGTTTCGTGATAAAGTCATGTAATCTTCTTTTGTTTTTGAGGTCTGTTCTTATCTGTGACTTAATCTCCTTCATCCTATCCTTCATTCTGTTCTGTTGTATATTTCGTCCCTGCATTCTATCTCTTTGTTGACTGCTTCCAGTATCATATAACTTCCTATCCGTATGTCTATCTCTGAAGCAGGGTTGTCGACTCCTTCCTTGAACCATTTCTATCCTATGTACTCGATCGTATGTGTAATACGGTCTGTGACAATTGTTTGTCCATCTGGTGTCTCTTTCTCTGTATTCTCTGCGATTGTTGTTTCTATTGCTCTATCTTCTTTCCCTCCACATGTGTTCCTGTTCTCTACATGCTAGACAATTACTGGTATTCATATAATCCCGTCTTAACTGTTGCCTACCCCTCCTAGTGTATGTTTTCCTATCTCGGATACCACTATGTCTATCTTTCCTTTCGTTGTATTTCTCCTGTCTTTGTCTGCTGCCTTCAGTGTGTGACATGTGTTGTACTCTCCCCACAATGAATCCTCTTGGTATCGTGACATGCTTTGCTACTGTGTTGAGTAGCATAACTGGAAATTGAGACTTGTTTCCTATCACTACTATGCCCTCCGTCATGTTTATGCACGGTTCATCAGCTATGTCTGCATCCTGGAATTCCACTGTTCTGACCGTCTGTCCAATTTTATAATATGGTGACCTCTTGATTTTTCCTGTGACTATGTTCATCGTATTCGAACGTAAAGCAATCGGTTTCTGTAATCTTATCACTGATGCGATATGCATATCATCCTGCATGTCAATGTATTCGTCTTGAATCCTTAACTTTTGTATGTCAAAATACAATCTTACGCTGTATTTCTTCATAAAATCCCTGCCTAATATGCAATTCCGTGACATACCTTTCACTATAACAAAAGTTTGCATCAATGACTTCGTTCCAATGTTAAACCGTAGCGTTGACATTCCCATCACCTTTAACCTTTCACCTGACACTGACGTGAGTTGCATGCGTATTTTTTCCAATTTGGGTGGCTGACGTAGCTGTTTATACAACCCAAATCTTAATAAGCTAACACTAGCACCTGAATCCAAGAGACTTCTGACCTTTCTGTCACCTATTGTTATCAAACACGAACTCGGATCTGTATGGTACGTTTCGTTCACTGTTGATATATCTCCATTCTGTTTCCTTATCCTTGCTTTTCTCTCTATATGTACCTGCTTATTCTCCTGAGACCTATTTTTTGTCCTACCCATGTCAGTCTCCTTTACTGAGTAGGTCTGCCTTTTCCCTGACTATTGTATCTACTGTAACGAGGCGTCTCGAAAGCCCTCGTGCGGTGCGTGCATGAGTGTGCCCCTTGAGTGTGGGTGTATTGAGGTTGACACCAAGTGTCGTCCCTGTCCCTACACATAGCCTGACGTGGACCATGATAACTACCCATATGTGTAGCCCTACTGCTTTGATACCTGCGTAGTGGTCTCCATGTACACACGCTAGCTCTGTGTCCCCGTTGATGGCAATTGTAACATTCAATGTCCCGCAACAGTCTGCTACCTGTTTGTTGTCTTCTTACAGTATCTATCTCCATAGGTTCTTCTTCATCAAACCTTGCCTGTTCTACTCTCAACTCAAACCTTCTCCTTATGCTTTCTTCTGCAATGGCAGAAGCCATAGTGTCTTTTAACGTCTTATGATCTTTCCTTATTAAGTGGAGTTTGATGACATCGCTATATAATCCGTTTACGAAGATGTAGCAAAGTTAGATTTTGCTGGGGAGGTTATGATGTTATCCTAAAAGAATGAAATCCGTGTATGTATTAACCGTGTGAGGTCAAGCACATGTAGGCCCCTGACTCTATAAATGATGATGATAAATTATGTTCAAGGAACCTAACGCTACCTCACTAGATCTCACACGGTCACTATTTTGGCTCTAGTGTCTGGTGTATGATGTACCTAGTGTCTAGGGGAGAAATGAAATGATGGTACACAACACAAAAACACTTTAAGTTTCTATGAGGAAGTGAATAAAACCTGTGGTTAAGTTTTTCTTTAAATTTGGAAATTTTTTTGTACAATTTATTTTGCCTGTCCAGTCATATCGTTTGGACAGGTCTTTGAAAATGAGGACAAGATAGTTTACATAAAAGATTAACTAAAATTGTGTGGACAATCTGCCCAAATAACTACAATGTTAATATATGTCTTTCCTGTTGGAATGTTCACAGCTTAAATTTATTCTTCTAAGAGAGAGAGAGTCACTGTGTATGAGGGGCTGTATCATCATCATACCCCATCACTTCCTGAGTATGAATCGAAATAATAGTGTTTATTTAACACGAAACTGTCAGATATACCCAGGTCCTTAACATTTTACCTGGGGTTTCTTGTTGAAAGATAAGATATTGTGTAGTTGCAGAAATATCGATATCACATCACACGCTCAAGCTCCTGCTGTTATCTCTTGAAAGCATACATGCAATTTCGGAGACTTCTTGGCGTTATCGTCACTCCTCAGGTTTCCTGTCACCAGCTGGCAACAGGAAACAAAACCTCACAAATCAAGAAATATAAACAAATGACGCTGACTTTGCAAAGAAATGGCCTCAGTTTCTTCTGCTCCGTCCAGACTGTGAAATACTTATTTAGTTATTTAATTTACTTTTAAATTTTATCACAGCTGTTCTCAGCGTATCTGAATAAAAAATACTGTTCAACTGGCAATGAATAGTGAAAGCTTTTTGCTAATATTTAGTAGCACTGGCCAATCGAAAGCTTGCGACTACCAGAATTCAAATGCAGTTTTTGAAAAACAAAAATTATTCCAAACATACTCTGCGTCTGGTAGTCGATTGGCCAGTCTGCTTTAGTTATGCCAATGCAAAACGATGTTAGTTTTTGGTAACAATTTTCCTACCGCTCCCCTCTCCTCCTATACTCTTGTTACCCACGCGAATTCTGAATTTACCTCAATGCCTCCCTTCTAAGCCAGTGTCCCCACTAACGTTATGAAAAAAACAAGCAGGAACAACAGTCTGTCTGGTCGTGCGTTCATAGACATTTAGTATTTCCTCAATAACTTGTCTAATACTGGGACTATCATATTATTTAAAACACATTCTTGCTCAGTGAATTCTAAGCTATACTACCATATATTTTTTATGTTCAGTTTCATTATGGTTTTAGATTTTCAATTTTGTCACCGGTCATCGTCAATTAAATATTTTACACAAGACGGCCATCTTCTCCTCTCTTTCATCTCGCTAGCATGTATTTTTCAAATAACTAACTTGTTTTTGTGACGTCAGAAACATTACCGCGAGGAGGCAATAAAATTGTCTGCGTGTTTTGCCTCTGTTGGCTTTGTTCCAGCGTGTATATATGCATGGCGGACTGTCAAGCGAGGTGGGGTGTTGGCGTGGCGGGTTAAGAATTGGCGTTAATAATTTGTATTGTATCGTGTAACACTACCAAAAAATGTAAGGATTACTACTTATTACCAGCGTTAAATTTGACAGAATACGTTAATTCAGATAGTTATTTTGCGGCACACTTCCGAAAAATCGTTAATTATAAGTCTAGGCTGCAAAATGTATGCAGCAGATCTGGCAAAATGTTAAATGTTGGTAGTACGTTTTCGAAACCGAAACCAAAACACGTGTTAGATTTTTACCGTGGAATCGTTCTATAAGCTTTAGCACTGCACAAAAGGCAGCGTTGCTGGCGTGTGAGAGCATCACCGTCAGACACAATAGGGCGGATTTATTTATTTTATTTTATGACTAAAATCTTACTGAAATGAGCGATTATTCTCGCAGATTTTACTACACACCTCCCATCCTAAAACATGCAATCATTAGCAGGTTATAATCTGCGAGATAACTTAGCTCAATGAAGTCTTACGCGTTTTTCTGATCTTCACCTGGGCAAACGTTTCACTGGTTTTCAGTAATTATTCGAATGAGGAGAGAGGGTCATTTTTCATTTCGGTTGCAATAGACAAGGCCAATAGGTGTTTCTTCCTGGATTTGTTTGTCCAGATATTTCTTCAAAAGGTTCACATGATAGACTTTTTCCTTTCCCTTTTTGTCTATCTTATAATTTGTTCTGGATACCTTTTCCATAACTGTGTATGGCCCTTGCCATCCGATCTGAAGTTTATTGTTGCTGCCTGGCAATAGAAGAAGCACCTTCTCCCCTACAGCAAGTTCCCTATCCTTAGCTTTTTTATTATAATAAGCAGCATGATTTTTCCTGGCTTGTCTCAAATTATCATTTGCCAGTTTCCAACTAGTTTTTAAACGAGTGGTCAGTTCGTTCACATATTGATAAGATGAGGTAACAGTCTCCTCTGCCTTCTCATCTGTCCAGGTTCTTAACAAAGCTTCTAAAGGACCTTTTATGGGCCTCCCAAATAACAGTGTTGCGGGGGCCATTCCGGTTGAATTATGTGGTACTTCCCGGTACGCAAACAAGGCGGCGGGCAAGTAGTGGTCCCACGTATCAGGTTTCTCATGTGCCAGCTTTCTCAGGATAGAAATGAGAGTCCCATTGAACCTCTCTACCTCTCCGTTCCCTTGGGGGTGATACGGACTACAATGAAATTGCTTGGCTTGGAACAACCTGAAAACCTCTTCTGTTTGTTTCCCCTTGAACTGAGAGCCATTATCAGTCAAGATTTGATGCGGGAATCCTAACCTTGTGAATATCGTAAGTAATGCCTCTGCCACATGTTTCGAATCGATTGATGACAGGGCTACCGCCTCCCCCCACATGGAACAAGTGTCTACCAGAGTAAGGATATAACTGTTCCTCCTCTTGGTCCGAGTGAGAGGTCCCACGATATCCACTGCAACTCTCTCAAAAGGGGTTCCCACAATGGGCATTTCCCCAAGAGTTGCTGGAGCAGTCCAATGCTTTGGAGCTACTCTCTGGCATTCGGGACAGGATTTTACATATCTCTTTATGTCTTCCGTTATCCCTGGCCAGAAATAATGACAAGCTATACGCTGTCCTGTTGCGCTAATCCCCATGTGACCACTGAAGGGGATAGCATGACCTAACTCCATTACCTTTTCTTTATATGAACTGGGAAGAACCAGCTGACCGTGACCAGCTGAACCAGTGCCGGCCTTCCTATATAACAATTTATTCTTCATATATAATTCTCCTTTATTAATAGGAGTATGGCTCTTTGGGAGTTTCTTATAGCACGGCTTCAGTGACCTATCTTCAGCCTGTGCCTTTCTCATCTCCTCTGGATGAGTATTTATAGGTTCATCTTCTTCATTTCTGGATTGTGATTGGGTCTGGACTGCTGCCAAGACCACAGGTCTCTTGGGATTTCCCAAGTAGACATAACGACACCCCAATATCAGAGGGTAGATGGGTGCGTCTATCACTGCTGCTCTGATTATCCCTTCCACATAGCGAGTTTTTACTGTTATTCTTGCAATGGGAAGTTTCATGAGTGGTAGGTCCTTGGTCGCCCCTTGTATCTCCACTGTTTCTGTGGTATACTGATCTGGGTTCACCAAGTGCGCACTCACGACAGCATCAAAATCTAGACCTGTATCATAGAGACACCTTATGGTGACCTCATTGCATACAACATCCTCACAAACTGGGGGGTGATAAGGTTCCTGCTGTCCAGCAGGTTTGTCCTTTACTTCCTGGTTCCCCCTTCTCATAGCAGCACATCCAGAAGGTTTACTTTTACAGAATTCGGTGTTATGGTTGTCCTTCCTACAATATTTACACCACCTCTTTCCTTTGTCAAAATGCTTTCTTTCATTATTCTTTCTGTCATTGAAATGTGAGGTTTTATTTTTAAAATCATTCCGAGGCCTATCAAAGTTCTGCTTATTTCTGTTATCAAATTTATTATGGTTTTGAGGAGCCTTATACTGATCTACTGATTTTTTCTTGATACCAGCTACATCTGCCTGGGCTGCCTGATACCTCTCAGCGACATTTATGATCTCACCCAGCCTCTCCGCGCCCTGTTCCATGAGAAATTTTCTCATTTCTGGAGCCATGGACTCTCTCATCTGTTCAATGAGTATCATCTCTTTGAGATCTTGGGTTTTCCCCAAAGAAGCCCATTTCTCCATATACGTCTCCAACCGGGCGGAGAACCGGTGATAGGTCTCACCCGACAGTAGCCTGGCATTCCTAAATTTCTTTCTATAAAACTCTCCGTTCTTTTCGTATCTTAACAGAAGAGCCTGCTTCAACATGTCATAGTTGTCTTGGTCATCCCTACTCATTTTGGAAAACACTTCATAAGCTGTTCCCCGAAGACCCTGAGACAACTTTACACCCCATTTTTCTCTTTCTAACCCATAAGTAGTTGCTAATATTTCGTATCTGCTTAAATACGACTCAATGTCATCATCCTTTTCCACAAAGTAATCGAAATGGAACCCCATGGCTGATGAGGAGGCCCCCTGGCTTGCAGCTGAGTCGGAAGTGGATGGGCTAGTTCCATTTTCAGGAGCATGGCCTTGCAGCTCTAACTCCCTTAGTCGTATCTCATGTTCTCTTTGTAATCTTTTATCTTCCCTTTCCGCCTCCAATCTCCTTTCTTCTTTCTCTCGTTCCGCCTCCAATCTCCTTTCTTCTTTCTCTCGTTCCGCCTCCCTCTGTAGACGTTTTTCCTCCTTCTCAGCCTCAAGTTTCTTTGCCTCAGCCTCAAGTTTCTTTTCCTCCAACTGCAGCCTCTTAATCTCAGCCTCCCTATCAGCCTCTAATTTCTTAGTCTCCCTAGCATCTTCTAATTGCATTTCCCTTTCCTCAGCTAACCTATGTTCTTCCCTAGTAATAAATTTATCACATTCTGAGGTGACATAGTCAATTAAGATTTGACCCTCCATATTCATTTCTTTTGCAGTCTGAACAGCCGCAGATCGAAACTTGGCCAGATCTGCCATTCTGATAAATGCAAAATGTTCTAACAAAGTTTCTAAATAAGTATAATTTTATCTAATAAATTCTGGGTTCTGACAGTTTCTTGACTTCCCAAATCTTGGGCAATAATGATTATGGGGATTCCCTGGGACAATAGAATGTTGTTTATGTTAAGACCCAGACCCCAATGTATGTAGTACTAGGAGAAATTCAAATCCCGGACAAGCCTACCAATTTATGTAGCAAAGTTAGATTTTGCTGGGGAGGTTATGATGTTATCCTAACTGAATGAAATCCTTGTATGTATTAACCGTGTGAGGTCAAGCACATGTAGGCCCCTGACTCTATAAATGATGATGATGAATTATGTGCAAGGAACCTAACGCTACCTCCCTAGATCTCACACGGTCACTATTTTGGCTCTAGCGTCTGGTGTATGATGTACCTAGTGTCTAGGGGAGAAATGAAATGATGGTACACAACACAAAAACACTTTAAGTTTCTATGAGGAAGTGAATAAAACCTGTGGTTAAGTTTTTCTTTAAATTTGGAAATTTTTTTGTACAATTTATTTTGCCTGTCCAGTCATATCGTTTGGACAGGTCTTTGAAAATGAGGACAAGATAGTTTACATAAAAGATTAACTAAAATTGTGTGGACAATCTGCCCAAATAACTACAATGTTAATATATGTCTTTCCTGTTGGAATGTTCATAGCTTAAATTTATTCTTCTAAGAGAGAGAGTCACTGTGTATGAGGGGCTGTATCATCATCATACCCCATCACTTCCTGAGTATGATTTGAAATAATAGTGTTTATTTAACACGAAACTGTCAGATATACCCAGGTCCGTAACATATCACCTGGGGTTTCTTGTTGAAAGATAAGATATTGTGAAGTTGCAGAAATATCGATATCCCATCACACGCCCAAGCTCCTGCTGTTATCTCTTGAAAGCATACATGCAATTTCGGAGACTTCTTGGCGTTATCGTCACTCCTCAGGTTTCCTGTCACCAGCTGGCAACAGGAAACAAAACCTCACAAATCAAGAAATATAAACAAATGACGCTGACTTTGCAAAGAAATGGCCTCAGTTTCTTCTGCTCCATCCAGACTGTGAAATACTTATTTAGTTATTTAATTTACTTTTAAATTTTATCACAGCTGTTCTCAGCGTATCTGAATAAAAAATACTGTTCAACTGGCAATGAATAATGAAAGCTTTTTGCTAATATTTAGTAGCACTGGCCAATCGAAAGCTTGCGACTACCAGAATTCAAATGCAGTTTTTGAAAAACAAAAATAATTCCAAACATACTCTGCGTCTGGTAGTCGATTGGCCAGTCTGCTTTAGTTATGCCAATGCAAAACGATGTTAGTTTTTGGTAACAATTTTCCTACCGCTCCCCTCTCCTCCTATACTCTTGTTACCCACGCGAATTCTGAATTTACCTCAATGTCTCCCTTCTAAGCCGGTGTCCCCACTAACGTTATGAAAAAAACAAGCAGGAACAACAGTCTGTCTGGTCGTGCGTTCGTAGACATTTAGTATTTCCCCAATAACTTGTCTAATACTGGGACTATCATATTATTTAAAACACATTCTTGCTCAGTGAATTCTAAGCTATACTACAATATATTTTTTATGTTCAGTTTCATTATGGTTTTAGATTTTCAATATTGTCACCGGTCATCGTCAAATAAATATTTTACACAAGACAGCCATCTTCCCCTCTCTTTCATCTCGCTAGCATGTATTTTTCAAATAACTAACTGGTTTTTGTGACGTCAGAAACATTACCGCGAGGAGGCAATAAAATTGTCTGCGTGTTTTGCCTCTGTTGGCTTTGTTCCAGCGTGTATATATGCATGGCGGACTGTCAAGCGAGGTGGGGTGTTGGCGTGGCGGGTTAAGAATTGGCGTTAATAATTTGTATTGTATCGTGTAACACTACCAAAAAATGTAAGGATTACTACTTATTACCAGCGTTAAAGTTGACAGAATACGTTAATTCAGATAGTTATTTTGCGGCGCACTTCCGAAAAATCGTTAATTATAAATCTAGGCTGCAAAATGTATGCAGCAGATCTGGCAAAATGTTAAATGTTGGTAGTACGTTTTCGAAACCGAAACCAAAACGCGTGTTAGATTTTTTACCGTGCAATCGTTCTATAGGCTTTAGCACTGCACAAAAGGCAGCGTTGCTGGCGTGTGAGAGCATCACCGTCAGACACAATAGGGCGGATTTATTTATTTCATTTTATGACTAAAATCTTACTCAAATGAGCGATTATTCTCGCAGATTTTACTACAGAAGATACCGATCAATTGGTCATCTATTCCTTGTCTGTCTATTGTTTCGGCTGGAAATACATTTTCAATGATGTTAAACATTCTGTCAGTATACATCTGTATCGTTTCTTCTTTACTTTGTTTTATCTTTCTAAGTTTCTGCCATCCTAGGTGTACATCTTGTAATTTTCCATATCTCTTCGCCAACTCCTGTTTGCAATCTTGCCATGATTCATCTGGCACTGTGTCTAACCTTCTTCTAATGAAATCTGCTACTAAGTGTGTGCTGGTAAGAAAAGCTAACCATCTTTTTTCATTGTCTGAGGCCTGAACTGATAAAGAATATCTCTCTATTTGTAAGAGCCAGGTCTTACATTCAGTAGATTTACCTGAAAACGTATCAACATTACCCTTGACATTGGCAAGTTTACTGTTTGTGTCTAACCTACTCAATGTCTATGATAGCTGGCGTAAGACGCCTGCTACAATTTCTGTTCCTTGTTGCATCTTTAGCCCTGAAAATAAAAAAAATTATGTTAGTGGGACTTCTTGGGGCTCTGAAAAAAAATTCTCTGGTTACTTATCTTGATGTTATAACAAAACAATTGCTATTCACGTAAATCTCTATAACAGAAATATCAAGGAAATTACAATACATTCATAAGTTCAAAGTTATACATAAACAATAATTCTCAATAATATCTAACTAACTAACTACTCTGTATCCGGACGTTAGTTCCTGATGAATGTGTCTTTACTGGACTGATGACTTGAGTGCGCACACTGTTTTTGTTTCGTTATTTCTTCCTTGTTGTCGTCTGTGTTATGAGCGCTGTTGTTGATACTTGCTACACTGTTCACATAAAGATCACTCTGGTGTGATGATGTTTGACCCGTACCCGACTGTGGAATTAAGTTGTAAAAAGAATGTATCGTCGTCTCCGTTGACTTGGGTTCCTTCGTTGACCTTGTCACGCTCGGCTGTTCTTCATAAGGCTCGGCACGTAACTGTCTTGTTTTCTTCAATGTTGACTTGAATTCATGCGTCGTTGATCTCGACGTTGTTTTTTTCAATCGCCTGCGTTTTGATAAACACACTGTTTTGTAACACACGTAATCTTCCCACAAGTGGTCACTGGCACAAAAACGAGATGTGTGATAGTTTCATTGATTCTCAACCCAACTTCTAACCCAGATTCTTTTGCTTGTGTGATTGTTGTTACGTTGAACCTTGTGTATGTTCTCGACTTAATGATGACCGTAATGTTCCTGTCTTATGTTCGCTGACAGTAATTGTAGACCCAGTACCTTTGTGGCCTACCTTGTTCCTATGACCACTGAATGAGATCAAATTATCTGACAACTATAATACTTGGAAGGACTTGACGACTCAGAGCTGACAACCAAAGTTCTTTATTAGTTGTCAAGGAACATATTCACAAATTGGCTACCTCTGAGCCTGATTATCAATAAATATACATATGAGACTTCATTGATAACACTCCTACATCACTTACTGCACTGGTCAGGAACTAATGTTATTATATCTCTTGATTAGCTCAGGATCTCTGCTACCTTCTTTGTTATTCTATCTACCCATCACTACTACACATCTCTACTGATTAATGGGCTGTTCTCAATCTATTAAAGTAAGCTTCGAAGTATTGTCTGGGTAAACTTCCAGTGCTGGTAACTTATTCTTAGCTATAAACTGTTCCTAGTAAATTGTCTACACGTCCGACACTGGACTACAGTTCTAACACTTTTCTTTGTCTATCCACGCTCGTTAAATATGCGAGTGTTTACATACCAGGATGAACTGCTGGCGTTATTTGCTGGACACCGCTCGACATGAAAAACTATTTGTTCTGGGAATATCTTGCATCAGTCTTCTTCTCTTCTTCTCTGCACACTGCAGCAGTACCATAAGCAACATGGCACTTCAGCTGTCCATAACATGGTAGATGGTCGTTACGGTTAGTCTAATTTCTAACCCGCTCTCAGCTGACGACCATTGAAGAGTGATCTCTGATTTCTCTCAGCTCACTTATTTCTCATGCTCCGGTGACGTCAAAGCTAAGTCTTACTACTCATAAATTATTCTTACTTAGTCATATCTCAGTTATTTCCCTTTCCTATCACAGTATATATCCTGTATTGCATATATCGTTGCATAGATCTGTGATTGTATCTATACCAAAGCTCTCCAGAGCTTCTATCATTTATATTTTTATGTTATCCATGCCTGCTGTTTTCCTTTTTGTATCATATGAATTGCATTCTCTACTTCTGATCTGAGAATGTTTGGGCCTTCATTAGAATCTGGTGATGGTTTTTTACCTCTGTTGTCCTCGAATAGTTCTTTCACGTATTCTGCCCATCTGTTTGATATGTCTTTCTCATCAAGTAATATTACACCATTTTTGTTCTTGATACAGCTTTCTATTTGTGCAAACTGCGCCCTACTTGATAATTTCTTTATTTCTTCATGCATAGGGATGTAGGGTAAAGAGAGAGGGATAGTACCTCACGGTGAGAGACAGCCATGTCCTTTTTAGGATAGTCAGGATCCTATTTGGTTCTCCTCTCTTTATCTAGCTCACGTATGGCTCCAAGAATACCGCTTGTGTAGGGCGGTGGCCACATCCCTGGCAACAGTCTTGGCTGACTGGCTAAACTACATGAGTGGAGTAGGAGTAATCTTACTCAAGGGAATGTCCATCCCTAGTACACAAAGGCTGAGACGGTGAGTGAGGCGGAGGAATCTGAGAAGATCAACGGTTCGCAAAGCGGAACAGCAAAGTGTGTGGCGCACTAGAGGCGTGTCGGACATAGAAAAAGGCAACGGCTAGCCACCGTGGAAGAGATTGGCTCCTTACCACGTACTTCATAAAGAAAGTAATGAGATCACAACAACAAGATAAGAACCGATATGTAGAGAACTCTCTGTCCCCTGGGGAAGAATCTACTGTACAAATTAACAGGGAAGAGGCAACTCCGCTAATGAGTAAGGAAGTACATAAAGACGAGTGTTCCTTCAATTCTGTTGAAAGGGAGCATTCTGAGAAAGACCACCTAAAAACTAGTAGGAGGAGCCTAAAAATTGGAACATGGAACGTTAGAACTCTAAACAGAGAAGGAAAGCTTGACAATCTTATATTAGAGGCGGGACCCCAAGATGCAGCAATAGTGAATGCAGTCAGAGACCCATAGCTGTACTGCCTGCGTCAGGACCAGCGAACCAGAGCTGGTCAAGACCGCACTCCACCTCCACGTGGTGGTCCTGGAAACAGTCTGCAGCAGTGCAGTCTGGCTGAGCGAGTGCGGATCGAAATGGGAAGGCAAACCCGGTCCCTAAAAAATGCCGTGCTGAAGTCGGATGTGTCGACCGAAAGGTGCAGATATCACAGCTTAGGCGTAAACAGACACAACGCAACCACCGTCCTTTTCAGGACGAACGAGGAAGAAGAAGAAGGAAGAAGAAGATATTAGAGGCAACAGACATGAAACTCGATATACTGGGAGTTGCAGAGGCAAGACTATTGGATACAGGCTACATAAAAAGAGACCAGTACACGCTTATACACTCAGGAGGAGAAAAACATGAAAGAGGGGTAGGAATGTTGATAAAGAAAGAGTTAGAAAAATACGTATGTGGATACTGGACACACAATGACAGAATGATGTTACTAAAGATGAGAGCAAAGCCATTCGACATATCAATCTTACAAACTTATGCACCAACTAAAGATCACACGAGGAAGAAATAGAAGAATACTATGAAGAGCTACAACACACACTTAAACCAGTCAAATCTACAGATGTGTTGATAGTAATGGGTGATATGAATGCAAAAGTAGGAAAAGGAAAATACAAGAAAATAGTAGGACAGTATGAATTAGGGACAAGAAATGATAGAGGAGACAGACTTATCCAGTTCTGTGAAGAAAACCAGCTGGTCATATGTACCACCTTTTTTGAACACCACCGAGGAAAATTATACACATGGAAAAGCCCAGGAGATGTAACAAGAAATCAAATTGACTATATCATGATAAAACATAGATTTAAGAACAGTGTCACAAGTGCAAAGACACATCCTGGCGCCGACATAAATTCAGATCACAATCCAGTCGTCATCAAAGTAAATACAAAGCTGAAAAGAGCAGGAAACAGAAGAAAGGAGGAACTCCAGATAGAAATATCAGCGCTGAAACAACCAGATATAAAACAGAAATATTTAATCGACGTCAAAAATAAATATCAACAGTTACTGACAGAAAGCATGGAGCTGTATGGAAGAGAAAACCCAGAAGAAAAAGTAACCGCAAAATGGGAATGCTTAAAAACAAGCATACAATCAGCAAATGCAAATTTACCTAAAAATGAGTCTAAGAAAAATCAAATTTGGATGACAGATGACATCTTGAATAAAATGGCAGATAGAAAGAAAGCAAAAAACACTCCAGAATATAAAAGAATAGACAATGACATACATACTATGTGTAGACAAGCAAAAGAACGGTGGATAGAAACAAAATGCAAAGAAATAGAAGACTTGGAAGCAAAGCACATGACAAGAGAAGTAATGAAGAGTTAAACAAAAATATTTTAATTGTTATCTCGCCTGCTATTGTTTGATATATTGTCCGGGTTCACGATTGACATATGACACATTTTAAACATGATGTACAGAAATACTGGACATATTTTCTTTTGAAATGTCTTCTGCTTTATTCTTGTATCCTTAGCCCATGACTGACAAAGCAGTTAGTGGCCATCACGTCTAGTGGCGTCTTTTAAGGCAGCAACAAACTGTCCCCACAGTCGATGGGGCAGTGCCCGAACTCAAAGGCTCCGGATGTCCGTTCCCGAGCAAAGTTAGTTATCTTATGCCCCTTCTGTCACGTGATTTCATTTTTACAGAGGTGTCGGTCCTGTGGTAAAACCCCCAACCTGGAGGACCAGGGTGACTGATTTACCCGCTCGGACCTGCCAGAAGTAAAACTCCCGCTGGCATAGCTGTGGTGGTTGTCAGGGTACTCAAGGTGCCAAACCGCGACAAGGTATCGATACCATTGTATATTATCGTAATATTTCTTACACAATTTCTTAGAATTTCTCTGAGGTCATTAAATAGTTTGTTACCCACCAGCTCCCAATGAAGCATAGGTTTTCAACAAGTTAAATCGATAAGTAGATAGATAGATAGATAGATAGATAGATAGATAGATAGATAGATAGATAGATAGATAGATAGATAGATAGATAGATAGATAGATAGATAGATAGATAGATAGATAGATAGATAGATAGATAGACAGACAGACAGACAGACAGATAGATAGATAGATAGATAGATAGATAGATAGATAGATAGATAGATAGATAGATAGATAGATAGATAGATAGATAGATAGATAGATAGATAGATAGATAGATAGATAGATAGATAGATAGATAGAACAAGATTATGCTTATGTCATTCGTGTGGAACATTTGTCAATAAGTTATCCACTTTCAGTTTTGGTTTCGTTATGTGGAACTGTGGTCAATTAAGTTATTCACTTTCAGTTTTGTATTCGTCATCAAATATATTAGGACTTGGAGGAAAAAAAGCGATGCATCATTTCTGTGCTTTTTGTTTCAGTTTGTAAAACTAAACCATCAATCGATCTGAACTTCTGTTGTACCCAGCCGTGTTCTACTAATTCCAGTCCGCAATCAGGTTCTCTTGAGGTTTGCGCTGTTTAAAAATAAAGATTATTTGAGTTACAGGTGGTGAAACCTCCAGGGCCAGTTAAAAGTGTACAACAGTGTATTCTTTCACATAAGGTAATGTTATTTGATCATTTTGTGATATCATCACTCAAACTTCACGATCGACCTCGTTAATGTCGACATTTTTATCTTCATCAGCATATGTAGCCTACACTTTCATGTGGTTGTCTATTCCTATAGTATCTACTATCTTTACGTACCCGGCTTTGTTCGGATTTCCAACAGCAGTTTCAATGAACGTGATTTCTGACAAATTAAAATCAGACTACAGTATATTTGGATTAATTCATAATGTTTATTAATTTAACTCATGTAAGCTACAACTCATTTACTTATCGTATCATCTCATATATAATTGTTGCCATTTGCTACATGTATTAACGCTGCATGGTTATTAGGCCTATTTAAATACTGCTTCTGCCATCAATGGTACCTATACCTTGTAGCGGTATGGCAGCTTGCGTACCCTGACAATCCCCAGAGCTATGCCAGTGGGAGTTTTACTCCTGGTAGGTTCAACCAAGCTGGACTGGTCTGTGTGGGTAGGGGTCAGACAAAAGCTGGTACCCTGGTCCTCCAGGTTGGGGGTTTTAGCATAGGGCTGACACCCCTGTCTATGTAAAAAAAAATAATGAAGTTACGGAAACAACATCAAATGAAAAAACTTTGCTGCGGGATGGACATTTGGAGTCTGTGGCTCGTATGACTGTCAGTGGTGAAAGCCGAAAGGAAGCCACTGACATGAAAACGGATGTCCTGACCGCAAAACAGGATACAAGAATAGGATTTTGGAATGTCAGGACAATGTACGAGACAGGTAAACTAAGACAGGTCACGGCAGAAATGAGAAACTATAGGTTACACATCCTGGGGATAAGCGAGAGCAGATGGACAGGGGCAGGAAAAGTTAAAACAGCAACAGGAGAAACAGTACTTTACTCTGGAAGAGAGGATGGACAGCACAGTGAAGGCGTAGCCATTATTCTACAGAAAGGGATAGAAAGGACATTACTGGAATGGAAACCCATCAACAACAGACTGATACGATTGAGATTGAGAGGGAGATTCACCAACACTACAATAATACAATGCTACGCACGAACGAATGATAGCGATGAGGAGGTTAAGGATGAATTCTATCAACAACTGCAGAAAGAAATGGAGGACACACCTAGATATGATCTTGTTATAGTAATGGGAGACCTCAATGCGAAAGTTGGTACACACAATACATACAATGAAAGAACAATGGGGAAACGCGGCAGCGGAATAGCAAACGAAAATGGGGATAAGCTAATAAGTTTCTGTAGCATTAACAACCTGGTCATTGGAGGAACACTTTTCCCACATAAGGAAATTCACAAGTTAACACGGGAATCACCAAATGGTCGGGACAGAAACCAGATAGACCACATCATGGTTAACGGTAGATGGAGACATGCATTACAAGATGTGAAGGTAAGAAGAGGTGCAGATGTGGGAAGCGATCACCATTTAGTAGTAGCAAAACTGAAAGTGAAACTAAGAAGGGCTGGACCAACTGTAACTACACAGAAAAGGTTTGACATCAGCAAATTGAAGGACCCCTGTAAAGATAGTTATACGGCCACCAGTGTAAAGAAGTTATTTCTTACTACACCTGTAGTACACCACTGTAAAGTTCTGTTGTTTGCGACTCCACTGTAAAGAATCGAGTGTGGTGTATAGAACCTCACTGTAAAGTATGATGGCTGGTAGTACTGTTGTATTCAAAGAGGTGCTGTCACCGTGAAGACAGACACAGGTCAACTCGACCTACACAGGGTAGTGTAAACATTGAAGTGAGAGTACATTGTACGCGAATGGTAGAATGATTCTGAAGAGTTGACAACTTGGTAACAATATATTCATACTCTCACATGTAGAAGTCAAGGATTACTGGAACTACTGTGTTCTTTTTATAATATTTAATGAGACGCACACTGGAACAGTACGTGTATGGTTACAGGAACACATGACGACATAAACAGCATGGTGTTGATCAATGGTGTATCATCTTAAGTTAGCATACATGCTGGATAACCTCATACTGGAACATTTGTAGACAAGCATTCAGAGTTCTATAGTTAATCCACATCTATATATATATATATATATCAGGTTGTACTGACAGATCACGTCAGTTTATACATAATGTTCATAGTGACTCTTGTACAGAATCTCTCTTAGCATGAGTGTAGCTTGTACTCTAGCGTAGATTCTTTCAAATAGCATTCAGCACATATCTTCGGAGTAAATGCTAAATCTACCATAATAGATCTTTCTTTCATAACTGTGATCTCTGGATCATTATCGGGTAGTATAGGACAACCCTGTTCTCTGATGAATGATTGACAATAATTCGGATTCCAAGATGGCTTCCTTGGTCCTTAACATCGCTCACACAACGGTGAGATGACAAAACTTCTAGAAAGATTCAATTCATAAGGATATCAAAGTTTCCACCAATATCAGCATTATCTGTCCTCATAATTGCTGTGTAGAAACATTCTTAGTGCTGCTAAACGATATGTCGTTCTGACATCTGAACATAAGTAGATTCATGTAGGCCTAAACATAACCCATCGTAAGCCTAGGAACGAAGTCAGTAAAAGTACGTTTACCTTGGCCAAGAATCAATAGCAAGCACAAAAACACTTTTCTGGCGTAATAGAAATAATACTGGGGAACACATAGACTAAAACAGTCCTAGAAGACACAATCTTCTTCCCCAAGATAACTTGAGATCACAAAACTTTGGACCGCCCGACATTGGCGTCCCGCCAGACTCCATAACCGAAGAACACACTCTCTTATCTTCATCCGCTCAGAGTGTAAGAACAAATAATCCAGCCCAGACACACAAAGATAACATGATATAAGACGGAATCGTCTCAAACAGACAAACAGTAAACCTAGATTCGGACTTTCAATATTCCTGCAAAACCTTAAGCGAGAACAATCTGTTTCCAGCTATAATATAAAATCTAGATTCCTCCGCTTGTTCAATCCACGGAAACAAAACAGGAACCGATCACCCAAAGAATAAATACACATTTACTATTCTGAGTTATTCCCTTTTCTTAAAAGTTGTAAGTTCATAAATAAATATCCTTTTATCAAACAGATAGTTACATTTTCATTTGTAATCGTATCAACTGTAATCTGTGCGACATATAAAAAATATGTACGCAACAACCCCCTTACCAGAAAAGCGTTTGCGGCCGACATTAAGAAACGATATCAATTTGCCAAAAGCCAGGAAAAGACATTGACTGATGATATAGACCAGAATTTTAACACCATTTCAACAATATATAAGGAAAGTAGCAAATCATGCTTAGGATTCAAGGAAAGGAAGAAGCAAGACTGGATAACACCAGAAACACTAAACACCATAAAGATGAGAAAGGAAATGAAAAGAAAGAAAACAGAAGCGAAGTCCCCCAGGTTAAAGCAACTATATAGCGAACAGTACAGTCAACTGGACAGGGAAGTTAAACGCCAAACCCGAGCCAACAAAAGGAATTTCCTAGACGATCTTGCAAAACAGGCAGAAGAGGCAGCACTGAGAAATGAACAAAGCACAGTATACAAAATAACTAAATTCATCAGCGGAAAACAAGGTACAAACAATATTACATTAGTAAGAGATAAGCAAGGAAATCTCATCAAGACAGCAGAGGGACAGGAAACAAGATGGGCAGAGCACTTCAGAGAAACTCTGAACAAGGAAATACCAGAGACACAATTGAATGTTCCTGAGGCTGAAAACGATCTAGATGTAAATACAGACATTCCACGAAAAGAAGAAATCATCACAGCAATCAAAGAGTTAAAGAACGGTAAAGCTCCGGGCCATGATAACTTAAATGCAGAGCTATTTAAGACAGACCCTGAGCTAGCAGCAGAACTATTAGAACCACTATTTGCACAAGTGGGGAAAACGGGGACAACACCATCAGAGTGGAACAAAGGAATAATTGTCAAATTGCCCAAGAAGGGAGATCTTTCAGACTGCAATAATTGGAGAGGAATCACTCTTCTCTCAGTTCCCAGCAAAATACTAGGCAGGATAATTATACAGAGAATTTCTAAGGCAGTAGACTACAAACTGAGGAAAGAACAAGCAGGATTTAGAAAGAACAGAAGATGTGTAGACCATATATTCACTCTCAGGAACATTATAGAGCAGTGCTCAGAATGGCAAAGACAGCTTTACATAAATTTTGTTGATTTTGAAAAGGCTTTTGACAGCATACATAGGGACAGTTTATGGAAAATACTGAGGGCTTATGGAATTCCAAGCTGCATAGTGTCAATCATAAAAAGCCTCTATGCCAACTTTACGTGTAGTGTTGGGCAGAGCAACCTAACCTTCGAGGTGAAGACAGGAGTACGACAGGGATGCCCCTTATCAACCACTCTATTTTTAACAGTCATAGACTGGGTGATGCGCCAGACAACAGAGGGCAGTCCAAGAGGAATAAGATGGACTACATTTTCAACATTGGAAGATCTAGAATATGCAGATGACATTGCACTGCTGGCACATTCACATCAACACATCCAGGAAAAAAACGGATAGACTCAATAAATTTAGCCAGCAGGTGGGCTTGAACATCAATTTAAAGAAGTCTGAGGTCATGACGCTCAATGTGAGCAACCCTGAGCCCATATCAGTAAGGAATCAGCAACTGGTACAGACAGATACCTTCACATACCTAGGAAGCATAGTAACACCAGACGGTGGGGCAGGCAAAGACATCAACATCAGAATGAATAAGGCAAGAACAGCCTTCTTTAGCCTAAATAACATCTGGAAGTCCTCCCAATACAGCACAAGCACAAAATTAAGATTATACCAGAGTTGCGTGCTTTCTGTGCTTCTCTATGGTGCGGAATGCTGGAGAGTCACAGAGAAGGAAATGTCAAAATTGTCCTCTTTTCACACAACATGCCTAAGAAAAATTCACCGAATCTTTTGGCCGAATACCATCACCAACCAAGATCTGCTTACTCGTAGCAAGCAAGAGGACATGCATACCATCATAGCTGGCAGACGCTGGAGCTGGGTTGGTCATGTCCTCAGAAGAGACCCCGATGCCATCACAAGAACAGCTATGCTTTGGACCGCTGAAGGAAAGCGAAAGAGAGGCCGACCAAAAACAACTTGGCGGAGGACTGTGGAGGCTGAGATGCAAGGAATGAACCAGAGTTGGGGCACTGTACGAAGGATGGCCACCGACCGTGCAAAGTGGAATCAATTTGTTGTTACCCTACAAGACGCCACTAGGCGTGATGGCCACTAACTGCTTTGACGGTCGGTGGTTAAGGATCGAAGAAGAAGAAGAAATACTGCTTAATGAACAACGTTTTTGGTTTCGCCATCAGTTACTTTAAGTGACTGTTTTATAGTCGCTGCAAATGCAAATCGTACAGGCTATTGCACCCGTTTAAATAGAAAAGCATGTAGGTGGGTACCTGGCCGTTTCATGAGAAAGTGTATGTTAATTGTAAGTTTCGTTGTAGTTCACTTATGTCACTGGCGACCACTTCTGTTACGGTCGGTGTTTGATCTTAATTGCATCAGCAGTTCACACAGGCCATCACTTATGTTAATGAGGTTTGTTTTCTTTAAAACTTTAACAACATCAGCAGGCCCAAATGTTACGGGATAGATTTTGTAAGCATCCTACTGTATAATATTTGGTGTATAAGTTTGACTGACACTCACGACAGTACGTACGCAAATGAATAACTTGACAGAAGTCTGGGTCACAGTTCCATAATATAATATTGACAGCTTAGTCCTGGACATCAGTAACAATAGTACAAAATACTTGCATAATTAGAATATGTAGTACAGTCATCTTTACGTACTGGTAACAACTGCATTCAACGTAAGTGCGGCATTCACCCCCTCGCACATATATCTCTATGGTCTGTATTCAATGTAAGTGTGGCATTCACTCCTCGCACATCTATCTCTATGGTCTGTATTCAATGTAAGTGCGGCATTCACCCCCTCGCACATATATCTCTACCTCTGGTCTAATCACCAGGCATCCATGTTCCTCCTGAACGTTACAGCCCGGGAAACCCACAACGCGCTTATAGTGTCGATACACACAAGCTTTCTATCAAAGCTCCTATTAGGCTTCCAAACACTGGAACAACCAGGGTCTTATAACGTAGACCTCCTAGTGGCGCGGGAAAGCAAACAACGCGCCTTCAAACAATAACATATAATGATCTTACCATAGACCTCCTTTTGACACGGGAAAACGACGTGCCTTTTAATCCATCAACTTCCAAGCGCGGGACAGAACACAACGCGCTGGTAAATAACAATATATAAAGGCCTTATAAATACACCTTACGCGGAACATCATCGCGTCACATTCCATATATCATAATGAAAATCACAGAAACTATTCACATACTCTAGAAAACACCGACCGTCTCCCACGACGGATGGCCACAGACTCCCCTAACATCTCAGTATACTTCTCTGACAAGTATGCTAACTACATTCACTTCGCGCGCTTTTCTCATGTGCCTGTAAACCTCAATTCACACATGAACGCCCCTGATTAATCTTCAACCATGCTACGTGCTTCTAAACAGTGAACTTTTAAATGTAACATTCCAAGCTTGCATACTTCAATAATAATACACTCTAAACAGAGTTACACCCTTCTCTACCCACATACACGTCATGTATCTCATGACATTAACCTACTTACCAACAAACACCAGCCCCGTACACAAAAATCCTTAACACCTAACTCTAACTTAGTGTGATAGGGTGGGCGAGATGATGATGATGTTGTGATATTTGATCACGCTCTTGCACACTCACAACCGACCCGAGTCAACAATAAAACTCTGATTCTTGAGGCAGGGGCTGTATTTATTTCTACAACCCTATCAGTGACATTTAAAAACACGAAGCAAACATTAAACAAATAAACCAACAAACCAAACAAACACCCAGCCTGTGCTCGATTGCTAATATGAAGAAGCAAACAAAGCAACGACTAGTTAAAATCATAGTTAAATAATCAGAAACACTATGCTCTCACATGTCAAACTGTCCTTCCACACTGCGTGAAACTGAATATTCAACTATCATGCACACACACATGCATGTCGTCTAGCGAGACTAGTATGGTGTTGTGCATGAGGCTGGCAATCTCACCGTGTAACATAGATTGCTACCAAAATCACTACTGCAAAAGCACACACTCAGCTATCACACACACTCATGCATGTCGTCCAATGAGACTAGTATGGTGTTTGCATGAGGCTGGCAATCTCACCATGTAACACAGATTGCTACCGAAACCACTACTGCAAGAGCATCTGAATGCTTTGTGAGGGCTTCATGTGGATGCCAGCCACATTGGTGGCCCCATGCTCCCTCAGGAGCGGAGAAGAGAAATATATATCTCCAAGTGAGCCCACGTGCTCTCACAAACCATTCTACACATAACCATAATTAAATAATAATAAAATATGTATCAAATAGAATTAAACAATATGTACAACCAATACTCTCCTTAATGGGCATAAACCACTACCTCGCAACTGATCCATCTCAATATTCATTACTGCATTCTGAACATGTCGTAAGTGACGACTGGTGCGCCTGGCAACAAGCGTGTCGTATATGACCCCTGATGAGATTGGGAACTCATCACATGAAACACATCGTTACCATTACCGAAACAACCACTGCAATAGCATAAAAATGCTTCTTGTGGGCCTGTAATGGACACCAGCTGCATTGGTGTTTCCATGCTCCGCCGGGAGCAAACAGAGAAACACTTGTCTCAACGTGCCTTATGCCCCAAGGAGTGGCGCTCTCCAGAAATCTAAATACATATTCTCACCTCACTCAAAGTAACCCACTAAAGATATACAGTAGAATAATCAATAATCGTGAAATACCACTAAATTGCTGTCGCATCAAAGAATAAAATATAATTATTCTTGACTTTAACAAAACTGGAACTAAATACATCACCTAAAGGAAATTTACCACGAAAACTCTCTCTTCTATTACTGGGGAAAATTATCTTATCCTGCCTTGGCCCACGTGTCAATTCACACAGTATAAAACTGCGTAACATTATAGGCTTGATAACTAAGAGTGTTACTGCAGACTCCTCACGCCGCTTTTATACAGTCATCACCACGTGGCTGCCATCTGGCTATTTTGCTAACAAGTCAATATTATCTAAATTCAAGTAATAGATCGCTTCTCTGCCTGGTTTCATGTATGAAATACTTTCATACTATATTTGCCCGTGTAGAAAAGTTGATTTTGCTGGGGAGGTTATGATGGTATCCTAAAAGAATGAAAAGGTGTCTGCTTTAACCGTGTGAGGTCAAGCATATGTAGGTCTCTGACTCTATAAATGATGATGATTAATTATGTGCAGAGAACCTACCGCTACCTCCCTAGGTCTCACACGGTCACTATTCTGGCTCTAGTGTATGGTGTATCTAGTGTCTAGGGGAGAAATGAAATGATGGTACACAACAGTCAAACACTTTAAGTTTCTATAAAAAAGATAATAAAACTAGCAGTTAAGTTTTTCTTTGAACAAATCTTCTTTACAATTTATTTTGCCTGTCCATTCATAGCTTGTGGACAGGTCTTTGAAAATAAGGACAAGATAGTTTACAGAAAAGAACAATTAAAATTTTGGGACAATTTGCCCAATAACTAAAAAGTTATTATGTATTTATATATTTATGTCTTTCCTGTAGGAAATATTAAAAGAATTCACTTTATTCATATAAAGGGAGAGTCACTGTAGATGAGGGCTGTAGTTCATCCTACCCCCATAAATGTCCTGTGTATTGTTTTGAAACACAAGAAAATGTCAGAGATGCCCAAGATGTCTAACACATCACCTGGGAGTCCTTGTTGGAAGATATTTCAATGTGTAGTTGCAGAAAGTTTCAATTTCACCACTCGCCAAAGCTCCTACTGGTCTTCGACAGCATATAAGTCTGGTTGGAGACTGGTTGGCGTTTATTAGTACTCAGCAGGTTTCCTGTCACCAGCCGGCAACAGGAACATAGACCCTCTGCAACAAAAGGACACCCTGGCCTTTTATCTCTGATCACTTATTCTAACACTTAATTTCCTACGTGGGTATGGGGTCAGCCTCGCGTGCCTTACAAGTGCACTAGCCCCGAATTGTACAGGACTCCCACCTTGCTGTGACCACACCTCAGGTTCTTATAGTAGATACGCCACTGTGTGGTGGATTTGATGTTATGAATTGTTGTAGGTATTATTATATTTGTATTAAATGAGATTAGCTATGAAGGTCCCTGAGTATACCCAATAATATTGTGAACTTTTCAGGGTACCTTTCCACTACCACCTTTTTATCTCATTCAAAATGTATTTATATTAGTATATTAAATGACTTCGTGTTGTGTCTAGGGTTATGAATGTAGAGTGTAATGTACAATAATCAACAAACATACAAACAAATAGTTTATTATTCACAACAGCACACAGTACTACCACAATAACATACAAACGACACTCTAAAAGGCTATCTTATTTAAGACCGTGTTTGAATTTTGTGTAAATATAATTTTTACAGTTTTATTATCCTGATTCAAATTTATTTGTAATCAGGACTGACAATTTAAAAGTGAAATCAAAATAATCATTTACATCAGTCAAATAGCACAATAGATCCTCTGTCCATACATAAAATAGTTTTCTAATATACGTCTGTAGTGTTCTCCTACTTTAAGGTAATACTGGTAGTACCACTAGGTTGTTGTTTTAAATCATATCCTTTTAAAAATGTTTATTTCTATTTTGTCACTTGTGGAACTATTAAATATTTGTCCCAGTTTTATTCACTGTCATTATATAGTTCTTTTAAAGTTCTGTAGTTGAGCTTTCAGGTGCCGAACGAGAACTTAACTTGGCAGTAGAATATAGGTTGAACCTTTCCTCTGCTCGCTTGACAATCTGTTCCCTGTTTGATAGGCAATGACCACTAGCATGGGCTCGCAGTAAACAGGCAGAGTCCTGAATCAATCAGTTTTCAAGCGTTTGGTACCACATTAACGTCAGTACCCAGGACCTCTGAAATGTGAAGGTATGCATCCTTCGTAATATCTAGCATACACTAATAGTCCACAGTTAAGGACATGTACATTACAAACAAACAAAAAAGGATCATATCCTTATACAAACCTATGCCACCATTTTCTTTTGATGTGACAATGTACACCAGTATTCCGTTCTCTAATAGTTACAACGCCACTGCAATTCCAGCTGTAATCTCTTCCATATAATAGGATAGGTGTTATGCTCCTTTATGACAATCATACATATTCTTGTAGTTTTACACCTTTCTGACAGTCTATCACATGGTGGATCAATCTTTAGGCTTGGCCTCATGTTCGCTATAGACCCACTCATGTCCAGACATATATTATTATTTCACATTCAATTTTTATATAAAATACATGTTAATAAATGTCAATCTTACCACAATTTTCAATGAAATATACACAGAGACGATGACTGACACAGTTTCGATCTGTTTTATTGCCCAGGCTGCTTAGAACTTGTATTTTAAAGCACAGCCTGATCTCATCTATCAATGTTGAAAATTTTCTAGAAATGGCGTCCCCCCTAACGCTTATTCTGACAATATCGATTCAGTTAGCCAATCTCTATTAATTTTACAGTGTAAACAGTCTTTTCAAAAAATATCATTCAAACCTTTCCTACGTTACTAGGTTATTTATGTTTATTCAAAGGTCAGCCAATAATATTTCGTCTCACTTCAAATGCCACCCAATCGGATTCACTGTACTATCCTAGCCTATCTGTCACCTACCTTTTTCCCAAAAATATGCGATCCAATCTAAGCAGATATGACCTGACCTGACAGTATCTCTGATCTCTATGTATTGTTTTATCAATATTTAATTAGTTAAGGGACTATTTATATAACTAATAACATATTCTTGGTCAGCAAGTCTTCAGGTACACGAATATACAATTTTTAAGCGGCTATGTGGTTTGGTTCAAAATTCTATCTTTTGTTCTATGTTAATTGTTTATTTTTAAACTACCTCCTGTTCACGTCTTTTCTCATGTACTTACGAGATAATTACGAGAGCTTAGGTCATTCATAATAAGAGCTTAACATGTTTACATGATGTAGTGTCCACAATTCTAACTTTTTCATTGTATTTGGGGAAACCCCTAAGGCAAAGCGTGCAAGTTGGTTGTAGAATTAGAACCAATGCGAAACGAATTAGCATTTCATCTATCCTTGCCCCTCCTCGTTCCACAATGCATTTTAGGCAAATATTTTCTTAGAACTAGGAAAAGTGGGTGTTTATGTCAAGGACGAATTTGAAAAATTGGGTACCGTTTTGTTCAGCTATTCGTTAGCAAATAATAATCTGAAGGCGTAGGCGATACCAACCGTTCTAGCAGAAAATTCTTTTGTACTTTCTTATCTTTGCCTTTATGCCCTATATTGTTATATACTAATTTAGATATTGTATTTAGAAGTCCACTACACACTGTACGTTCACATACTTTTCCTCAATACAATAATGTGGAGTAACCACATTTCCTTTGATATGATATTCTCTTCTTTTCTTTTTCAAATTTATTTGCTTCAGGCATGTTAACAGTGTTCATTGAACACAGAGGCTTACTAATCTATTTTAATACAATAATATGACAACATAATCATAACAACATACATCAGTTAGATACCGTTTAATGTGAGGACTCAACAATGTCTGCTTCCCGACATGTCCTTCACTTTTTCCCAATAGCAGTATCTAACTTTGTAGTTGGACCAAACATATTAAATTTCATAAAATACCCTTACCACAATCAAGAAATATATAAACAAATGACGCTGACTGTGTGAAGAAATGGCCTCAGCTTCCTCCGAACTGCACAGACTGTGAATTTATTCTTTATTTAAGTTTAAAATTAACACAGCTGTTTCTCAGCGTATCTGAATACAATTTTTAGTTCAACTGGCAATGAATAGTCAAAGCCTTTTGCTAATATTTACTAGCACTGGCCAATCGAAACGTTCGACTACTTGAATTCAAAAGCAGTTTGAATGAAAAACCAAAATAATTTCGAACAATTTCTGCGTCTGGTGGTCGATTGGCCAGTCTGCTTTTGTCATGCCCAATACAAAAAGATGTTTCGTTTAGGATTACATTTTTCCTACCGCTCCCCTTTTCAGTCATACTCTTTTTACCCAAGCAAATTTGAATGTACCTCCCTGCCTCTTTTCCAAGCTCGCGTCCCCCTAACGTTACCAAAAAAACATAAGCAGGAACGCCAGTCTGTCTGGTCGAGTGTCCGTAGATATTAGTATTTCTTCAATAACTTCTCTAATTCTGGGACTATCATATTATTTAAAGTACATTCTTACTCAGCGAACTCTACGTCATACTACCATATAATTTTTATCGGGAACTACATAATGGTTTAAAATTTCCAATTTATGTCATCGTCAATCGTCAAATAAAATTTTACACAAGTCCGCCATCTTTCCTCTCCCTCATCTCGCTAGCATGTATTTTTCAAATAACTAACTTGTTTTAGTTACGTCGGAAATGCTACCACTAGGAGAAAAATAAAATTGTCTGCGTGGTTTTGCCTTGGCAGGCTTTTCCACGGCGTGTGTATATGCGTTGCAGACTGTGTCACCGAAGCGGGGTGTTGACGGGGCGGGTTACGAATAGGCGATAATAATTAGTATTGTATCGTGTAATACTACCAAACAATGTAAGGATTAGTACTAAGTTTTGCGTTAAAGTTGACAGAAAGCGTTAATTCAGATAGTTATTTTGCGGCACGCTTCCGCCAATCGTTAATTATAAGGCTAGACTACAAAGTGTATGCAGCAGATCGGGCAAATGTTAAATATTAGTAGTGTTTCTCGAAAACGAAACTAAAAGCGTGTCAGACTATTTCCGTGAAATCGTTCTATATGCTTAGCACTGTGCAAAAAGCAGCGCTGCTGGCGTCGAAGATGCCAACCGTCAGACACATGCGGGCTAATGTATTTATTATCGTTTTATGCCTAAATCTTACTGAATTGAGCGTTTATTCTCGCAGATTTTGCTACAGCCCGGTCTGATGGATGAAATACTTGATACTTAACTATTGCAGACACAATCTGGACTTAGCACTAGTAAAAATCTACCCACACATTATTTTCACTCATTTATATTTCAAGACTAAATTATAAGGTTCTGGAAACACATCACTCTATTTATTTCATTAACCATTAAAACAGACACGCTTAATATAATTCTAAAGCTACAGGGAAATAATGGTAATTTCACTAGGAAATAAGCTAATCTGCTTTTAAATCAAACTCACGTGTCATCATGTCTCTGTTCTACCCACACAGGGTGCCTAGTATCTTCGTTTTCTCTTGTCTGGTTTGAATCTTCAAATAGGTCTGTTTGCCGCTCGCTATCTCTTTATATAAGCTGTAAGGCTAACCACTCAACTTAATCCGCTGCGCGTATTAATTGCGCCACGCAAATAACACTCGCCTTTATTGCTCTATTAGGCACTAAAACACAAATAAAACCTACCGCTATTAAATATAACACACAGCTATCAAATATAACACGGGACCCAAAGATGCAGCAATAGTGAATGCAGTCAGCGACCCATAGCTTGACTGCTCGCATCAGAGTCAGCGAACCAGAGCTGACTAAGACCCTACTCCACCTCCACGTGGTGGTCATGGAAACAGTCTGCATCACTGCAGTCTGGCTGAGCGAGTAGGGATTGCAGAGGGAAGGCAAACCCGGTCCCAAAAACTGCCGTGCTGAAGTCGGATGTGTCGACCGAAAGGTGCAGATATCACAGCTCCGGCGTAAACAGACACAACGCAACCAACGTCCTTTTCAGGACGAACAAGGAAGAAGAAGAAATATAACACAACTAATTTTTAGCCTTTATTGTGGCCTTAGTTATATATTTTCTATTTCGTCAGACTTTCCACATCCCAGCGTGCTGCGCGCACATCGAAAATATATGGGCGATAAATATGCCATGAGCATGAAGGGGGAAGCTGGGGTGCCTTTACGGCCCCAACACATATCTCCCTCCTGATTTTGTTGTCGTCCCGACAACATCACTATCTCTGGCGCTTCAATTGTAACCTCTCAGATCGTTGGTGCTGCGCATGACTCTTTCTGGCGGCGATGCTTTGGGCTGAGCTTTTGGAATAGGTACAACCCGGCTGGGGACCCTCTTGGTCGTCATGTCCCTAGTTGTACGTTTTCGGGCTGGCAGTTGCAGTGGTCTAGAAGATTCATCCACTTGTACAGCGTCGCTGCTTGCTTGTGACTTCTTCTTGTCAGTGCCTGCAGCTGTCGACTTTAAAGGTGGGTTGCTCCTGACGTGTTTTACAGTCGTTTTGTGTGGACGGTGGCCCACATTCCCCACAATCTGCTTTTGATGAGTCTCCTCTTCTGAACTTTGATGTGCACTCCCTCCTATCTGCTTAGGACGGGTTTCCTCCCCTAGACGACGACCAATTTTCTCGTCGCCCTTAGGGTGACAGTTGTCACGGCCATCTCTTGGCTTGCACCCTAAAGGCAACCTAGTTGTGACAGTACGCTTCGGGAAAGAGCTCCTTGAGGGACAGGCAGATATCAAGTGTTCAGTGGACTTGCATTGAAAACATCTCTTCCGAAGCGGGCCTTGAGGGCACTTGGCTGCCATGTGGTCTGTCAGGTCTCCACAATTGTAGCATCTTATCTTTCTAGGCTTCCTCTGTGCTATGGGTCGCCTCCTACTACCCTTACACTCTTGGCCGCCACTGCCGCATACATAGACTGCTTCCATGCCCTGGACCGATGGTTTGCTGTCAAATTCCACTCTCTCATTTCTCGCCAGACTCCTGAATCCCTTCCTGAAGATCTTGGTTTGATGTACGAATACATCAATACCTCCATCATCTGGTGTAATAAACCCCCATCCCCTGTGGACACTATTCCACTTGCAAACTCCTTTTCGCCTTGTTGGTGCAACTGCGTTTGCTGGTACTGGCAGCTCACAGCTTTCCTTGAGAACAGCCTGACTCTCACATACACGAAGGTCTAGTTGAGGTTCCTGCTCACATACCCCCTCGTCGTGCTCTGGCTGTTCCCACGGTTGGCCTGGTTCTTTCTCTCTTTGCACCTCCTCTTGTACTGGCGAACTGGTATGTGACCTCTGTGGTAGCTGGGACTTTAGGAGCGATATTTCTGCTTTGAGTGCCTCCTCTTCCTTGTGAGCTTCTGCACTTGCTATCTGCACCAGTGTATAGGGCTTTTTACCTTCACATAAAACAGCATATTCCCAAGACCCCTGACTCACGGCCTGGAAATTCCTGGTCATCTCACTGACTGGTGGTTGCTCGCTGTAGGCTTCTTCCACTATCTTGAGTAACTGCTCAGGGCTGGCCTTGGCTCCGCCACGTATCCGTAATTCCCTGGAGACCATTGGTGTGACATTCTAGATAATGTCTAACTTGTCTTCTGCTTAAAAGGGCGCCACCTTCCACGCGGCCTCTACATCTTCCACAAACTCTTGCCAAGTGGGACTTGCCTTTCCATCAAATCGCCTTACCTCTGGCCCCTTCACGTACACTACTTTCACAGGCGCATTGATCAAAGCCATCTTGCTGCAATACCGCACCGATGGGTGTTTTCAGTATAATATTTGCTGTTTTCTCGGTGTCACTGTCTGCCTATCCTGCCGACGACGCCAATTGTGATAGGTTGGGCGAGATGATGATGATGTTGTGATATTTGATCACTCTCTTGCACACTCACAACCGACCCGATTCAACAATAAAACTCTGATTCTTGAGGCAGGGGCTGTATTTATTTCTACAGCCCTATCAGTGACATTTAAACACACGAAGCAAACATTAAACAAATAAACCAACAAACCAAACAAACACCCAACCTGTGCTCGATTGCTAATCTGAAGAAGCAAACAAAGCAACGACTAGTTAAAATCATAGTTAAATAATCAGAAACACCATGCTCTCACCTGTCAAACTGTCCTTCCACACGGCGTGAAACTGAATTTTCAACTATCATGCACATACACTTGCATGTCGTCTAGCGAGACAAGTATGGTGTTGTGCATGAGGCTGGCAGTCTCACCGTGTAACATAGATTGCTACCAAAATCACTACTGCAAGAGCACACACTCAGCTATCACACACACACACTCATGCATGTCGTCCAATGAGACTAGTATGGTGTTTGCATGAGGCTGGCAATCTCACCATGTAACACAGATTGCTACCGAAACCACTACTGCAAGAGCATCTGAATGCTTTGTGAGGGCTTCATGTGGATGCCAGCCACATTGGTGGCCCCATGCTCCTTCAGGAGCGGAGAAGAGAAATATATATCTCCAAGTGAGCCCACGTGCTCTCACAAACCATTCTACACATAACCATAATTAAATAATAATAAAATATGTATCAAATAGAATTAAACAATATGTACAACCAATACTCTCCTTAATGGGCATAAACCACTACCTCGCAACTGATCCATCTCAATATTCATTACTGCATTCTGAACATGTCGTAAGTGACGACTGGTGCGCCTGGCAACAAGCGTGTCGTATATGACCCCTGATGAGATTGGGAACTCATCACATGAAACACATCGTTACCGTTACCGAAACAACCACTGCAATAGCATAAAAATGCTTCTTGTGGGCCTGTAATGGACACCAGCTGCATTGGTGTTTCCATGCTCCGCCGGGAGCAAACAGAGAAACACCCTTACGCCCCAAGGAGTGGCCTCGCGCTCTCCAGAAATTTAAATACATATTCTCACCTCACTCAAAGTAACCCACTAAAGATATACAGTAGAATAATCAATAATCGTGAAATACCACTAAATTGCTGTCGCATCAAAGAATAAAATATAATTATTCTTGACTTTAACAAAACTGGAATTAAATACATCACCTAAAGGAAATTTACCACGAAAACTCTCTCTTCTATTAATGGGGAAAATTATCTCATCCTGCCTTGGCCCACGTGTCAATTCACACAGTATAAAACTGCGTTACATTTATAGGCTTGATAACTAAGAGTGTTACTGCAGACTCCTCGCGCCGCTTTTATACAGTCATCACTACGTGGCTGCCATCTTGCTATTTTGCTAACAAGTCAATATTATCTAAATTCAAGTAATAGATCTCTTCTCTGCCTGGTTTCATGTATGAAATACTTTCATACTATATTTGCCCGGTCTGATGGATGAAATACTTGATACTTAACTATTGCAGCCGCAATCTGGACTTAGCACTAGTAAAAATCTACCCACACATTTTCACTCATTTATATTTCAAGACTAAATTATAAGGTTCTAGAAACACATCACTCTATTTATTTCATTAACCATTAAAACAGACACGCTCAATATAATTCTAAAGCTACAGGAAAATAATGGTAATTTCACTAGGAAATAAGCTAATCTTCTTTTAAATCAAACTCAAGTGTCATCATGTCTTTGTTCTACCAACACAGGGCGCCTCGTATCTTCGTTTTCTCTTGTCTGGACTGAATCTTCAAATAGGTCTGTTTGCCGCTCGTTATCTCTTTATATAAGCTCTAAGGCTAACCACTCAACTTAATCCGCTGCGCGTATTAATAGCGCCACGCAAATAACACTCGCCTTTATTGCTCTATTAGGCACGAAACACAAATAAAACCTACCGCTATTAAATATAACACACAGCTATCAAATACTAGGGGCGTTCAGAAAGTAATGCACCACATCGTTTTTCTCAGGAGCTGTTTATTCAAAAAGCATGAAATTTATACACAATATACATGAATATGTCATGTAAATATCGGTATTATTCAACATAATCCCCAACAATTTGTACGGCTTTGTGCCAGCGCTAAACAAGTGCATGCATTCCTAGCCCGTAACAGATTTTGTCTTGATCATGTAGCCATTTCTTCGCTGCATGAATCACTCCTTCATCATCTTCAAACCTTGTCCCACGGAGTGCATCTTTAAGTGGACCAAATAGATGAAAATCAGAGGGTGCCAAATCGGAACTATAGGGTGGATGGGGTAGTGCAGTCCAACCCAATTAGGTGATTGCTTCCCGTGTTGCTAGACTTGTGTGAGGTAGCGCATTGTCGTGAAGGAGAAGCAGGTCTGCTGGATTCTTGTGCGGCCGAACTTTGCGGAAACGTTGATTGAGTTTTTTCACTGTCTTAATGTAAGATTGCGAAGTGATTGTCTCTCCTCTTGGCATAACGTCCACAAGAATCACACCTTCAATGTCCCAAAAGACAGTGATCATGACCTTTCCAGCTGAACGAATTGTCTTGAATTTCTTTCTTCGTGGTGATTGCGGATGATGCCAGTCCATTGACTGTCCTTTTGTCTAAGGTTCAAAATGATGTGCCCAGGTTTCGTCACCTGTAACGATCTTAGCCAAAATGTTCTCTCCATCAGTATTGAAACGCTGCAACAATTCAGAAGAAATTGCTTTCCTTTGCAATCGGTGGTCATTTGCAAGACTTCGAGGAACCCATCTATCGCAAACATTAGAAAATCCGAGAGTTTTTATAAATGCATTTGCACTACCAATGCTGACTGACAGCTGTAAGGCCAATTGTTGATTAGTGATTCGCCTATCAGTAAGAATAATGCTCTCATCGCATTTCAACATTTCTGCGTTGATGGCTGTTGCAGGACGTCCACAGCGCGGCCGATCAAGCAACTCCGTATCTCTACTTCCTGATTCTTTGATTCTCTGAACCCAGTGGCTGACTGTACTCATGTCGACTGCAAAACTTCCATACACATCACATAGACGCCTGTGAATGTTCACAACAGTTTCCTTCTCTGCAACGAGAAATTCTATCACAATTCGCTGCTTATAACGCAAGTTGCTAACACGCTCCATTTCAACGGTTTAGGGCAGCCGTATTATTTGGCCGGTTGCGGTGCAATTTGGTGCACACAATTGGCACATGCGATATTTGAAGTGTGCACAATTTCATGCTTCTATCTTCATTATTAGCTGAGAAAAACGATGTGGTGCATTACTTTCTGAACGCCCCTACCGCTATTAAATACAACACACAGCTATCAAATATAACACAACTAATTTTTAGCCTTTATTGTGGCCTTAGTTATATATTTTCTATTTCTTCAGACTTTCCACATCCGAGCGTGCTGCGCGCACATCGAAAGTATATGGGCGATAAATATGCCATGAGCATGAAGGGGGAATCTGGGGTGTCTTTACGGCCCCATCACATTAGAATATGACTTAACAGTGTGCTTCTGCGCTTAACCGCTATTACATAAAAAATAATGTCGGTGGTAACTGGAAAATTCTCAAGTAACTTGATTGCAGAGACAAAAGCCTTAAAAACTGCAGTAGAGTTAGGCTCTAATGGCAGAGGAAAGCATCGTAAGACAGGTTCTTTTCTTCATAGACACATAGTAGAATGACCATACTTTCTCTGCATAACCCATAAAATTGTCACTTCTGTCCTTTTGGCATAATGTTCTTCACATATAATCTGGTTCCATTAAATGAATGTAAGAGATTAAGATTACACCATAACATTATTGGTGCGCTAATTTCTTTAAATTTGTCCAGCAGAACTTCAACTGATTCTAAAAAGTTCAGAAAATCAGTTGGTACAAAATACAGTCTGCTGTTCATCTATGACAGTATCGATGCATGTGTATGTTGTGATAGCGAAGGGTGGGTGATTCAGTATTTGGCGATTGATATTACTAACGGTATCGTTATTAGATGCCAGAAGTGTTCGTTGGTAAAGACATTAGGGGCTTCTTAAGTTATTGCGAATTGTAGGAAGAACGTTGTTTTGTGATTATCAAACTTATGTGATCACTTGGCAAACTAAGATGGAAATAAAGCCATATTTCTTGAAGAAATATTCATGACAGCTAATCAGCAAAGCTGTATTTCCTGTTATGCGAATTCGCAAACTGGTGGTCATTTCCATTTTCTGGAAGCGTGTCTAAAGGCGGAGTGCTTAGAGGCAAGCATTTAGTTAGGCCGTGTGGTGATAATGGTGGAATAACGCGTAATGCTTGTCGAACCTCGCATATAAGCACTACCAGAGCCCGTCTCATAAGACGGGTGTTTTCCATGTCATCATGCATGTTCAAATGAGAGTTTTCAGAGCTCACAAATGTGACCTAGTGCATGAATGACAGACAGCATTTTGGTGTTTAAAATTTTTAAGCACACAAGCTTGATCATATTGTTTGCTTAAATTACGAATAAGAGACTGGAGGTGCATGAATTAGAGGTTTTTTTAGAGCTGAATCAGCTGTTCGATCTCATTCTTATAATATAGATGAAATTCGTTTTTGGTCGACTGCAAGAGCAACATTATTGCATCCAAATTTTGGCAAGAAGCAAATTAAAAAGAAAAAGTTTTGCCTGTCGCTCAATGCGCATCAATAAAAATATTCCACTATTTCCCTTTCTGATAGGGTCTGGAATAGCGATGTATGCCAATCTTTGATCATCATTCAAGAGACTTCCTTAGTTCCCACAAAACTTTCTAACTGATCTGACTTGTACTTTGTTTCCAGCATAATGTTTTACTGACGTGTCTTAGAACCAGTTTGCACAGGTGCTAGCCCCAGTTGTTGAAAAGTTGTACCATTTTTTAAATAAATATATCCGCATCTTCTTGGAGTATGAGAAATTTACAACCCCGATGTTCGATTAGGTCTTTGTGCTTGTATATGATTTTCTCGACTCAAACCCTCTGTAATTCTCCCAGACATTATTTCGAGGTTAAAGACCCACATGCATGCTATTATTAAAATTGTTAATAGATTTCATACTTAAGGTGGTAACATAAGACAGATGATTCTGACACTCTCTCATGTCACAGCAATGGTCTTTCTCAAGTAATTAGGCACTCTATATGTTTTAAACACTATTTCAACACTCTTTGTTTAAAACTGCAAGAGAGCTTGGGCTTTGCGATGTGTGAATGAATAGTTTTAAGTGAATGCACTCAGCCGGTAGCGCAGTGGTTAGAGCACTGGCTTCCTAGCTCGGTGGTCCATGGTTCGATCGATCTCATCCATCAACAGGCTACGGTATTGGGATCCGTTATCCGTCAAAACTTGTTGAGCGAATCCCAGCCGTGTAAATATCTGCACGAGGGCCTCCGCGACATGCTTGGAATCAGTGCATGCTAGCGGTATAGCTTCTGCCCACAAAGTGCATGTGTCGACTAAGGTCAGGATAAGCCTGTGCCTTCTTTTAGTCCTTTCTAAGGGTCCTAAAATGTCGATTACAACCCGCTCAAATGGTGTTCCCACTACTGGCATTTCACCCATGGAAACTGGGGGTGTCCGTTGCTCGGGTGCCACACGTTGGCACTTGGCGCAGGATTTCACGTATCTGATAATTTAGAGTTCATTCCTGGCCACCAATAGTGAGTCGATATTCGCTGATTTGTGGCGTTTTGTCCCATATGTCAGCTAAAGGGAAGAGAATGCCCCATTTCAAAGATTTGGTTTCTGTACTGTTTCGGTACTAGGAGCTGGTTATGCCCTTGTTCAGGGTTGCCCATTCTACGATAAAGTACCATCCTTAGAAAACATGACCCGTTGTGTCTGGGGTCCTTAGCCATGGGCAGTCTCCTAAAGCAGGGCTCCAAAGTAGGGTCCTTTTGTTGCGCCTCTTTAAGTTCCTTAGGTAACAAATTTGGCGCAGGCTCCCGTTCCTTCTTGGTTTTCCCTCTTGTGGTTACTGCTGCCACAATTGGCTCTTTCGGTTTCCTAATAAACACATATCTACCGCCAAGTATGACTGGGTAGATTTGGTCATCCATAACAGCCGCTTTGATCACACCTCTGACAAAATCAGAGTGTACTTCCACCAATGCGATGGGAAGCGTCATGGGTGCATCTCCTTTGAAAAATCCACAAAGTTTGACGGTGTCTTCTGTCTCTTGACCGGGTTTGACCAAGTGTCTTGCAACAATGCAATCAAAAGAAAGCCGAGTGTCAAAAAGACAATAAATTGAAGTCCCGTTCAAAATAACAGTATCTCGCGTAGAGGGCCTCTCCCCCTCAGGTTGAGAATCACTGACACTAATTCTTCCTAGCGAGACTGTTTGCAAGCATCCGACGCATTTAGGCTCGGTGTGCTCGCTCTGATCTGCGCAGGGGTTTTCCCTTTGTCACCCTGTCCTTTCTGGCCGTGCTGCCATGTAGACCGGTTGGGTTGATCAGAATAGTTGTTCTTGGTGGGGTACTTGTTTTTGTAGTATTTAGATTTTTCTGGAGGGGAATTCTGGGGTACAGTTTCTCTGTGGTTATGATGGTGAGAAGAATGGGAAGACTGTTCTGGATTATTTTTCCGAGACGGCTCTTCTGTCGGTTTACGTTTTGTGGCCGGTAGTTCGGCCAGCGCATTGTGATATCGCTCAGACTTTTCCAAAATGTCTTCTAACTTTTCTGCGCCTTGTTCAGCCAGAAATCTACGGGTGTCACTTGAGAAAGTGTTCTTTATTTGTTCGCTTACAACGAACTCAAGTCCTTCATAGGTAGAGGGAAGCTATGAAAGCCACAGGCACTTTGTCAAATATCCCTTCAGACGAGAAGAGAATTGGTGAAAAGTTTCCGTGCTCTCCTTTCTGCTGTTACTGAACAGTTGCAAAGATTTTCGAGCGTTCATTTGAAAACGCTCAAGCAAAGCCTTCTTCAACATGTCGTAATCGTCTTGGTGGTTGCCTTCCTTTTGCATACGCATCATACGCAGAACCTTTTAAAGCCTGAGAAAGCTTCAAACACCAACGCGACCTCTCTAAACCGTACAGATTTGCCATTTTTTCAAATTTTTCTAGATAACAGTCTATTTTCTCATTGGGGCATTGGAAGGATATATATATATATATATATATATATATATATATATATATATATATATATATATATATATATATATATATATATATATATATATATATATACGGTCAAAAAGTAATGCCTCCTATTTTTTATGTATGTAAATACCGCATCGGTGTGCAATTTGTAAATTTAGCAGGATTCCTCAAACACTCTTCTGCACTGTTTCAGTAACAGGTGGCACCACTAGGGAAAGTTATGGCCTCCGTGTTTTGGGATGAGAAGGGTGTGATTCTTCTCGATTTCTTGGAACAGGGAAACACGGTGAATGCAGACCGTTACATTGAAACTTTAAAGAAGCTTAGAGGTCGTCTTCGGCGACTTTACCCATTAAAAGATCAGAGAACTGCACTAATGTTGCAGGATAATGCCACGCCACACACCGCTAAACGCACCATTGATGCGATTGCAGAATTTGGCTGGACATTATTACCACATCCTCCTTACAGTCCCGATCTTGCACCTTCTGACTTTCATCTGTTTGGACCACTGAAAGAAGATCTTCGCGGACATCACTTTGAGGATACCGAGACCCTTAAACGCGCCGTACGCCAGTGGTTTAGGAAAAAGGACACACATTTTTACCGTGCGGGGATACATGCCCTTGTGAGAAGATGGACAAAAACTGTAACAAATAACGAAGACTACATTGAGAAATAAATTTTTGAAGTTCAGACTTGGGGCTACATTTCAATGTGAATTTTATCTGTTTTCTAGCCTATTGAATGAAATTAAAAATTACGAGGCATTACTTTTTGACCGTCCCTTGTATATATATATATATATATATATATATATATATATATATATATATATATATATATATATATATATATATATATATATATATATATATATATATATATATATATATATATATATATATATATATATATATATCATCATCATGTGACGTATTCTTTCCAGAACGTTGTCTCCATTACAGCTGCTCTGAACGCATCACGATTCTGGGCAAGTCGACCTGCATCAGCCAAAGACAAGTTCAGACTCTGTGATGTCCTGGGTCCACATATATATATATATATATATATATATATATATATATATATATATATATATATATATATATATATCCATCCACCACTCATATACACACACTCACACACACAGATAAGTGACGACAATTAGATGCACAAAACGTGAAAATTATCGTAATGGAGTATGGATATTGGGACTAGCTGACCGACACTGGTAATAAGTTTTATGTTAATGTTTATTTATCATAAAAAGAAACTTCACGACAGTTATTATAAAATATCACCAAAAAAATACAAAAATCATAGGTTAGAGGCTTAAATAAAGAAATAGACCCCCTAAGTGTAATTTCCTCTTAGAGACAAAATCCCACAAGAAGAAGTTAATTAACCACCAAAAGGTCAAAAGAATTGCACTAGGGTCTAGGATTCTACTATACTGTAAAGAACAGAGTTATTCTAAGTTGATCTATTCTGAACAATGAACAGCATTAGCAAAAACAAAATAAGAAATAAACAAAGTGAGTACATGGATTATACGATAAAAGAATTACTCATTCGTGCTTTCTCTCTTCCCATACAACCGTGGCTACGTTCATTCGTTCTTACCTAATTGTTGATTAGCAACGTCTGGAACAATCTTTAGGACACACATAGCAAATCCAGGGTTATTTTGGCAAAGTAAACCCCAGCTCCTCAAAGACTGATTAAATCCACTTCTCCGGGGAACGTTTACTTTGTTACTGTTATTACGATTTCTGTTTATGTCACATTAATTAGTCCAGGTAAGAAAATTAACAGTGTTCACATTGTCAGTAGCTTGAGATGTCCATTTTACATAAAGGAATGTCAGGTCGGTAAATTCTCTCAGTATAATATTCCTTGCCACACCACAAATGGTCGAACGGCAGGAAATGTTTATGTTTGATTATGTCGCCACAACGGGCTGAATGTAAATTAAATTGGGAAAAGAAATCTGGATAGCTATAGGCTCAGTTAAAAGTTATTCTTAATATTCTTTGGGTTGGTACTGTCTCTTTTTGGGTGTAAACAAGAGGCCAGACAGGTTCACCTTGAAGACCCAGTATTATGTCAGATTGTTTTTTTTTTACTGTTGGATTTAGATCCGTTATTCTCAGATTTATATGGAAGCCGCTAGTAGGTTTTGGGTATGTGACCCAGTATTAGATATAGGAAGAAAAAAAAATACATAACCACAATATAGTATTCTCAAACCCATCCTAACCCGCGTAAAATACCATATTATTATCCACTTCGGTTTTTTTAACTTTAATTAGAAACTACAAGCTTAGAGATTGTCTTATCGTTTATAAAAGGAAACCCCGTGAAATAAGCACTAGTCATTGATAAAATTACTCATCGTGAATTAGAAATAAATATATATTTCGTCAGTACTCATAATGAATAGCGCATTTACTAGTCGATTAAAATATCTCTTACTGGTTACTAGCAATTAATTAAATCAACGCTACAGCTGGAAGAATTTAGCTATAAATTATTTTAATTCTGCTAGCCATTTAACACGGTAAATCCTAGTAAAATATAAATGACGAACTTTAACCAGTAAATCACTCAAGGCAGAAAATCTAAGTGAAATATAATGATGGACTTAACAATTAAATCCCTCAAACTTCTAGTATAATATTTACCGCAAACACAGAAATTATAAAACAATCTCCAAAGAAAACTAAGAAACTCCACGAATACCAATGGCTCTAGAATCGAAGTTTGGAGATTTGTTCCAAAAAAATTGCCATCTTTACCGTGTAAGGCAATAGAGAAAAGAAAAAGAATAGGCGTTGCTTACAATTATGAGTTTGACAGATATGAAAGTACGAAGCTTCTGCATTATCAAAACGTGCATAACTCAAAGGGAAGCAAGGTGAAATCCAGGCGGAAGTAAAGACGTGTTGATATAGGTACTCTATGTTTCATAATCTCTGTCAAACTATAGTACCCATAAATGATAAATGCCCCCAGGATTCACCCAAAAGGGGGGAGGGGGGAAGAATTATGAATCCACAGGTGACTTATTGGAATTGACCAGACCAGTTACACAGACTTTGAGTTCTGACCAACGGCTGGAATTTCCTTGTGCCTGTGGTAAGAAATTAGAAAGGCGTGAAAATCCACAGAACGAAAAAGGGGTGTGGAAGCTCATCAATGGTAGATCAACAGCGCTCTGTTTCGACTTAAAAGACGTTAGACAATTGTAGCGTAGCAAATGTTGCGTAAGTATTATATGTGTTGATAAATGTTCTGTGGAGGATGTCACATTTGCCACACAACATTGAGGGTGTTGTATTTCATCTGCTTCTCTAAAGGTATAACAATCCTGGCCTTTGCAGAGTAGTGTGCCACCCTCAGACACCAGGGATGATGAGGCGTAGTAGCATGGTGTCTTTTGTCTGGTTTAAGTGTGTAGGATGTAGATGTGTATTCAGACAGTGAGCATTACAAGCAAGGCAATCCACACAAGGACGTCACGTTAACTCACGACGTGAAAAGTCAATGATGCTTGCAACAGCTAGTGACGGTTTTGTATAATTTATTATAAACGCCACAATGACGAAGTGTGTAGACATAAACAAGCAGGTACATCATAGGTACGATCAAACAGTCATTATTACATATGTAGACAATTCAACTGGCACAGCAGACAGCATCAAAATAATGTGCATCATCTGCCTTTTAGGATATCGTAAACCCGCTGTACATGTAGTCAGGTAGTAAACTTCCCCTTTCCATAAGAGCTAGAAGATATCAACTAGGAGATTAAAGATGGTCTCCTCGATTTGACCTCAACAAGACAGGCATGTCTTTTGAGCGTCACATTATCGTCCTCTATTGTCCAGCAAACAGCAAAGGTATCAAACCTAGATCCATCAATAAAGTTCAGGAAGCAAATAGTCCGTAGGACAGGCATCAATCGATGCGTGACAATCTAAGTGGATCGTGAGCTGAGCAAACTAGTCATATCGTAGACTTTAGAATAAGGCAGGCTAAGCAAAAGTCAACATCACAAGATGGCGATAAAGTTACTCAGCCAAAAAAAGGGATTTAATTACCTGTTCATAAGGAATTAAATGAATAATCACATATGCCTCCAGGCATTAGGAATAACACAGAGATATATCATCTCAAGATAGGAACAACAATCATGAGGACTCCTTCCTGAATAAACTAAGCGAAGACTAGCACATAGCTACGTCTCGCCTTCACAGCTTCTCAGCACAGACTGACCTGGGCGGAAATCGTTTTACCAACGCCACAAAAAGGGACATGCGCAGAAAACGCGAATCGAATACAACTCAGGCCAATTTACGAAACGCAGAATGTTCTACAATGTTCGACTTAAGACCTATTACCTTAAAAGGAAATGAATCTTGAAACATTGCGATTGCCAACTGTTTTCAAAGAACTGACGATCTGAGCGCTCCATATATGGTCGTGACTCAAAATCGTTCACACAGCTATCGGCAACCCTAGCTATCAAGATAAGACAACTTCTTAACGATAGCTATCAAGATTAGACGACTGTAGAAATAAAAGTGACTACAATTTCATGAGTTCCTTCCCATGCATTAAAAAATGAATCTAGTCAGAATGCATGGTCAGAATAAGTTGCTACAAGTTTTTAGCAGCAACATTACCGCCACCTCCCGATAAAAAAAAAATGTGCAACATTTTTTTTTTTTTTTTTTTAAATATCCAAGAGTAAAACCAAAAAACGGTTTAACAACGCACGAATTATGCGGGGATAAGTAATTGCACTGCCTAATATGAGGCTAAATTGACACATAAAGTGTCTGGTGAGAATATTTCTCAACAGATAAAAAATCTGATTTAAAAAATATATCGGGGAGGTGCCACCAACACACACTACGCTTGCATGAAAATACAATATAAATATGCAAGTTCATATCATTATAATCAAATAGCAGTGTCATAATCTAATACCGCTTAGAATGGATGTACACATCTGATATTGAATGTTAAATATTACATTATCTAAATGTTTAATATTACCATTACACAATGAAATTAAATATAAATGAAGATCGAGGACACATCTCCTGTCGTTCCAAAGAAACTGTACAATGTGGAACTCTCCATGTTTGACAATAGAAAGGTAGCTTCTCAGATCAACAATAACGTGCTGAGAAAAAACAAACAATATAATTCTATTTAATAGCCATTAAGTTTCATACTATACAATACATTATTATTAATAATTGTGGCCTTTGGAACTTTCGGCCCTTATATTAACTACTCAGTCTTCTTCTTATATTAAAGATGGGAACAGAAGAAGATGATAACAAAGCACAATAGTATGTGTTCACCTAAAGTGAGGACAGATGTGCTAATGTATTGTAGTAATATAGGTGTGTTATGGCTCTGTCGTATATCTAGAAATAGAACAGAAGTATTAGTTGGAATCATGTGGGCATCTAGACAGAATGTCAGCCATCACATTATCCGACCCACGGATAGCTCGTACCGTGAAGTGAAAAGGTTGAAGAGCAATAGCATATCGAGTGGATCTCGAACTCTTCAAGTTCTTAGTCTGAATAGCTGTAAGAGCTTTCTGATCAGTTTCTAGAATGAAATGTGCGCCCAGGAGGAATCTTTGTAGTTTGAGAATAGACCAAACCATAGCTAACAATTCACGGTCTAAAACCGAGTAGTTCCTCTCTGCCGCATTTAGTTTTCTAGAAATGTACATGACAGGATGCAGAGTTTCAGCATATTCCTGCATAAGTGCTGCTCCGATCCCAGTGGATGAAGCATCACTTCGAAGAACAAAAGTTCTATCAAGAGTAGGTAATCTTAGGATGGGAGGAGAAGAAAATATACTTTTAATCTGGTCTAAGGAAGATTGACATTCCTGAGACCAACGAATCAGATTAGGTGACCCTTTCTTCAACAACGTTGACAGAGGTGCCATTATCGAAGATAGATTCGGAATAAATCTCCCATAGAATTGGATTAACCCCAAGAGACTCCGGACTTGTTTCTTCGTTTTAGGTACAGAGATGTTCAATATTTTCGAAGTATTGTGGTCTTCTGTCTTCAAGAGACCATGACCAACACGATGACCCAAGAAAGAAATTTCACCAAAACCAATATAAGCTTTAGAAGGTTTTGCTGTCAGATTATACTCACGTAGAGTAGACAGTAGGTCATATAAACCCAGATAGTGATCTTCCCAAGAATCACTGAAGAGACAGATATCATCTAAGTAAGCGATGACATCTGAACGATGAGAAAGAATTCGACGCATCATGCGAACGAAAGTAGCAGGGGCGTTCATAAGACCGAAAGGCATTACATTCCATTGAAATAAACCCCTAGGTGTAGAGAAAGCAGTCAGAGGTTTGGCATGATCTGCTAAAGGCACTTGCCAATAACCTTTTGACAAGTCAAGTTTAGTGAAGAATCTAGAATTAGAAAGTCTACTAAGTAGATCCTCTAGTAAAGGCATAGGTTCAGCATCGAACTTTGTGACTTGATTTAATTTGCGATAATCAACGCAAATTCGTATGTTCTTATCTTTCTTCCGAACAATAACCATGGAAGAAGAATATGGAGAAGTCGATGGTTCAATTATGTTTAATTGGATCATTTCATCCAATTCCTTTTCCACTTGTGACTGAAAGTGTATAGGGATAGGATACGGCCTAACCCTAATAGGATTACTGTCGGTAAGAATTATGTCATGTTCTATGACATTCGTGTGACCAGGGATGTCGGTTAGAACATCCTTAAATGTCTGTAACATCGACGAGACTTGACGATGTTCATCAACAGAAAGATTAGGAGAAATGGACACATCTTTCCAAGATTCCATAGAATGTAGTGGAACCACTGGAAGAGGGAGATCGACATCAGAAAAAACAGATTCCTCATCCTGTATGACAGACAGGGATGAGTAATGACCATGAGGTACCGAAGATTCGTCCGTTGCCTGAAAAATAGGCAGCAAATAGTCTGGACGCTCATGAAATTCCGTCAGCATGTTGATATGGAAAGTCTTATGCTTTCCATCTATATCGACCACATAGTCAACATCGGAAATTCGTGAGACTATTGCATATGGACCTTTCCATGCAATCAGAAGTCTATTTTCCCTACTGGGGAGTAGGACGAATGCTTTGTCACCTGGACAAAGTTGTCGTAGACATCTGTTCTTGTTAGCAAACTGCCTTGCTTTTTCTTTAGCAATTTCTGACGAAGCAGTCGCTAGTTTGCATGCCTCAATGATCTTTTGCCTCAGAGCAATGACATACTCATATGAAGATTGAGTGTCATCACTAATATCATCGGCAGTGATGAGATCGTGTAATAAAGACATAGGGCCGCGCGGACGCGCGCCAAAGACAAGTTCAAAGGGAGAAAATCCTGTGTGCTCATTTGGGACCTCTCTATAGGCAAAGAGAGCCGCAGGTAAAACCCTGTCCCAATCTTGAGGATGGTCTTCAGTTATCTTACCAAGTAAAGTCTTGAGCGTTCTATTCAGACGCTCAACTAACCCATTAGACATAGGATGATAGATGCTACTGAGAGATCTTTTAATGTGTAAGGTAGACATTACTTGAGACATAGTATCAGATATGAGTTGAGTTCCATGGTCTGACAGTATTTCTCTGGGGAACCCCAAGCGAGAAAATATCAGCCAAAGAGCATCTGCGATATCTGTAGTAGATATGCTCTTTAGAGGGATAGCCTCTGGCCAACGTGTGCACATATCGACACATGTAAGAATAAACTGATGTCCTCTGGCCGACTTTATCTTAAAAGGGCCAATAATATCTATGGCCATTTTCTGGAATGGCCGAATAGGGATGTCAGCAGCCTGGATAGGCGCAGCATGTCGTGGTCCTCTAGATTTGACCTCCTGACATACCTGACATGATCGGCAGTATATACGGATGTCCTTGTTAACAAAGGGCCAAAAGAAAGCCGCAAGGACTCTCGACTTTGTACGGGAAAATCCCATGTGTCCAGCACATTGCGAGTCATGAGCATGCTGCAATATTTGCACTCTCATACTCTTGGGAACAAGAATTTGCGAATGTGCTGACGTAGCCGAGTCTTGTACCATACGTACAAGTACGCCGTTTTTCATTTCTATCCAAGATTTTCTTTGTGTATCCTTATTTGGATCACCTTTCTTCGCAAGAATGAAGAATTTCTTTAGCGTAGGATCTTCTTCTTGTAATTTTATGAACGAGTCACGAGAAATAACCAAGGTACTATCTTGGCTATGAACTTCATTATCATTATTCAACGAAGTTTGCGGTGTTTGTAGAGCTTGTGCTCTTGTAACCACTGCATTGGTAGCTTGCATATTATCATCTTCCCAAGCAGCAATCTGCTGTGGGGTACATTCCCTAACTCCGTGGATACGACCAATAATAAGGTCCGCAATAGGATTAGGTAAGAGACAGGCATGCACATCTCCCGTAAAGAAAGGAGTGGCAATGTGAATTATAGCAGTAGGATATTTCTCTAGAGTGCCGCCAAATGTGACACATTTGATAACCCTTCCTGTCGCACAGGATGGATCTACAAGCGATTGTCTAACACCAATAGTGGTGCATCCGGAATCGAAAAGTAGTGAGACCGGAGTATTATTAACAAGACCCTTATGTAGGATTAGAGAACCTCTCCCGTCATGTGCAACCGAAGCAGGAAGAGCGGGGAGAGGGTGACCACAACTCAAAGTCGATATTGTAGTCGGTTCGAACAAAGTACTGCATTGGGGGCACTTGTTTGCTCTTCCAAAGTCAAATGAAGAACAAGTGACAGCGTCAGAGTTTTTATTATCAGAAACCTGATTACAGGCTCCCTGAGATTCTTGTTGAACCGAGTTAGCCTGCTGATATCTCTTTTTTTTTTGTATTGAGATCTACCGCGACTACTATTACCTCTGAAGTTATCACTGTTGTTATTGTCTCTGTAGTTATTATTGTCTCTATTATAACTGTTATCATGTTTCGAACTACAGTTTCCATGATTATTATCATGTCCACATTGATGTGAACATCTATTTGTTTGGTTTTGAGGTCTACGCGAGGAAAAACCTCTGTTACCATATCCTCTTCTGAAATGCCTAAAATTATTATGTTGGAAGTAACGAGGACTGTCAGCTCGTCTCCAATTCTTCGACGAAGAATCACCCTGAAATTGATTTCCATAGTTTTGACCGTAACTACGGTTACTTTTCTTATCAAAATTTTGTTGGAATCTATTACTAGTGTTTTGACTATAAGGTGCTGCCGAAGCAACTGGCAGACCTTCTTTTACTCTAGAGTTACCAATGGTTGCGTGAGGATGAGCAGTTATGTATTGGCTACAGAAATCTTCCATTTCTTTTATTGTTTTAGGTTTACGTTCATGAAGGAAAGCAAGGAAAGACTCATTAACAGAAGACATGACTTTGTCTCTAAGTATTAAGTCCATAAGTCCTTCATAAGTTTTTTCTGTCTTAGACAGCTCCACCCAACGTAAAAAAGTAAGACGTGTCTTTGAAATAAATTCAGAGAATTGCACACCAGTTTCTGGTAACATATTTTTAAATTGAAGACGATAGCCGTCTTCGTCAAGTTGGTATTTTTTTTAACAATATAGCTCTGACAACATCATAGTTGTTCTTGTCAGGCTCATCTACCATGCTTAACATACTCAAAGCATCACCTCTAAGTATTTTGGACAAATGATAACCTGCAATGATTTATCTATTATGTACTTTACATGAAGTTTCAAATCTGTCCAAATAGAATGTTATATCGTCGATGGAAGCATTGAATGGTGGTAGGTAGTGAATAAGTTTGAAAGTGCTTGCATTACTCTTATCTGAGTTATTTTTTTGCATCAAGATTAGCATTACCCATGTTCATCACCCTTAATTTCTCAACTTCCAAAGCTTGAGTTTTTTCTTCATGCTCCATTTTTTGCTTTTCTCTCTTCAGACTCTCTTTGTAATTCCTTTTTCAACTTCAGCTTGCTTTTCTAACCTTTTATTTTGCCAGGCCTCAAGTATTTTGCAAGTCTTTTATTTTCATAAAACTTTTATTTTCTATTTCAAATTTTATTTTCATTTTAGTCATTCAGCTTTGCTTCAGATGCTTCTCTTTTTTGTAACCAACTGTTTAATTTTCATGTCAATCTTTTTTCATCCACCTGCATTTGATTTCTTTTTTCAAGATCACCAATTTGCTAAAAAATGGTTCATATTCATTCATCCACAAGTAGTAAGAAACTCTCCCAAAGGAGAAGTATTAACAGAGCTCCAACAAACAAGGTGGATTAGAAGTCCTCTGTCCCGTCATGTCAAATCCCAAGCAGGAAGATGTTCTCCTCATCATTTTCACCTCTGTTGAATCCAACTCTCTTCTGCAAACTGTTTTCTTTTATGGTCTTCCTCTGCCATGCTCTTGCCCTGGGGGTTCCAGAACAAGGACTGCCTTACCTAATTCCTATCAACAACAGGTGTTCAGTGTGTGTTCGCTATCCATTTACTTCTTTTTTTTAAGTTCGTTCTTTGACTGGCACTTGTGTGATCTTCTGCAAACCGAGTTGTCATCAGTTCCAACGTTGGTTTTGAATTGTCATCCACCATTTTTTGTCCCTCTGATTTTCTACGCAAGCACCCGAGTTTTATGAAAGTCTTAGTTCTGATAACATTTTGTCTTTGTTGTTCTCCATGTCTCAGAGCCATACAATAGGACTGACTTCACATTTGAGTTGAACATTCTTATTTTCGTGTTGGATCCTATTTCTCTTGATCTCCATATATTTCCCATATCAATGAAAAATGCCTCTATGCCTTTTTATTCTTATTTTGAGGATCACAGCTGTCTGTCCCTTCCAACTTTGTCACTATAATTGATCTGACAAGATACCGTGTATGATTACTTTTCTATCAACTTGAATTTTTTTGGCGTACTTCCCCAGTTCTTAACCTCATTGTCAACACCGAAGCTTTGCTTCTTTTTTTTTGAGTTATTAAACTTGCCTGTGTAAATTCAGAGTTGATTTTGGTGTGACTATCTCATCGAAATCTTCCATTTTTTCAATTTGTCCTGCAAAGATTACGTTCATGGGAGACAAGCAAGTCTTCAGAAAATTCACAGATCATCCAACTGTTAGTCCTCAGAGTCCAAAGTGGATTCCATAAGTTTTTTTTTTTGCCTTCTGTCTTATAACCCTCTATTGCCAGCAAGTAAAAAAATAAGACAAGAGGCTCTTTGAAATCCTGGGTCATTAAATTGCACAAACCAGTTTATGTAACATGTCCTTCGTAAATTGAAGACACTCACAAGGTCATTCTTCAATGTTTTCTTTATTAAATTAATATCAAAGGGGAGTACTCCATAATTCCTCATCAATATTTTTCTTGTTCAAGTGATTCTCTGTCTAAAGCATCAAAAAATGAAATAAGTTGGATTTTCGTTTTTTCCTGCAATTTTATCTGGTTACTTTACTTTACATGACTTTTTCACCTCAAATATTTTGGAAAGTTAAAATTGAATGTGGTAAAGTTTATCTAAGTCTTTACATGATTCTTTTCGAACTGCAAATCCTATTCTGTACTAATTGACCAAATCTTCAAGTTGAATGTGGTTTTCTTAAGTTTTGAAAGTGCTTGCATTAGTCCTATCTAAGACCTTATTTGCATGATCATTAGCATTACCTATGTTTTGTCACTCCTTAATTTTTCAACTTCCTTAAAGCTAAGAGTTTTTCTTCATGCTGGTCCATTTTTGCTTTTCTCTTTCAGACTATCTTTGTAACTTCCTTTATTCAACTTCAGCTTGCATTTCTAACCTTTTATTTTCAGCCTCTCTTTAAAGTCTTTTATTTTCAGCCTCTTTTTCAAGTCTTTTATTTTCAGCCTCTATTTCAAGTCTTTTATTTTCGTTGGTCAGCCTCAAGTCTTTTTCTTCTCAGCTTGTGCTTCTGATTCCCTTTTTTGTTTTTCCATTTCCATTTGGAATCTTTTTTCATCCACCTGCATCTGCAGTTTCTTTTGTTCAGCTTCCAGTGCTTTATCATATTGAGCAGTTGCAAATTCTTCTAACTTATCACCAGTCTTCCCAAGCAATTTACCCTGCTCAATAAAGTGCTCAAATGTAGCCATGATGAGTAATAATATGAGTCCACAACCTGAAATAATTAATTATCTTATTTCAAATTTAATTATAACAAGTCTTAAATGAAGCACTTGTTTACTCACAACACTATATTATTATCCCAATCTCTGTGGGAAACAAGTCTTATATCAAAGAACTTGTGTATAGACCTTTTTGAAATATCATCAATCAACTCTTGATCATAGGTGCACTTCCCATTCAATAGTGCACAATACTATTCATCATTTATTAATCATCAGTGTAGTAGTAATGCATAAGCATAACCCACTATTAAATGTGAATTAACTACTATAAGTGTAACCAATGACTATGTAAACACAATCACAATGTAAACAATAACAATGTAAACATTACACTGTAAACAATACAATGTAAACAATACAATGTAAACAATACAAAGATTTAGCAACAATACGAATACATTCGTAGAAATCAACAAAAAATAAAGCGAAAATTAAAGAAATATCACAAAAAATGTGATGATATCTACGAGAAGATAACACAAATACAAGACACCACAGTGTATAAACAAAAATGTTGTATGAAACTAAACTATAGTAAAGAGGAGGCTAGCAAATACGAGCAAATCAAAACAAAACTAAAGAATGCAGAAAAATAACGAAAACAATACTAACATGTCATCACAACTAACAAAAAATAGCAACAGCAGTCGCTTTGCAAATTCCAGTATCGGAAATTTGCACACCCTATAGAAAACGCTCACGATAGACGACCTCTATCACGTGGTATGATCTAAGGGAGACTCCGCCCAACCGAAAACCCGCAGAAACATAAACATATAAATATAAATATACAAATAACACATAAACATATAACATGTAAACAAAAGAATGAGATGAAACACAGAAGACTCAGTAGAAGTATAAGGGCACAGTTCACAAACAAACAGGCCACTTAACTTATGGAACTCCAATCGTCAGTACAGCAAACAGGATGTAATCAGCATTCTGAGATCAAAGATCCAACGTTGATTGCCATCTGTACTTGCATCAAAACAGCTACGACGATGGTTGAGACTTGAGTTTTCAAACGGTACATGCAGTGTACAAGAAGTGTAGAACTCGTCAGCGATGGAACTTGGCCTTCTCCAAAGCAGAACAGCAACAAATCGATTCTCCCGTATGTAACAAAACTGGGAAATGTCACTTTCTTGACTTGGAACAGCAATTGATGAAAATTCCAAAAAAGTTCCTGGGCAACGCCGAGTAATTTCGTAACTCTGCACTTCTGTTGTTGTCTTGTAGATGTTGTCTGTAGACTGTTGTAGAGTGCTGAATGAAGCGGGTAAGGGACCCCGAGTATGCTGGTACCAGATCAAACCAGCTTATGGCCACCAAATGTAGCGTAGCAAATGTTGCGTAAGTATTATATGTGTTGATAAATGTTCTGTGGAGGATGTCACATTTGCCACACAACGTTGAGGGTGTTGTATTTCATCTGCTTCTCTAAAGGTATAACAATCCTGGCCTTTGCAGAGTAGTGTGCCACCCTCAGACACCAGGGATGATGAGGCGTAGTAGCATGGTGTCTTTTGTCTGGTTTAAGTGTGTAGGATGTAGATGTGTATTCAGACAGTGAGCATTACAAGCAAGGCAATCCACACAAGGACGTCACGTTAACTCACGACGTGAAAAGTCAATGATGCTTGCAACAGCTAGTGACGGTTTTGTATAATTTATTATAAACGCCACAATGACGAAGTGTGTAGACATAAACAAGCAGGTACATCATAGGTACGATCAAACAGTCATTATTACATATGTAGACAATTCAACTGGCACAGCAGACAGCATCAAAATAATGTGCATCATCTGCCTTTTAGGATATCGTAAACCCGCTGTACATGTAGTCAGGTAGTAAACTTCCCCTTTCCATAAGAGCTAGAAGATATCAACTAGGAGATTAAAGATGGTCTCCTCGATTTGACCTCAACAAGACAGGCATGTCTTTTGAGCGTCACATTATTGTCCTCTATTGTCCAGCAAACAGCAAAGGTATCAAACCTAGATCCATCAATACAGTTCAGGAAGCAAATAGCCCGTAGGACAGGCATCAATCGATGCGTGACAATCTAAGTGGATCGTGAGCTGAGCAAACTAGTCATATCGTAGACTTTAGAATAAGGCAGGCTAAGCAAAAGTCAACATCACAAGATGGCGATAAAGTTACTCAGCCAAAAAAAGGGATTTAGTTACCTGTTCATAAGGAATCACATAATCACATATGCCTCCAGGCATTAGGAATAACACAGAGATATATCATCTCAAGATAGGAACAACAATCATGAGGACTCCTTCCTGAATAAACTAAGCGAAGACTAGCACATAGCTACGTCTCGCCTTCACAGCTTCTCAGCACAGACTGACCTGGGCGTAAATCGTTTTACCAACGCCACAAAAAGGGACATGCGCAGAAAACGCGAATCGAATACAACTCAGGCCAATTTACGAAACGCAGAATGTTCTACAATGTTCGACTTAAGACCTATTACCTTAAAAGGAAATGAATCTTGAAACATTGCGATTGCCAACTGTTTTCAAAGAACTGACGATCTGAGCGCTCCATATATGGTCGTGACTCAAAATCGTTCACACAGCTATCGGCAACCCTAGCTATCAAGATAAGACAACTTCTTAACGATAGCTATCAAGATTAGACGACTGTAGAAATAAAAGTGACTACAATTTCATGAGTTCCTTCCCATGCATTAAAAAATGAATCTAGTCAGAATGCATGGTCAGAATAAGTTGCTACAAGTTTTTAGCAGCAACAACGATTTCAGCCAGTAGTCAGTACACAGCGCGGAGAACATTAACGTTGATCTGCCTGATGATGAAGTCACACACATCTTTATACGGGAAAAACGTTGCCATCAAATTTCCACCTGACAGTGCAAAAGGGCTTTAGGAACATCTGGACGAAGCCTCGTCGAAAAAGTTGGATAACATCCTGAAGCACATAACATTGGAGAAAACACCGGAAATCTTCGGCAACATAATATATCTTCACTGTCGCATAATGTTTAGCATTAGGGAGGCAATGGAAAGTAACCCACCACAAAAAAGAAGAAAACAAATGAGAATAGAAAGGATTAGGAAACAGGAAGTATGCCCGAAAACAGTTCAAGAACGCAGTACAGACAGAGAAGGAGGGATTACGACAGGTTTGAGAGCACTGAAAGGTCAACATAGTGCTCTTTATTAGCAATACGGTTGTGAAGGAAAATACGAAGGAATAGGGGAAGAATCTTCAGGGAGCCCTTAAAGTTTGCCAGAAAAACTGTTTGAACAGCCACGGTCGTAACACTAAATATTGGGAAAGAAGATCTGGAAGAACACCTTAGAATTACCTGTTAAGGTCACAAAGATGAGCCTGTCAGCAGTATGGCAGGCCTTATATAGGCTAGTAAGCCAAGAGCTGAATTCAACACCAAGCCCCCAACAGTGCAAAAAAATAGAAATCATTGTAAAGAAAGCACAGTGCAAGTCAGCTTCAGGTTCTAATGGTGTCCAATATGTTGTATATAAGAGGTAACCTGAAGTTCTGGACATTTGCTCCGTTTGCTGAAAAATTCTTGGAAAAACCAGCTCGTAAGCTTTCGGTGCTGCCCAAGAGCTCAAAATAATCGGATACACAAAAATACGGGGATTTTGCCATGGTGACATCTGCTGGTGGTCCAAGGCATCAAACAGTTAATGCAGGGACATAGTAATTCAGAAATTCGAGAAGCTGGGAATGATAAGAAGATGCAAAAAAGCGGTGCAGCAGACCCAACAAGGTCAGTGGACTACATGGGAAGGAACACTGCAACGGTCCTTGACATGGAATGATATATGGCATATGGCACCTCTTAGACTTCATTATCAGATCAATGTATGACCTCCTGCCATCGTCCGTAAACCTTGTGAGATGGAGAAAGTCTGATGATGCTCAGTGCCCACTGTGCCATGAGAGGCAGACAATTGAACATGGGCTCTCAGCTTGCAAGGTGTCATCAGGGCAAGGGCGATTCACATGGCGCCACAATAGAGTACTACAATAGACCTGGCACGGGTGAGCGCGAACAGCAAAGTCTGACCAAGTACCACAAATAAATACTGTTTGCACATCCCAAACCAAGTAGCAGTTTACCATCTTTTCTTGACTGTGTAAATGATTAGGAGATGACATATCCAGAAAGTATCAGTAGATCTCGAAGACGACAAGACATAATGCTGCATGTCTCATCATTGCACAAGATTATAATGATTGAGCTGACAGTGCCATTTGAATCCAGGTTAGACGAGCAAAACTCCTTTAAAGTGGCCAAGTATAATGATCTAGTCATGGACTTAAGACACGACAGGTTCACTGCAAGGATCATGGCTGTTGAGGTAGGTGCAAGAGGTCTTGTGGCTGTCAGTGTATGATCTACTGAAACTGTTGGATTTGAAAGGGCAGTCAAGAACAAGGCAATTAAGAGGTTCAGGAAAACTGCAGAAACGGCAACGTGCTGGCTGTGGAACAACGCAATGGGCTATGGAATTCGGGACAATAATTTATTTTCAACGTAGGGGTTACTTGCACAACTGCCTCCAGCTAGCAGAAAAAAGGGTGAAGTTGAAAGGTGCAGCTAAAGTGGAGTGGGTTACATTCTCTGCACAAGACAACAGGAGACTGACACGAGGGAGTCATGACCAAAATGCCCCCCCCCCCCCCTTCCGTAGAATGTAAAGGAGAATAAAGGACTGAAACAATTGATTGACGGGGGAACTACTTCTTATGACCAGATTGCCCCCTGTTGTATCGTTCTGTATAGAGTTTCCTATCAAAATTACATGGTCAGACCATTGACAATCGTGAAAAGAGCGATGGACTCCTGTAAAGTCAGATGACACTGGAAAAACTAGACACCTCTAACATAATTAAGCATTCAAAATATTAGAGGAAAGATTGTCGCAAAAGATGCCAAACCCACTCTTCAGCATTCCATAGAGATATATGTCTGGGAGACAGCATACCTCTCGTCTTTTGTATATCTTCAGTAGCTCTCTGTTAGCTAGACATGTTGACTGGAGCTACTAATTAAATCCATTAACAATGTCAAACGTGTCTATTCGTCTGTACTAAAAATTATATATTCTTCTTCTTCTTCTTCTTTGATCCACTGTCACTGAGCGTCAGCTCTTGGTGACCTTGATGCCATTATATGGTACTGCGCAGTTCGTATAAGCTGTTCTGAGCTGCCATACAGTGTATTGTCTATGGATGGGTTGTGTGGTAGCAGTTATTGTCTCAGTCCCTAAAGTGCAGGGCACTGTAGTAGGTGGTGTTCTACTGTCTCTAACGGGTTAGGGCAGTGTCTACATTTTGCTATATTTTGTGAACTTAGTCTGTTTCTGTGGCCATTTAGTGTTGAGTGGCCTGTTCTCAATCTGAAGATTTTGGTTTGGTACCTTCGTTCGATATCGTTCATAGCATCTTTCTTATTAAATGAAGTTGCTGATAGACTGACAAAGAAGGGAGCAAAAATGCCACAGATCGATCAACCACTGTGTATGTTTACAGTTAAACAAATAGTCAAAAACGACTGTAAAGAAGTTTGGCTGAACACGTGGGCACAGGCTAAAACAGGAAGAAGACTCTTCATTCACCAATTATATATATATATATATATATATATATATATATATATATATATATATATATATATATATATATATATATATATATATATATATATATATATATATATATATATATATATATATATATATAGTCAATGTTTGTGCCTTTTAAATATAATGTGTTTTACTGTATGACGCAGAAACACACTATATATGTATTTCATGCAAACAGAAACACAGAAGTAAAAGAAATACTAGACACTAAGAGAATTGATGAAAGACGTCTAAATTAGATAAATAAAATAACGTCAACGTCTATAGAGATATAACTTCTTACTGAAAACAATAATCGACCGTAACACATAGAAAGCAAAAGGTCATAAGGGCGGCAGCGGTATAAGGTTGTGTTAAAGAGATGAACAGAATATAGCCCATCACAGTGTACGGTCAATGAGAGAAACAGTAAACGTAGGGAATCTATAACAGCCAATATTCGATGACGAGATTACACGTGATGGCATTGAGTCAATGAGAGAAACAGTAAACGTAGGGAATCTATAACAGCCAATCTTCGATGACGAAATTACACGTGATGGCATTGAGTCAATGAGAGAAACAGTAAACGTAGGGAATCTATAACAGCCAATCTTCGATGACGAGATTACACGTGATGGCATTGAGTCAATGAGAGAAACAGTAAACGTAGGGAATCTATAACAGCCAATCTTCGATGACGAGATTACACCTGATGGCATTGAGTCAATGCGAGAAACAGTAAACGTAGGGAATCTATAACAGCCAATCTTCAATGACGAGATTACACCTGACGGCATTGAGTCAATGCGAGAAACAGTAAACGTAGGGAATCTATAACAGCCAATCTTCGATGACGAGATTACACCTGATGGCATTGAGTCAATGCGAGAAACAGTAAACGTAGGGAATCTATAACAGCCAATCTTCGATGACGAGATTACACCTGATGGCATTGAGTCAATGCGAGAAACAGTAAACGTAGGGAATCTATAACAGCCAATCTTCGATGTCGAGATTACACCTGACGGCATTGAGTCAATGCGAGAAACAGTAAACGTAGGGAATCTATAACAGCCAATCTTCGATGACGAGATTACACCTGATGGCATTGAGTCAATGCGAGAAACAGTAAACGTACGGAATCTATAACAGGCAATCTTCGATGACGAGAATACACGTGATGGCATTGAGTCAATGCGAGAAACAGTAAACGTACGGAATCTAAAACAGCCAATCTTCAATGACGAGATTACACGTGATGGCATTGAGTCAATGCGAGAAACAGTAAACGTACGGAATCTATAACAGCCAATCTTCGATGACGAGATTACACCTGATGGCATTGAGTCAATGAGAGAAACAGTAAACGTACGGAATCTATAACAGCCAATCTTCGATGACGAGATTACACGTGATGGCATTGAGTCAATGCGAGAAACAGTAAACGTACGGAACCTATAACAGCCAATCTTCGATGACGAGATTACACCTGATGGCATTGAGTCAATGAGAGAAACAGTAAACGTAGGGAATCTATAACAGCCAATCTTCGATGACGAGATTACACGTGATGGCATTGAGTCAATGCGAGAAACAGTAAACGTACGGAATCTATAACAGCCAATCTTCGATGTCGAGATTACACCTGATGGCATTGAGTCAATGAGAGAAACAGTAAACGTAGGGAATCTATAACAGCCAATCTTCGATGACGAGATTACACCTGATGGCATTGAGTCAATGAGAGAAACAGTAAACGTACGGAATCTATAACAGCCAATCTTCGATGACGAGATTACACCTGATGGCATTGAGTCACTGAGAGAAACAGTAAACGTACGGAATCTATAACAGCCAATCTTCGATGACGAGATTACACCTGATGGCATTGAGTCAATGAGAGAAACAGTAAACGTACGGAATCTATTACAGCCAATCTTCGATGACGAGATTACACGTGATGGCATTGAGTCAATGAGAGAAACAGTAAACGTACGGAATCTATAACAGCCAATCTTCGATGACGAGATTACACCTGATGGCATTGAGTCAATGAGAGAAACAGTAAACGTACGGAATCTATAACAGCCAATCTTCGATGTCGAGATTACACCTGACGGCATTGAGTCAATGCGAGAAACAGTAAACGTAGGGAATCTATAGCAGCCAATCTTCGATGATGAGATGGCATTGAGTTTAATGTTGCTAAATTCCCCCCTTATCACTCCACATAGCGTATGGAACCATCACTGTAACTGATTCTCCTGCAGGAACCTAGCATCGAAGCATTATATGCTCTTACAGTGGTCATCATCATCATTCCTTTCCGTTCCCTGTGGACCATAGGGCAGAAACAGTTGCTCTCCATCGATTTCTATTCTGGGCTGTCTTTTTCAGCTGTGCCCAAGTCATTCCTATTTCCTTAGCACCCTCTTCTACAGATCTTCTCCATAGCTCTCCTTGGCCTCCCCACTCTTCTTTTCCCTTGGGTGTTACAGTCAAGGGCACCTCTGGCTATGCTTGATTGTTCTCTTCCGAGTGTATGTCCTATCAATCCCCACTTTCTTACCTTAATTTCCATTTGTATTGGCTGTTGTCCGCATCTTTTCCTTAGCTCTACATTTGTTATTACATCTGGCCATCTTATACAGTGGTGGCTTCTGTTATTTTACGTTAAATTTCCATCCTCTCATCCAAGTAATACTAGTCGTTTTTTTACGACTCTCTTGAAATCGCAGTAGGTCTAGTCTGTCTGTCCTCTTCTTAGACCCCCCCCCCCCCCGGCCCTCCCCTCCCGACATGGCTAGATGATGACTAGCCTAAAGCTCAGTGCTTGTGTTAAAATTAATATATCTCACCGCTATGGAACGAAATCTCCTTTATTTCAGATATGTTTTGAAGAAACAAATACGCATTACTTCTATACACATATATAATAGTTAGCTTTGCCATGTTCACTGCGAAGAAGATGGTCGCATAGCCAAAGATATTTTCTACGGATAGCTGGCGATATCACTAACCAAGAACTACTTACTCGGAGTAACCAAGAGGACATGCACACCATCATAGCTGGCAGACTCTGGGAGTTGGTTTGGCAACGTCCTCAAAAGAGACCCCGATGCCATCACAAAAACAGCTATGCTATGGACCCCTGAAGGAAAGCGAAAGAGAGGCCGACCAAAAACAACTTGGCGGACAACTGTGGTGGCCGAGATGCAAAGAATGAAGCAGAGCTGGGGCACTGTACGTAGGATGTTCACCGACCGAACAAAGTGGAAGCAGTTTGTTGCTGCCCTACAAGAACCACCAGGCGTGATGGCTACTGACTGCTTTGACAGTCGGCGGCTAAGGATCAAAGAAGAAGAAGAAGCCAGCATGTGGCACGACAAAAGAACAGCCGAGGTTAGAAGACGTGTACAAGAGAGATATAAAATGACTGGCCATAATTCTAGCAGCTTGGGATTACGATGCTGCTGATCGTACCAAGGGGAGATTTCCTATGGAGCGATTCAGATTGAGCAAAAAAGAAGCTCTAAGCGGAAGAGAAAAGTACACGTGAAATCGAACACCAGTCACAAGGAAGGTGAGCGCTATCACTAAAAGGACGCATCATCCCCACTTACTTATGACTGCTGGAGACTACTACTACACACATAAAACAAACGTGCTCCTGTCTGTACTGTTTCTAAATGCCGTTGCAAACACGTTAAATCATTCATCCAACTTCTGTTATTAAGTTTTGAACTGTTGCCTTACATAACTGTCTGTACTGTTTCTAAATGATTCATCCAACTTCTGTTATTAAGTTTTGAACTGTTGCCTTACATAACTGTCTGTATAAATGTGTACATAATAAAGAGGAATACTGTTAAACTGATAATAAACAATACAATGAAAAAAAAAAAGGTAATACAACTTACTAGTACAAAAGACAAGAAAATAACCTACGTTATAATCGCAAGGCCTTCGACAGGGTCAAACGAACAAAGGAGAAAGGAAAGAAAGCTAGAGTTAAAGAAACAACATGAAAAATAAATTCGAATAAAACCGATGATACAGTATTCCTCGACGCTGTGGTTACTACGTCCTCGCATGAAAAGTAAGACTAAATGCAGGAAAAGCCCCGCCCCCCCCCCCCCCCCCCCCCCCAAAAAAAAAAGAATTAGGCGAGGACAAAAAAGGCAGAGAGAGAGAGAGGGAGGAAGAGAGAGAGAAAAGGATATCAAATAACCAACAACAACAAAAAATGAAAAATAACAAACGAACAAACAAACGGCACATTAGGGGATTTCCGAAACGTCCCATGCTACTAGTCTATTAATCATTTTGGGGGAGCCGCGCTGGTGTAATGGTTACAACGTTGCGCTGGCGATCAGGTATTCAAGGTTCAAGCCCGAGCGTCAGCATTTGAAGGAGTGTCAACGACCGGGATTTTGACCGAATAACCTGAACGGCTCCTGAGATAAACCCTCTGTGGAAACGGGTTGGAAGGAAAGTCCACAGTCTCCCCAGCCTCGCAATGACATGTCATTGGGCCGAAGGGCTAAAAGCCCAAGTGCCGCTGGTAAAAAAATAAAAAATAAAAAATTAATCATTTTAAAAACTGAATCCTATACCGCCTGTCAATTTTTTCCTTACATTTTAAAAACGTGTTTATTTTCTACCTTTCAGAATGGACAGTTTTCCGTACAGCTCCGAGGTCACCAATACATGGGTTACACAAGTGGTAAACAGGCCGTCTACAGCGGAACCTTCTGGTTTGCTGACAAGCGCGAGGTTACAAATGATAAACCTGAAAGGAACAAGCGTTGACAATGTAGTGACAACTGCAGCAAAGAAGCTAAGTGAGATGTACTTGTATGGAGACAAAGTATATTATCATGGTAGTGATGCACAAAGTGTTAAGAGTATCCTGGATGACGGAATCAATTTGATGAAATCAAGTCTCACAAAAGATTTTTCAAATGGTGATGGCTTTTACCTCACCGAAGATTATAAAAAGGCCATCGAATGGGCTGTTCGAAGGAAAAGACGATGCCGTATGAACTGTGGAGCCGTGATTGCTTTCAAGATTAGCCAGAGTCTGCGAACAGAACAGCCGCATTTCTCTTTGGAAGTGCAGACACAAGGAGGTAGAGAGTTATGGCAGAAAGTAGTATCGCATTTTCGGAGAGGAGCAATAGATGAAGAGATGAAGCAACTATTGAAAGGTGCAAAATTCATCGAAGGACCTGTAAACAAAATTGTAAAATTTCGTCTATTTCACACTCCTGTTCCATACGACTTCAACCAGATGTGCATTCGAGATGCCGAATACGCTAAAAGATTTGGACAATTTGGAAATATTTGTTTCGTAATATTTTTTGAAAACTAGTTCAAACAAAAAGCAAACGTGATATCGATAACTTTTATATATATATCTCATTATCACATAAGGCAAGGCAAATTATTTTGTTAGAATTAAGTCTAATTTATAGCCTTTAAGAGGCGGCATTATTATTATATTTTTAGCACTCTACACACTTGTATTTGTTGTGAGAAAGAAACTTTTGCACTTTGTAACTATTTTTCGTTGATGGAAAGAAGCCTTAGCAGTTTACACATAATTTTTGTTGATGTTTGTCACTTTACGTGTTTATAATTTAATCAGAAGTTCAGTTCGGTAATTATTTGATAATTTCTATAATTTTTAGCCTCTAACAGCTGGCATCAATATCATATTTTAGCAGTTTACACATTTTTTGTTTTTTAGAAAGAAACATTTGCATTTTACAAATATATTGTGGTGCTAGAAAGAAACCTTATCAGTTTATGCATATTTCTTGTTCTTGGAAAGACGTCGCACATTTCTTTTTCCTCTTCTTCATCTACGCTCACACGTCAACTTGAATATGTTCAAAGATCACTCTCAGACGTCAACTTGAATATGTTCAAAGATCACTCTCAGACGTCAACTTGAATATGTTCAAAGATCACTCTCAGACGTCAACTTGAATATGTTCAAAGAAAGCAGTGATCAGTCTGATGCTGTTGAGCGTTTCTTGGAATGGCACTGGTAATGGCCACATGCGCTTTCTCTGTTCCTCATATGTTGGTAACCTTTGAATTAGATACTCAGCCTTCATTATATCAGTGCCACAGTTACACCCATCGGTAGTTCCTGTCTTTAGTTTGTTGATAAGATGGTATCCCAATCTGTTGTGACCTGTCCGATTACCGCTTGTTCACTTCTGCTGGTATCCCAATCTGTTGTGACCTGTGCGAAGTCTGAAGATTACCACTTGTTCACTTCTGCTGGTATCCCAATCTGTTGTGACCTGTGCGAAGTCTGAAGATTACCACTTGTTCACTTCTGCTGGTCACAGTGGACTGATCATCCGCTTGCTTGTCAATGATCAAAGAAACAACAATTAATAATCTGTTGTACCAATAAACGCCGTTAGGTGTAACGGAACAACGGATAATTTCTTGTTGCCCTATGACGCCGCAAGGTGTGATGGCCGGAGACTGCTTAGTCATGTCAGTCAATGGCCAAGGGAGAATGATGATGATGATGATGACTTCTGCTGGTATCCCAATCTGTTGTGACCTGTGCGAAGTCTGAAGATTACCACTTGTTCACTTCTGCTGAGCTGGTAAAACGCATTATTTTTATTATGGTCTGGATGTTCTGCTTCACATTTACTCCTGTATCTGCGCTGTCTCAAAATGTGCATCAGCGTAACACTATGCACCGTGTTGCATCAGCGTAACACTGCACCGTGGCATCAGCGTAACACTATGCACCGTGACAAAGAAACGGTTTGTCATCCAGAGCAAAGGTTTAGGTGTAGTTTGGAGTTAGGCAGTATAAAATATGAGGTACAAGTGAAAACAAATTTGAAATGCCCTGGAAAGATTTTCGTCTCTTATTTTTCTTTATTTGGGTTCCATTTTTCAGCTTAGATCAGTACAAGAAATGGAATTAATATAACATGACACTGTCTGTGGATTTGAATGTTAACAGGAACTACAGATGAGTTTTTTGTTTTTAAGGACTATCTTCATTGCACACGAATAATTCATCAGTACTCCGATCACACAAGGAGGAGGATCTCAGCACAGTGCACGAACTCCGTAGCACCGGCCGGAAACACAGTGTGTTTATATAGGAATCTATTGGTACTTTTTGACAAGAATTGTATAAATAGGCCTGCAAGGAATTTTTAACAAGTCACGTGTACATGGGCCTACTAGGTCTTCTTGACAAGAATTGTGCAGAAAGGCCTACTAGAACTCATTGAAAACATTTATATTCCAGGAAGATGTAAAAATGGTGACCTGTTCTGCTGTTACGTCTTTAGTATTTATACTTCTGCCTTTCCTGCGCACGTCTTCATTTATTTGTGTGAGAATTATTGCGAGCTTTTGTATTCATAATTAAATGTTTGTGATTTGTAATAGATGCCCCTTTCAATCATGTCTGATTATGGGAATACGCCCCTGAGGTTATAGCCATGAGCTGGTGTTTTTGTTTTTTTGTCTGGTGTTTCTTTCAGCGTGTATTTTTCTCTTCTGCTTATTCTGAGAGCTTCTTTACGCCCAATGTGAACTGGAGCCGTAGAGAGCATCGCCATGTGGTGCGATCGGCAGCTTCATCCTCCCAGGTTGCTGGATTTATGTTCAATGCCTTCATGTCTTTCTTGCACACATCTTTGAACCTCAGCTGCGGTCGCAAGGCTGTTTTTTAATATTTTTTTTTTTTGCCTTCTGCCAGTTGTAGAAAATATCTTTGCGCATGCTCCATCTTCTCCAGGGTGCGAGCGTTGGCACAGTTATACGGAGATCACACTGTTGCCCATGCATCCTGTTCCCCCTCTCCATGTAGTTGTCAGGTCCAACGGAAGGCAGTAGCAGATACAGTTTGGTACCAGTCACGCCGCAGGAGGTGACAAATTTATAATAATTTGTGGAAACAAATTAGATTTGTAATAACTAGTATAATTAATTACAAATTAGAAATATGTCTATCTTGCCTGCATTTAATGCTGTCACTGATATATTTGCATACGACGTCTTACCATAGTTATTACACGTTGAAGCATCTACCATTACCAAAGTATCAACAGAGACGGGCAGTAAACCAGCATGGAGCTAACGAAACAGAGAGTATGAGAACAAAGATGTAAGATCCTTCCCCCGTTTTGTATTATTACTATTTCCGAACCTTCTTGTTACTTTTACTGTGTTATTATGTACACTGCAGATGTGTGTCATATTTATTTTGCATTATTTCAAAGCTTTAATGTTCTTGGGTCACACGATGTCACAATATTACTGTTGGTATATGAATATATGTAACTGTGTGTGTGTGTTTTATATATATTATATATTATTCAATAGTTTATTACAATTATTTACAGATTTTGTATTTTATAAAGTAATTCGTATTTTGTTACGTTTCAATTTTGTTTCGTCATTTTATTAGATCAGAAACATATTCGTCAGCATGTTAGAATCAATAATAATGGTGTAGCAAATTTTTATTGCAAGTCTTCATCCCGGGGGAAATAAATGTACTGCCTTCACGCAACAAAAAACAAAATTTATCTGTTATTGTCAAGGGTCAGGCATTTTGGTTGTTGTATTAGAGCTCTGAAAAAATACGTTTAATTACGCAATTTAAAAATAATAATGGTGTTAGGCAAATTTTACCGTCGCAGATACATTCATGTATAAACGCCTACTGCCTTCAACGCAAAAAAAAAAAGCTCTATAACACCCTTGTTACCCATTTCGGGGCTCGCCCATGGAGCAAACGCCCTTTATGCAGATCATATCCACCATCATATACATGAAGCATGTTTATGTTTCAGTCGAGGTCTGAAACGGGAGTAAAGAATAGCACCACTTAAAAATATCAGGAATTTAATTTATTGAAATATTATATTTTCTGTCTTGTTCAGGCGATGTGTATATATATTTGACTTTGAATGTCATTAGATTTTTGAATCAAATTTATTAAGCAGTTAGAAGAACACAAAACGTTGTGGCAGTTTGTCATTGGTCACACACACACACACATAGATGTCATTGGTCACACACACACATAGATGTCATTGGTCACACACACACACACATAGATGTCATTGGTCACACATACACATAGATGTCATAGGTCACACACACATAGATGTCATTGAGCACACACACAGATGTCATTGAGCACACATACACACACATAGATGTCATTGGTCACACACACATAGATGTCATTGGTCACACACACATATATGTCATTGGTCACACACACACGCATAGATGTCATTGGTCACACATACACATAGATGTCATAGGTCACACACACATAGATGTCATTGAGCACACACACACAGATGTCATTGAGCACACATACACACACATAGATGTCATTGGTCACACACACATAAATGTCATTGCTCACACACACATAGATGTCATTGTTCACACACATAGATGTCATTGGTCACACACACACATAGATGTCATTGGTCACAAACACACACATAGATGTCATTGGTCACACACACACACATATGTCATTGGTCACACACATAGATGTCATTGGTCACACACATAGATGTCATTGGTCACACACACACACATAGATGTCATTGGTCACACACACATAGACACACATAGATGTCATTGGTCGGTCACACACACACAGATGTCATTGATCTCACACACACACACATAGATGCCATTGGTCACACACACATAGATGTCATTGGTCACTCACACACACATGTCATTGGTCACACACACACATAGATGTCATTGGTCACACACACATAGATGTCATTCATTCATTCATAACCCTCCACTCCCAAAGGAGCATAGGCCTTCAACAAACACATGCCAAGTCCTCTTGTCCCGTGCCATCATCTCAAGTTCTTTCCATGTTCTCCTCATCATTTTCACCTCTGTTTCCAACTCTCTTCTCCATGTACTTCTTGGTCTTCCTCTGCCTCTCTTGCCCTGGGGGTTCCAGAACAAGGACTGCCTTGTAATGCTATCAACAGGTTTCCTCAGTGTGTGTCCTATCCATCGCCATCGTCTTCTTCTCATCTCTTGTTCCACTGGCACTTGTCTAGTTCTTGTCATCAGTTCCACGTTAGATGTCATTGGTCACACATAAATATAGTTCATAATTTTCCGGTAAGATCCCTCTAGAGCATGGAGCCACAACTGTAGCTGATGCCCTTGCTGGAAGCTTGCTCTAAGTTATATGGTCTTGTGATGGTTTCTGTAGCAGTCTGTTGTACATCATGAGGTCGCCAGCCCCCAGATCTATGTGTGTGGGTGTGTGGGTGTGAGGAAACGGCAGCACGCCTAAACGTTAGAACTTGGATACCAGATTACACACCAGTTAACCACTTGATGAAGCACCATTTAGCTTAGCTTATCTTCTTGCAGCTATGAATTGTTGGGCCTTGACGAGTATCTAGAGGGTATATTATACCTCCTCTTTTTTGTTTTCTGGTAGTTTGTGTCTTTGTAGTTGAAGACAGCCAATAGGATAGCAGGGCCCTCACCCTGGCTAACCTCTACACCCCAAAGTAAAAGAGGAAAGAAGTCATTTACTTCCAATGACTTTCATTTCATTGCATAATGCAGACCTGGAACTAAGAGCAAAATATCAGATATTCAAAACAGTTGTAATACAATGGATCCCGTTGCAATATCCCTGACAATGAAGATGCTGATAAAATTGGTACAGGAAGGTGGAAAGCTACCTACGCCTGATACAAGCATAACTTTCGAAGAGGAAAAGAGTTTTATCAGAAGTAGATACAGGAGCAAAAGGGATGCAGAGCATCCAGGTCTCAAAATATACAAAAAAAGTTGCTTATTACCAGCTCAGCAGAAGAGAACAAGTGGTAGTTTTCAGACACCGCACGGGCCATAACGGATTGAGAAACCCTTCATTCAACAAGCTAAAGATACGAACTACCAATGAGTGTAACTGTGGCACCGATAAAATTACTGCTGAACATATGTGTCAAAGATACACAACATATGAAGAACAGAGAAAGTACAAATGGCTATTCCTGGAAAACCACTATAGAGATACAAATGGTCTCAAGCGTACCTCTGCTTTCTTTAAACATATCTAAGTAGTTTGAGAGTGTATAAAAAGAAGCAGAAGACATCACTGTATCTGGTTTGATGTTGTCCATGTCTTTGTCCTACGTTGTCGTCGTGTTTAAGATGGGTTGCACAAAAATATGTTATGTTTGTATTACTGGGAGAAAGAACAAAGAAGCTACCTACGTCGTGACTGCAGGGCCTTCGACACGGGCATAAGGACCAACGTTGTAGAACAAATAACGATTCTAAAGGATAAAAATTACAACAAATAGTTCATGGTACGGCAGACATTAGACTTGTGAAGTTAATTTATGTGTCATGCTTGCATAGTCTCCACAAATAGATGATGCACTATAAATATTAATTCTTTTGTTGAGATGACAAAAATTATTTTGTTATTTAGCAGATGTATTTGCTAGATTGAAATTACATTGTGTTTTTAATTCTTTTTTTAAAATCTTTTGTATTAAACAGGATTACGTTTTAAGCCGGATTAACAGTTGTATCTATTTATCGATGGTATTTCGGTGTTTAATGTATTTTTACTCATCTGTTTAATTTTTACCCTGCAGCTATCTAAGCTCTCTGTGGATTATTTGGTTTCATCAAATTCACGCTCAGCTTTTCTGTCTCATGCCATCCGTAACAAGTCGTTACATTTCTTTTTTTTTACTACTCTGTATTTGAAGATCAAAATCGTTGTGTAAACAACTTACGTTTTAAATGTTTGAGGCTCAACATTTCCATGTTCTACTCAATGTAAGGAGGGATCCCGCTACACGCCCATTGAAGCATATTGGGAATATGGTGTTAGGCCCATATTTTCTTGACCATCGGCACACTAGGGGTGACGTGGTCAACATCACGCCGACCGCCTTAACCTTCCCAGAGTTGCTCTGGTACCCAGTTGGGGCTGGGTCGACGCAGGAGCCTTTTGCGGTTTAAAAAATTCCTACCTCATCTGGGGATCGAACAATAGACCACTGAGCTAGGAAGCCAGTGCACTAACCACTATGCTACCGCGGCTCCCTCTACTCAATGTAGAGAGCCGAAACTCTGCCTGCAGCTCCCATTTTTGGTCGAGTTTAAACTCTCACGTTTTGACAGGCATTGGTGAAGCCGACTTTATGAAATAACTAAAACAATGTTTGGTTTGGTTATAAGTATCTTCATTGGACACGGATAACTCTGTCAGTGCTCTGATCTTCCACTTAGATCACACAAGGAAGATCTCAGCACAGTGCACGAACTCCGTGGCACCGGCGAGGATCCCAATGTGTGTATACATGAACCACACATTCTAGAAATATTTTTGTGGTGGGTTGATGTTTCTAATTTTGTAAATTTTGCCAGTGCAGCGACCGTATGACCTACTCTTTACGATTTTCAACTGTCAGGGTATTTTTAACATGCGCAACCCACTGACGGGACCTTTTTTGTCATTATCCGAGATTGCTATGCAGGCGATCTCACTGCTCATGAAATCAGGAGGAGTATGAAGCACCCATTGGTTCTAGAACAATTTCCATTAAATATATTCCCCGTATTGGGGACCGAACTCGGTACCTTTAGAATTAAAGCAGTACGCCTTACACCTTAGCCCAGGGGTCGGGAACCTTTTCTGACAAAGAGCCAAATATTAAATTTTGTCTCCATTTTAACTAATTGAAGAGCCGCATGAAAACAAAATTACACGGTATCGCTCATGCACTAAGAGTTAAGCAGTAGAGAGTCGCAAGAGATGGCTCAAAGAGCCGCATGTGGCTCGCGAGCCGCAGGTTGCCGACCCCTGCCTTAGCCACTCCGACATCCCTAATAATTACTTCCCGCCATGTTTTGAAGGGTGGCTTACTCCTAACTTCGGAATATTTATTTGTGATTTTAAGAAAATGTCTTAAACAGTTAATAAAAATACATCACGTTACGTATATTTCAAAATTTTGAGGTTGTAAAGACTGGTGTTTTACGGTATTAAAATGTCTGAAATGTTAACAGTAATCTATGCCATGTTAGATAACTGATTCAAACTGTCAAATGCTTACAATTAAAACGGTTGTGTACCTTGTCAGTTTTATGATTTCTCGTTCGTGTGTATATATAGGTGGAAATGGCTAAACGCAGTGCTAAATAGCTCTAGTATTGTGTTTTCTTATGCAACTATATTAGTTCCCTGACGAACCACAAAATGTTAGAATGAGCGTCAATCAATCAATATAATTTAGCTCACCAAGGAGCATAGGCCTTCAACAAACATGCGAAGTCCTCCTGTCACGTGACATCAGCTCAAGTTCTTTTCACGTCTTCCTGATCTTATTCTCTTCTATCTCCAGCTCTCTTCTCCATGTGCTTCTTGATCTACCTCTGCCTCTCTTTCCCTGTGGATTCCAGAACAAGGACTGCCTTGTAATGCTATCAACAGGTTTCCTCAATGTGTGTCCTATCTATCGCCAGCGTCGTCTTCTCATCTCTTGTTCCACTGGCACTTGTCTGGTTCTTGTCATCAATTCCACATTGGTAACCTCGTTATACTATTCCAATCCTTATATTCTACGCAAGCACCCACTTATGAATTTCTCATGCTTTTTGCTGTTGTTTTTTCTTGTTCAACCAGAGCTGATGAAATGAAACAATGAAAGAGCTGATAGACTAGCCTCAAGAGCACCTATAGTGGGTGTGTTGAATATGGATAAGGGAGAGTTACTGAAGGCAATTAATGATTGCCTGTTAGAGAATAACACCGCAATCGATGAATCATCACGGCTGAGATTGCTGGAATTTGGCATTAGGCGTGGGACTGGCAGTTATGAACGTATGAGAGGATGCATAAGGCGTATGTACAATCAGCGCGCAACAAGAACTGTTAGCTTTCATATCCTTCGACATTTGCTGAGGGAGACTGAGCACCTATGGGTATGCCCGGAGTGCAATGATGTCGATTCTGAACAACAATAACACCCAGAGTCTTACAATAGGATTGACTTGACATTTGAGTTGAAGATTTTTATATTGAATGAGAGTACTCGAGTATTAAGCTGAGTGTTACAAATTTGACAAGGAATTTACCTACATATCCCAAGGAAGCAAGATCATTGACTGAATGAATAAAAGAGACACACATAAACTGAGAGCAAAGGATTATACAATGTTTCATTTTAATACTATTCAGGATAAAACTAGTGAAAGCATCCGTTAAACAAAATACGTCATCTACAAAGCACTCAAAATAACATGCGAAACAATCATTAAACAAAATACGTCATCTACAAAGCACTCAAAATAACATGCGAAACAATCATTAAACAAAAACAAAATGCAGAATAAAAAAACTTTAAACAATTTAAATAGGAAAAAAAAAACCAATATTTTGTAGTATAAGGCCCAGGACAGTTCATATTTCTAAGATATATACAGTAAAAGGAGGATCCCGTTACACGCCCATTGAGGCATATTGGGAATATGGTGTTAGGCCCATATTTTCTTGACCATCGGCACAATAGGGGTGATGTGGTCAGCATCACGCTGGCCGCCTTAACCGTCCCAGAGTTGCTCTGGTACCCAATTGGGGTTGGGTCGACCCAGGAGTCGTTTGCGGCCTAAAAAAATCCCACCTCATCTGGGAATCGGACCATAGACCACTGAGCTAGGAAGCCAGTGCACTAACCACTATGCTACCGCGGTTCCCATATATACAGTATATATATATATACAGTAGTACGAGTAAATTACGAGGTAGAAACAAAAAAGTTTACAGGTGATTGAGAAAAATTACATTAAATTAAAATACAGACTTTCATAAAGTATTGCTTGCGTAGAATAGAAAGGAAGTGGTATGACAGGATCACTCATGTAGAACTGATGATGACAAGAACCACATAGGTACCAGTGAAACAAGAGATGACAATAACCACATAGGTGCCAGTGGAACAAGAGATGACAAGAACCACATAGGTGCTAGTGGAGCAAGAGATGACAAGAACCACATAGGTGCCAGTGGAACAAGAGATTACAAGAACCACGTAGATGCCAGTGGAACAAGAGATGACAAGAACCACATAGGTGATAGTGGAACAAGAGATGACAAGAACCACATAGGTGCCAGTGGAACAAGAGATGACAAGAATCATATAGGTGCTAGTGGAGCAAGAGATGACAAGAACCACGTAGGTGCCAGGGGAACAAGAGATTACAAGAACCACGTAGATGCCAGTGGAACAAGAGATGACAAGAACCACATAGGTGATAGTGGAACAAGAGATGACAAGAACCACATAGGTGCCAGTGGAACAAGAGATTACAAGAACCACGTAGGTGCTAGTGGAACAAGAGATGACAAGAACCACGTAGGTGCTAGTTGAACAAGAGATGACAAGAACCACGTAGGTGCCAGTGGAACAAGAGGTGACAAGAACTACATGGGTACTAGTGGAACAAGAGAGGACAAGAACAACATAGGTGCCAGTGGAACAAGAGATTACAATAACCACGTAGGTGCTATTGGAACAAGAGATGACAAGAACCACGTAGGTGCTAGTGGAACAAGAGATGACAAGAACCACATAGGTGCCAGTGGAACAAGAGATGACAAGAACCACGTAGGTGCCAGTGGAACAAGAGATTACAAGAACCACGTAGGTGCCAGTGGAACAAGAGATGACAAGAACCACATAGGTGCCAGTGGAACAAGAGATGACAAGAACCACATAGGTGCCAGTGGAACAAGAGATGACAAGAACCACATAGGTACCAGTGGAACAAGAGATGACAAGAACCACATAGGTGCTAGTGGAACAAGAGATGACAAGAACCACGTAGGTTCCAGTGGAACAAGAGGTGACAAGAACTCCGTAGGTGCCAGTGGAACAAGAGATGACAAGAACCACATAGGTGCTAGTGGAACAAGAGATGACAAGAACCACATAGGTGCTAGTGGAACAAGAGATGACAAGAACCACATAGGTGCTAGTGGAACAAGAGATGACAAGAACCACATAGGTGCCAGTGGAACAAGAGATGACAAGAACCACGTAGGTGCTAGTGGAACAAGAGATGACAAGAACCATGTAGGTGCCAGTGGAACAAGAGATGACAAGAACCACATAGGTGCCAGTGGAACAAGAGATTACAAGAACCACATAGTTGCTAGTGGAACAAGAGATGACAAGAACCACATAGGTGCCAGTGGAACAAGAGATGACAAGAACCACATAGGTGCCAGTGGAACAAGAGATGACAAGAACCACATAGGTGCTAGTGGAACAAGAGATGACAAGAACCACATAGGTGCTAGTGGAACAAGAGATGACAAGAACCATGTAGGTGCCAGTGGAACAAGAGATGACAAGAACCACATAGGTGCCAGTGGAAAAAGAGATGACAAGAACCGCATTGGTGCTAGTGGAACAAGAGATGACAAGAACCACATAGGTGCCAGTGGAACAAGAGATGACAAGAACCACACAGGTGCCAGTGGAACAAAAGATGTCAAGAATCACGTAGGTGCTAGTCGAACAAGAGATGACAAGAACCACGTATGTGCCAGTGGAACAAGAGATGACAAGAACCACATAGGTGCCAGTGGAACAAGAGATGACAAGAACCTTATAGGTGCCAGTTGAACAGGAGATGACAAGAACCACATAGGTGCTAGTGGAACAAGTGATGACAAGAACCACGTAGGTGCTAGAGAAACGAGATGACAAGAACCACGTAGGTGCCAGTGGAACAAGAGATGACAAAAATCACAGGTGCTAGTGGAACAAGAGATGACAAGAACCACAGGTGCCAGTGGAACAAGAGATGTCAAGAACCCCATACGTGCCAGTGGAACAAGAGATGACAAGAACCACATATGTGCTAGTGGAACAAGAGATGACAAGAACCACATAGGTGCTAGTGGAACAAGAGATGACAAGAATCACGTAGGTGCTAGTGGAACAAGAGATGACAAGAACCACATAGGTGCTAGTGGAACTAGAGATGACAAGAACCACGTAAGTTCCAGTGGAACAAGAGGTGACAAGAACTCCGTAAGTGCCAGTGGAACAAGAGATGACAAGAACCACATAGGTGTTAGTGGAACAAGAGATGACAAGAACCACATAGGGGATAGTCGAGCAAGAGATGACAAGAATCACATAGGTGCCAGTGGAACAAGAGATGACAAGAACCACGTAGGTTAGGTGCCAGTGGAATAAGAGATGACAAGAACCACGTAGGTGCCAGTGGAACAAGAGATGACAAGAACCACGTAGGTGCCAGTGAAACAAGAGATGACAAGAACCACGTAGGTGCCAGTGAAACAAGAGATAACAAGAACCACATAGGTGCCAGTGGAACAAGAGATGACAAGAACCACATAGGTACCAGTGGAACAAGAGATGACAAGAACCACATAGGTTCCAATGGAACAAGAGATGACAAGAACCACATAGGTTCCAGTGGAACAAGAGATGACAAGAACCACATAGGTGCCAGTGGAACAAGAGATGACAAAAACCACATAGGTGCCAGTGGAACAAGAGATGACAAAAACCACATAGGTGCTAGTGGAACAAGAGATGACAAGAACCACATAGCTTCTAGTGAAACAAGAGATGACAAGAACCACACAGGTGCTAGTGGAACAAGAGATGACAAGAACCACATAGGTGCCAGTGGAACAAGAGATGACAAGAACCACGTAGGTGACAATGGAACAAGAGATGACAAGAACCACGTAGGTGCTAGTGGAACAAAAGATGACAAGAACCACACAGGTGCAGTGGAACAAGAGATGACAAAAACCACATAGGTGCCAGTGAAACAAGAGATGACAAAAACCACATAGGTGGTAGTGGAACAAAAGATGGCAAGAACCACACAGGTGCAGTGGAACAAGAGATGACAAAAACCACATAGGTGCCAGTGAAACAAGAGATGACAAAAACCACATAGGTGCTAGTGGAACAAGAGATGAAAAGAACCACATAGGTTCTAGTGAAACGAGAGATGACAAGAACCACATAGGTGCTAGTGGAACAAGAGATGACAAGAACCACATAGGTGCCAGTGGAACAAGAGATGACAAGAACCACGTAGGTGCCAATGGAACAAGAGATGACAAGAACCACGTAGGTGCTAGTGGAACAAAAGATGACAAGAACCACACAGGTTCCAGTGGAAGAAAAGATGACAAGAACCACACAGGTGCCTGTGGAACAAGAGACAAGAACCACATAGGTGCCAGTGGAACAAGAAATGACAAGAACCACATAGGTGCTAGTGGAACAAGAGATGACAAGAACCACATAGGTGCTAGTGGAACAAGAGATGACAAGAATCACGTAGGTGCTAGTGGAACAAGAGATGACAAGAACCACATAGGTGCTAGTGGAACAAGAGATGACAAGAACCACGTAAGTTCCAGTGGAACAAGAGGTGACAAAAACTCCGTAAGTGCCAGCGGAACAAGAGATGACAAGAACCACATAGGTGCTAGTGGAGCAAGAGATGACAAGAACCACATAGGTGCTAGTGGAACAAGAGATGACAAGAACCACATAGCTACCAGTGGAACAAGAGATGACAAGAACCACGTAGGTGCTAGTGGAACAAGAGATGACAAGAACCATGTAGGTGCCAGTGGAACGAGAGATGACAAGAACCACATAGGTGCCAGTGGAACAAGAGATGACAAGAACCACATAGGTGCCAGTGGAACAAGAGATGACAAGAACCACATAGGTGCCAGTGGAACAAGAGATGACAAGAACCACAAATGTGCCAGTGGAACAAAAAGTGACAAGAACCACATTGGTGCCAGTGGAACAAGAGATGACAAGAACCACGTAGGTTAGGTGCCAGTTGAGTAAGAGATGACAAGAACCACGTAGGTGCTAGTGGAACACGAGATGTCAAGAACCCCGTAGGTGCTAGTGGAACAAGAGGTGACAAGAACCACATAGGTGCTAGTGGAACAAGAGATGACAAGAACCACATAGGCGATAGTGGAACAAGAGATGACAAGAACCATGTAGGTGCCAGTGGAACAAGAGATGACAAGAACCACATTGGTGCCAGTGGAACAAGAGATGACAAGAACCACATTGGTGCTAGTGGAACAAGAGATGACAAGAACCACATAGGTGCCAGTGGAACAAGAGATAACAAGAACCACATAGGTGCCAGTGGAACAAGAGATGACAAGAACCTTATAGGTTCCAGTTGAACAGGAGATGACAAGAACCACTTAGGTGCTAGTGGAACAAGTGATGACAAGAACCACGTAGGTGCTAGTGAAACAAGAGATGACAAGAACCACGTAGGTGCCAGTGGAACAAGAGATGACAAGAATCACAGGTGCTAGTGGAACAAGAGATGAGAAGAACCACAGGTGACAGTGGAACAAGAGATGTCAAGAACCACATAGGTGCCAGTGGAACAAGAGATGACAAGAACCACATATGTGCCAGTGGAACAAAAAGTGACAAGAACCACATAGGTGCCAATGGAACAAGAGATGACTAGAACCACGTAGGTTAGGTGCCAGTGGAATAAGAGATGACAAGAACCACGTAGGTGCCAGTGGAACAAGAGATGACAAGAACCACATAGGTGCCAGTGGAACAAGAGATGACAAGAACCACATAGGTGCCAGTGGAACAAGAGATGACAAGAACCACATAGGTACCAGTGGAACAAGAGATGACAAGAACCACATAGGTGCCAGTGGAACAAGAGATGACAAGAACCACATAGGTGCCAGTGGAACAAGAGATGACAAAAACCACATAGGTGCCAGTGGAACAAGAGATGACAAAAACCACATAGGTGCCAGTGGAACAAGAGATGACAAGAACCACACAGGTGCTAGTGGAACAAGAGATGACAAGAACCACGTATGTGCTAGTGGAACAAGAGATGACAAGAACCACATAGGTGCCAGTGGAACAAGAGTTGACAAGAACCACATAGGTGCTAGTGGAACAAGAGATGACAAGAACCACATAGGTGCTAGTGGAACAAGAGGTGACAAGAACCAAATAGGTGCCAGTGGAACAAGAGATGGCAAGGACCACGTAGGTGCCAGTGGAACAAGAGATGACAAGAACCACATAGGTGCTAGTGGAACAAGAGATGACAAGAACCACGTAGGTGCCAGTGGAACAAGAGATGACAAGAACCACATAGGTGCCAGTGAATCAAATGATGACAAGAACCACGTAGGTGCCAGTTGAACAAGAGATGACAAGAACCACGTAGGTGCTAGTGGAACAAGAGGTGACAAGAACCACATAGGTGCCAGTGGAAAAAGAGACGATAAAAACCACATAGGTGCTATTGGAACAAGAGATGACAAGAACCACATAGGTGCCAGTGGAACAAGAGATGACAAGAACCACGTAGGTGCCAATGGAACAAGAGATGACAAGAACCACGTAGGTGCTAGTGGAACAAAAGATGACAAGAACCACATAGGTGCCAGTGGAACAAGAGATGACAAGAACCACACAGGTGCTAGTGGAACAAGAGATGACAAGAACCACACAGGTGCCAGTGGAACAAGAGATGACAAGAATCACACAGGTGCCAGGGGAACAAGAGACAAGAACCACATAGGTGCCAGTGGAACAAGAGATGACAAGAACCACGTAGGTTAGGTGCCAGTGGAACAAGAGATGACAAGAACCACATAGGTGCCAGTGGAACAAGAGATGACAAGAACCACATAGGTGCCAGTGAAACAAGAGATGACAAGAACCATATAGGTGCCAGTGGAACAAGAGATGACAAGAAGTCGCTGGAGATAGATAGGACACACATTGAGGGAAACTTGATAGAATAACAAGGCAGACCTTGTTATGGAATCTCCAGGGCAAGAGACGTCGATGGTGACCAATGAACACATGGAGAAGAAAACTGGATGAGAAGCGAATGTAGAAAACGTATAGACCTCGAGCTAATGGCACGGGACATGAAGACTTTGCATCAGTTTGTTGAAGGCCTATGCTCCCGGGGGAAGGGGGGAGAGGGGGCGGCTAAAAAGTGATGGATAAATGAGTAGATGAACATGAAGAAAAATAGAACAACTGCACTCGTAAGGAGCCGTCCACCGAAAAGAAAAAAAAATAGAGAAAACCAACAATGAAAAGTACTCACAATCGCTAAAGAAATTTGTCATTTAATTTATCTTATAAAAACGGATTTACAAATTATACATTTCATGTTCCCGCTATCTTTCACAGACTATCAGCCAATATACCGGTCTCAGTAATTACAGCCTAATTATCTTTCCATCGTCATATCATTTCACAGATTAAACCACTGTTACAATGTTTAAATAGTATATCATAATCGCTATATATAAATTTGTATATATATATATATATATATATTATATATTATAAAAATATATATATATTTACATTATATTATATATATATTTCTCATGGAAAAAAGTAAGTGTGTGCAGCACTCAACAGGGCACTGTGCGTGTGTTCAACTCAGACAAGTTGGCACACATTTCTGGGTGAGTATTGTTCACTTACCGTGCAATTACAATTGGATCGCACTATTCATGGGGATAATCACGGTGCAAGATAAATCACATGAAAAGTGCCTAGGGGAGAATTTATCACAGCTAAAAGGAAGGTAAGTGTGTAAGCTCTAATCACAAGCATGTGAAAACGTAATCGTTGAAATAGAGAGTACCAAGAGTCCAACAAAAACATCTTTTTTGACAATGCCAAGATTGAACCAACAACATCATCGAGCAATAGCTATAGGGGATGTTAGCTGCTGGAGCGACTATATTAGCTGTATCACAACATTTTCAATGTTCACAGGAACACAATATATCCACGCATTCAAGCTCGTTTCCACCAAACTGGATCCACTGCTGATCGCCATAGAAGTGGCCGACCACGAGTTACCAAGTTAACCACCCCCCCCCTGCACAAGACCGTTACATACGCTTTATATTCATATGCGTACATACGGCTTTATTTTATTCAGGCAACATGGACTGCCAGGAACATTCCAGGTTTAAGACCCGTGTCGTGCAGAACAGTGCGGAATAGGTGGACATACACGGTACTGAAATCAAGATTTCATTTTTTCATGGGGATGCCACACTGACTTTAGTTTTTATCTTTCTTTCATGACACTTTCACTAAAATCAAAGTGATCACTTGATCTTTTATTCAATATTCAACCACATTGTGTGCCAACTTTTATCTCATTTCGTCCATGAAATCACGCACAGTGCCCTATAAAGTGTTGCACACTTACTTTGTTCCATGAGTATATATATATATATATATATATATATATATATATATATATATATATATATATATATATATATATATATATATATTTTATATAGAGAGAGAGAGAGAGAGAGAGAGAGGCAGAGAGAGAGACAGAGAGAGATAACTTACAAAATAAAAAGACAGAATAAGAAACAGAAACATAATTAAGATACCCACAAATTGAGTAAGATCTGGGTATCAGTCCTCAAAAGCCAGCCTCTTCTTGGTGCCTTGCACGTGCAGAAAGTGAGAGCTGTAGAAACATTTTCCAACCACAGACAAAGCGACGGTCACCCAGGTCAACCTTCAACTTCACGGACTTTGTTTCTGGTAATTTCTCAATGGATTTATCCGAAATTTTTTTCTGCTGTATTTGTTAGATGTAATATTTCGTTTCAAGACAGATGTACGGGCAAGAGCTTTTAACACATTCATCCAAAAATAACATTGGCAATTCTAAGTCAACGTTTACATTTTATGTTTAAAATACATGTCCGTTAGCTGTGTGTAATGAGTCCTGTGAACATTTATGCAAAGTAATAAAGCAACGCAACAGTGGATAGGATAGTATGGCGCTCTCTTTGGCAAACCTCTACACCCCAGAGTAGAAGAGGAACGACGAAGTAAGTAATATAGAAACTCGTTTAATTTAAAAAAAATTTTTTTTTGCCTCGTTTTGCCGTAACGTGCCCCCGTTTAACTAGACACAGAGTCCGTCGGTTATATTAGGGCGCATGTTCAAATATAAAAGTTCGTGTGGTCTGGGTATATTATTTATATAAACTCGAAGAATAAGGTTAAGTAATAGGCAAATTTGCTTTAACCAATGAGTCCCACTTAAAATAATGCGAGAAATAAAAATACGTTACATTACGCATATTTCAAAATTTTGAGATTGTAAAGACTGGTGTTTTACAGTATTACAAATGTCTGAAATGTCAACCCCAAACTGGAAATAATCTATTGTAATAAATTGAAATAATCTATTGTAATAAATTGAAATAATCTAGAATGACACGTTGTGCTCTTTCTGCTGCTGACGGCATTAAATCCATCTGTAGTCAATTTATTCAATTTCATTTTGCTTCACACGGACGGAAACAGGGTGGCACGAATGCACAAAAGCTTCATTTATAATGGACAATGAGGCTTTACTGGCTAAATATTTACATATATGATTTAATACTTATTAATGCTTACAGAAGTGCTTAACATAAATTGGAAATTTTTCCAGATCTTTTATCACCGAAAAGCAGCAGAAAAAAAAAAATCGCGCGCAATGAAGTATATTGTGACGAAATGCGTGTATTTTACCAGGCGCGCAATATAGTTTCCCGGCCGGAACGCGCCATGAATAATATTACTAATTCGGTGGGGAAAAATGAGACCAACGTTACCGATAAGGCAATTCTCTAATAAGGGAATAATGTAATAAAAAAGAACAATGAAAAATAATACTTACTTTACCATGCACTTTTTCTTGCTGTGAAGCATTGTCGGTAGCTGGTGTTTGTGTTCTTGAGCCAGGTGTGTCGTAATGGCGGCTGTGAGTCCGTGTTTTTTTGGGAGGGATTTATTGGATGTTTTCTCTTGGTCTTTCCCATATACTAAAACCAGAACTTCTACTATTGTAGGAGCGTAATGGTAACGAGCAAGCTGCATTGTCATGGGATAGACAAACCACTTAATTTACTATCTCTCTTTACACTTGAAGAGCGCCGAATTTACAAAGGTGCCGACTTCGATTCACGGTATCGACACGGTCCAGTCTACTCCGCTGTAAACGGGTACTTGACTTTGCTCTTGAGTTAGGGAAGGAAAAGCAGCCAGGAAGGGAACTGGTTACTCCACTTCTCGATGCTGAATCTGGTAAAGTGAGGTCTCTAACACTTCACTCCCCTTCAGCAGTACTTTTACATTTGTTTTAAACACTTGAGGTCTCTAACACTTCACTCTCCTACAGCAGTACCTTTACATTTGTTTTAAACACTTGATACATTAAGTTTTCCCTACAATTTTTCTTATGTAGTCATTTCTCAAGTTGTCTCTCCTGGTTAACATTAATGGCTTTTAAAGCAAGTCATCTTAAAAGAAGTGATTTCCCGTTGCTACACTCTGATCAGTGACCATGTTTGACACTGACAGCACAAAGTTGGTAAGAATATACTATTTATACGCTGTCGTTTAGTTTCCATAATGATATTGGGATGTTTAAGTAGTGTTTAATGATGCTAAGTCAATGCACTGGTTTTTTTTTATAAAAAAGGTTCTTCAGGTCTTATTCTGATAAAACTCTTCGCCTCCTCCAAAGTTACGCTTGTATTCCTGAGGCAGGAACGCAATCTTTTCTTTGTAATGAAGTTAACATTCGGTAAAATATCTTTTATTTAAAATCAATCACTCATTCTTCCCCCCCCCCCCCCCAAAAAAAAAAAATAATAATAATAAAGATATAAACACATAAATAAAACAAGGCAAAAATAAAATGAAAGGAACAAACAAATGTATTAACAAATATATTGAACTCAAAGGAGAGGTAGTTACTCTAAAGAATGTAAAGAATCATCTGCAAGTAAAGACTGCATGTAAAAAAAAGTGTATTACAAAAATGAAGAACGAAATGTAATCACAAAGACATTGATAAGCTAGTTAATCTTGACTGGGGTTGTGGTGAGAAGATAAGCGATCGGCAACATTTTTACTCACCCGTGTGTTAACGGGGCCCGAAAAGGGAGCACAGAATAGTGACACTGTACCCTACCATGCATGTCGTTAAAAAGCGACTAAGGAGGTTTGGGCATGAGGCTGGTTACCCCATCCCGTAAAAAACTTTTACCAAAAAAACTTCAACAAACATGTACAAGTCAAATACAGAATATAAATCAACTCAGCGGCCCAAGACAGAAGAAGGTCCTCTGGATAGGAGGCGCATGAAGCTAACCAGAGAAAGCCGAAAGGAGTCTGGATTGCCGACTAACCTTTCTCGTCTAGGAAAAACTCCAGGATTGGCACCTGGAATGTTCGCACTCTAGGTGAACAAGGGAACACTGCACAGGTAGCAGCGGAAATCACAAATTACAGGATTGATATCCTGGGTCTCCGTGAGACACGGTGGAAGGGCATAGAGAGGAAAAGATTGATGACAGGAGAAATGGTGTTGTCCTCAGGACATGAGGAGGAAAGAGCCCACCACAATGAAGGGGTGGCTATAATGCTCTCTAGGGAAGCACAGAAGGCACTTATAGAATGGGAAGCAATGGACCCCGAATTATAACAGCAGGGTGTAAATCAGCTAAAAAGAAAGTAAATATAAACATCATCGAATGTTATGCACCAACAAATGATAAAGAAGAATCTGAGAAAGAAGACTTTTACACCAGACTACAAAATGTCTTGGACAAAAAGAAAAGAAAGGAAATCACAATTTTGACGGGGGACCTTAACGCGAAAATAGGTACAGGATTTTGAAGAAATCATGGGAAAACATGGATTAGGTATGATGAACGAGAATGGGGAACTATTAGCTAACATATGTGCTACAAATCAACTAGCTATAGAAGGAAGCACATTTCCTCATAAAAGAATACATAAAGCAACATGGATATCTCCAGCCCAGAGAACTGAAAATCAGATTGATCATATATGCATAAGTATGAAGTTTAGGTCATCATTGCATGATGTAAAAGTATGCAGATGAGATATCAGACCACCATCTTGTGTTGGCTAAAACAAAAATAAAAAACTAGACATTTACAACAGTATATAGCTATAGACAACAGTATAATGTGGGATATCTAAGAAATCAGGAAATAAGAGAAAAATTTTCAATCACAGTATCCAACAAATACCAAGTACTCCAACAGCTGGAAGATGAAGCAGATACGGAAGACCACTGGCAACAAGTAAAAAATATATCGAACGAGACATGTGAAGAAGTACTGAGAAAATGGGAACATCACCACAAAAACATGGATAACAACAGAAACCATTACCAAGATAGAAGACAGGAAAAACAAGAAAGCAGATTTAAACAGAAGTAACACCAGAAGCTCCAAAGCGAAGGCTCATGAAGTTTACATAGAAGCAAACGAAGAAATAAGAAGAAACATCAAAAGAGACAAGAGGAAGTATATTGAAGAGTTGGCAAGGGAAGCAGAGGAAGCTGCAGCCAAAGGAAATATGAGGGACCTGTACAACAACACAAAGAAGCTAACAGGGAAATATAAGCAAGCAAATGGCCTCATAAAAGATAAGAATGGAAAATTGCTTAGAAATATACAAGAACAAATGAAGAGATGGACAGACCATTTTGAGGAACTTCTCAATAGACCATCTCCAACTAATCCTCCAAACATCCAGCCAGCAGAAGAGGAGCTACTAATCAGCTGGGAACGACCAAGTAGAGAAGAAATAAAGAAAGCCATAAAGCTTATGAAAAATGGAAAAGCAGCTGTTCCAGATGGAATTCTAGCAGAGGCCATCAAAACAGATATTGATTCCGCTACAGAGATATTATACAAACTACTTGGCAAAGTCTGGGAGAGAGAGGAAATACCAGCAGAATGGAAGGAAGGTTATCTGGTCAAGTTGCCTAAGAAGGGAAATTTACAAGAATGCACAAATTATAGAGGAATAATGTTACTATCAGTGCCAGGAAAAGTATTAAACAGAATCATCCTTGAGAGATTAAAAGAGTCCATAGACAAGCAGCTGAGAGATGAACAAGCAGGTTTTCGACAAAACAGATCCTGTACAGACCAGATAGCCACATTGAGAATAATAGTTGAACAAAGTCTGGAATGGAATTCACCTCTATACATCGGATTCGGGGACTATGAAAAGGCTTTTGACAGTGTAGACAGAGAATTGATGAGGCATTATGGAGTTCCCATGAAGATCATTAACTTAATAAGGAAGACCTATGAAGACATGACATGCAGAGTTCTTCATGAAGAACAACTTACAGAACCGTTTAGGATTAGAACGGGAGTGCGACAGGGATGCCTCTTGTCTCCATTTCTTTACTTACTACCAATAGATTGGGTTATGAAAACATCGACATCACACAACAGAAATGGAATCCAGTGGAATCTGACTAAACAGCTTGATGATCTGGATTTTGCAGATGACTTGGCTCTTCTGTCTAATAACCATAATCAGATGCAAGAGAAAATGAAAATTATCGATGAAAGATCACAACAAGTGGGCCTGAAAATACACAATGAAAAGACAAATATTATGAGAATAGATGCAAGAAATGATAACAAGGTTGAACTTGAAGAAACACCACTAAAGGATGTAGAATCGCACTCATATCTTGGCAGTAATATAGACAAAGTTGGAGGGACAAACAATGATATCAAAATAAGAATACAAAAAGCAAGAGGAGCTTTCATTGCATTGGGAAACATATAGAGAACAAGAGAAATCAAGTCCAACACGAAAATAAGAATCTTCAACTCAAATGTCAAGTCAGTCCTATTGCATGGCTCTGAGACATGGAGAGCAACAAAAACAACAACTAAAAAGCTACAGACTTTCATAAACGGGTGCTTGCGTAGAATAGAAGGACTGAAATGGTATGACAAAGTCACAAATGGGGAATTGATGACAAGAACCAGACAAGTGCCAGTGGAACAAGAGTTGAGAAGAAGACGCTGGCGATGGATAGGACACACATTGAGGAGATCTGCTGATAGCATTACAAGGCAGTCCTTGGTTCTGGAATCCACAGGAAAAGAGAGGCAGAGGTAGAACAAAAAACACATGGAGAAGAGCTGGATACAGAGGTGAAAATGATGAGGAAAACATGGAAAGAACTTGAGCGGACTTGAACTTCCACATAACGAGTTTTAACATTTATTCTGGCTACGGGAAGTGTCATGGTGGCTGTTCCTTGTAATGCCCCGTCTGTGGAATACTGGTCATGGCAAGTGCACCAGGGTTGCAACTCACAACTGAGTGAGTCATATTCCAATCCTGAATCGTAAAGGCACTGGACTTTAGTAACATTACATGTTACTGCTTCACAGATGGAGGTATGATGGAGGCTTTTCTGACTTGATGTCGGTGCCTTCCTGCCCATTCCCACTGGTATCATGCATGCAGCGTGATATGTGGTTTGTGTGTTGCCGACCACATTCTGTTGTATGGTGCAAATTGCCTTAGATTGCAGAGAGAGAGAGAGAGAGCGCTCGCTCGCTATCTATAGAGATAGAGATTCTGTATCCTGAGAGTTCCATCTTTACGATGATCAGGCTAGGTAATGTCTTTAGCAACTTGTTTGTAGTCAGCGTGGTTGGTACCTATGTTCATACTTGGGATCGTGGTGTTGAAGCGGTGCTCGCATTGTTAATCTACATGTTTTCGCTCGCTAATGCGCGACGCGCAATTTCTTTCTGAGAGATGCTTGATATCCCTCTGCAACTATGAGAATCTCCTCCCACCCTACCGCCGCCTCTGGAGTCCCTTAAGAAATGTGGGTCTGGATGGATCTGCAGAGAATAGGGATCTATTACTTTGCTCGATCATGTACATTTTCTGGAGGTCGATGGCAGATATAACCAAGAATCCGCTCTGCTCGCAAGATAGAGATAATAAATTTTTTATGCAAGAAGAAACTGGTGGTAATCAGTCTCTGGGCACGCAAGTATGTTTGGACAGTCCTAAGTTCTTACTAGAGAATTATTCAGGGTTTTGACTGTGTCATACACGTGACTATCACGGTTCCTGCATTTGAAAAAGTGTGCGCTAGTCCCTCTTCGCAAGCTCTCCGCGCTTAGGCTCACGCGGCTCTTATATGGAAATCATTGCCTCAAAAATCACTTGCAAACTCAGTTAGCGAAGCAGCTGCCACTGGGTTTACAAGAAGTTGCCTATCAGCCCTTGTTGAGTAGTAACAATTTTGGCTCAGCCGCGAATTAATGCTCAGTGGAAGTCAATCGTTTAACGGTAGCTATATCGATCGGCAAAGCCAACTTAAACCACGTTGTTTAGTCAATGTGAAGGTCTTTCACTTTCTCCACATAATGTGTTACAAATGCACAGATTCTCATGAGTGAATTTGGGGTGCTCTGAATAGTGCAATTAATTTCAGAGGTAGTTGGTATATCAATCAGTTCATCGCCAAAATGTATGAAGGAGGTTGAGAGAAAACAAGAAAAGAAAACATGGACAAAGTAATTCTTCTACTGGACAATGCACTATCTCATTTCAGAGACGGTTACATTGAACTGCAGTTGCATGCAAATTTTAAATCTGCACTTAATTTGCCTAGCCTCCCTATTTAACAGTTCACTTGATGTCAACCAAATGGATCAGTGGGTGTTATAGCAAAGCCTTATATTCTGATGTACATCCCATCAGGATTATAGTCATGTAATCGTTTACGCGAGTGGCGGCTCGCTAAAACGCGCTCTCGTCTTCTCGCGGCGCGTTATGACGTTTTTCTCAAAAAAGTCTTGACATACTCAATCAGGATCCTGCCCCAGCTACCATGTTAAGCTGATGCTTTTGACCACAACCTGTCGACAAAAAGGATAGATCTCAACAAGGTTGTCATGAGCTAGCCATTCTCTTGGGGAATCTTAGGAGGAAATGAACTAATGCATGTGGATCAACTTAAATGATGAATGTACTAAATGAAGTTGGTGGAAAAACGTTATCAAGAGCTAGAGCACCGGATTAGTCCAGACCATCCTGACAAACCTATATTGATGCACAATGTGGCTCAGAAGATGATAACAATGATTTGGTATTTCAGTTTTGACTATGGACCCGAACTTAGATATTTTGTTCTATATTCCTGCTCCTAAGAAAACCAAAATACCCATGGGGTATAAATTGAAATCCCCGTATGATGAAGGAACTCTCTCCAGAACTGTACACGAGAGGCTACAGATGTTCTAATTGGAGATTATGAAGAAAAACCATAACGTCGAATTAGGTGTATCAGATGATAACCAGGCCTATTATAGCACTAGGATAACAGCGACTCACTTGGTTACTTATATGCTAAGAAGATGACAGCTGTCTCTGACACGAGCTTCTGCTGTATCGATACTATCAAGTGCGGGTCAAGCTAATAGTAGCCATATAAGGAGATGATCCATTTTGGTGCAAGAGGATTCCGGATTATTTTTAATCAGTGGGCTACATCTGTGCAAGAGACACAATGAGTAATATGGTTCATTTATTTGCGCCTGTGTGGTTGAATCGTTTCTAGGGGAATGTTAAATTTGAAATTAACATGTGATCTCTTTCTTAACAAAATAATTAATAAAAGTAGTACATTGCACTGCAGTGTAATTAAGCAAGACTTGTTGATTGGATAGTATTTACAGTTTATTGTTCCTAATACCAGTTCTCTTTTGGGTATTAGGCATAACTTATCAGTACAAGTCAAATATGTATTTACACAATGTAAACTAAATTAAAACTGGCGTATTCTTCTACCTTAAAAAGGCAATGATGGTTAATTATAGTATATAGATATATATGTAGACATGTCTTCGATACATATATGTTTTCCATTATTTATATAATATACATTATATATATATATCCGATCGTATGCTCGGTCCCATGGGGTATCGGTTTAACTGGAGTATCTACTGTATCAACATATTATACTGTTTCTAAAAAAAAGAAACGAAAACATTATTGCACGTGGTTAATGGACACCTAAATTTCAAAAATCTCTGTACCAAATTTATTAATTTTATGCGAATTAATGTTTCAATCTTAGGCATGAAGAAAATCTTTCAGACTCTTAACAATGAAAATGATGTTCATCATTAAATTTGGTTTGGGAACTTTTATTATTTGCGGACTTGAGGACATCCGATTCGAGTTAATGTGTATGGTCTTCCTTCTGGCTCATCATCTGTGATATCAGAGGAACGGACGATCTTCTTCTACCATGGATACGATTAGCCGTTGGATCTGTTGTTGTGGGATGGCTGTCACACTCTTCCACGCTGTGCAAGAGGAGAGGACAACTGTTCCGGAGATTGGCTGGCGAGCCACGTCTCGCATGTGCGAAAACGTCTGCTCGAGTTACATCACCATAATGTGTTCTATGGGGTTCAGGTCTGATGATATGGCTGGCCACCGGAATGGTCTTGGACGTTGTTGTCAGCGAGGAACACTGCGGTGGTGAGTTGAGGCAACTATGAGGGTCGAAGCGTTATCCTGACTGAATAAAAACCGACCCTCGTGCTAGCCAGAAGTGGATGCGACGTGGAAGGACGAAGAAATTTTCAGCGTCATATCGTTGGAGCTATTTCAAGGTGTCCTTCAATTTGCACAAGGTTCACTTCATCCCCAATGAGGGTGATTCAGCCCCCCCCCCCCCCCCCCCCCCATCAGTAAAGTACCACTCCTCCACCACACATGTGGAGGAGGACTCATCAAACGATGTTTTCTGGGCGTTGGCGAGCTAATGGGACCTCTGCGGTAAACTTCTTCTCCGTCTATCGTGGACGCTGGAGCACAAAAAATGATTTTCAACCACATAAACCTACAACCGTCTCCCTAGTCATTCCCAACGGTACATCTGACGATGCTGGTTCGCCATTGCAGCTCGGTATCTGGGGCAGATGACGGTCACCGTAAGCAACAGGACATCTGTAGGGCTTCTAGCCCAACAGGACCCACGAGTTCGTGCAAGCCGTTTCTGAACACCGTTTTGATCTGAAAAATTCGACGTAGCTGGCGACATTGGACTGGACTGTGGAGGGACGCAAGATGCAAAGTCCGATTCATGAGGTGACGCAGCCGTATGAAGCCGGTCTTCGGCAGGGGTCTGTGTCTTTGGGTCTTCCACATGCACCACCAGGCATGGTAACGATAAGAAGAAGCAAGTCCTTAGTTCAAGGTGTCACTTCATCATCATCAAGGTCGACCTATTTAGTACTGCAAACACCATTATATTGACTGGCGTACATATTAGCTTCATATTCTGACAGGTCATGTCTCAAACAAACGCCCATAATGCTTCGATGAGTCGTTGTTACTGTGTAAGATTGAAAGGCCATAAATTTAAACATTTTGAATTTCTCAATCTGGCCAGGTGTTTTGTTTATCAGATGAAAGTTGTCCACTACTTCGAAGATGTTACAAGTTTCATTCCAATATAAAAGTATCAGAGAGTTTTGTGTTCAGTAAGTTAATTTACAGAGAAAAGGTTCTCTTGAACGATCTAGTCCACCGTGTTAAATTTTACAGCTAATGATTATGAATATGTTATGAACTTTGATAGGATATGCAAGGCTTAGTGAGGACAGTACAGCTAAGTAAGGGAAATTCAGTTAAAATGACCAATGGAAGATACAACAAAATGAGAAGTAGATTAAGGACAGTCGGTGCACACATTTAAACTTGACTTAAGTCCATTGTGAGCGAATATCAAAAAAAACCAGAACAATGTAGTGCGTTATGGAATTTTAAAAAACGTTATACATTTTATCGAGATGTAGATTCGTTCTTGAACCTTTTGTATAATCTTTACTTTACATTCCTATTTCTCACTTGGGTGTACGAGGGTATTGCAGGAGAGAGTGCCATGCTATTCTGTTGGCTGTCGTTCTCCTGGCAACTGGTTTCAAAAGGAAGAATGAAGAAAAGATGAGTCCTGTGAAGTAGAACTGAAGTCTATATGCTGTAGGCGGGGGGTTTGCCCAGCGAAACTCTGTCATGAGTTGTCCTGCGACTGGAGGTATAGATACCTGGCGTGATTTCAAAACATTTGTTGACTAACGTGGGTCATGGTCTGATTTTCAGTTCACCATTGGACTGGGATGCATGAAACTGGCACAAACCATTGTAATTGGGATTACTGTTCTACCTGGAACTGCAGTGGCTGGGTTTGAGGCCATGACGTATCAATCTGGTTGCTTGACCATAGTCTCTTGTTACTTCAAACCACCTTCCTGATTTCACAAATTCTAATTTCTTTTGAGGTTATGAGTAATAGTTCTGATTGTCAATCATTATATGTCGAACGGTTGGCCATCCAAAGTCAAGGTACATATGAAAATAGGGGTGGAGCATTTTAATGCCATCTTCTTCCCTTGTCAGTTTCATCATAAAATTGAAACTCTAGGATTCATCGGATGTTTGGACTTCTGAAAAAAGGCTCCCTAGGGACTGATGAATCACACCAGTGTAGTCCAGACTCTTCTTTTCATGCCTCCCAATATCAGTCTATGATAAGCTCCTTGAGGTAACCTCTAAAGTACATTGCCGTGACATCGGAGGGACGGCACTCCGTAATTCCATAGTAATGATACATTTTTTATAATGCAATTCACTCCCGCAAGGACTACACCATTTAAGTTTCTTCAGTGAATTCGATTTTGAAGCTATCAGCTGATTTTCATTCCATGGAAACCCTCTTCTTCGAGATAATCAATGTCCTTCAAGTCTTGGGAAAGTTGCATTCAGATAGTTACCAGTATGAGTGAAGACAATCACTCGAAAATCTTCATAAAAACATTCGCAGCTTCTTAAAAGGCGTGAACAAGACTTACATTTCAAATGAATCGGAACCACTGGTACCTTCTTGTATATAAGAATGGCAAAGTCGCATGAGGACAACTCGTCGAATGAGTGATTCCCCGGTATTAGCACGTAAGCGCGTAAGGTAAAAGACTAAATTAATCACACTGTCGTACAGACTTATCAGTCTGGCATTGTTTGACTTATCGCGAGTTGCTATCGTCATTGCGCCCTCCTCCTCGCAAGGCATACGCAAAAACGCGTTATTTTTCACAAATGGATTCAACCCATTGTGCATTCTCGTGCGCAATAGTTCAACTAAAGTACCTCACAACAGAAGTTGGGGTACCTGATGTACAGATATTTATAGAAACAGTTGGCAGGAGACCATAGCATCAATTAAGATACTCGAAGCTGACTCTTATCCATGTTAAAAGCTCTCGTTACGGACATTAAATGTCACTGCAACTCCATGATTCCTTTTAATCCACATGTTTAAACGCAAATAAATTATTTCATATGCTATGTTTTTTTTAAATTGACTTTATACTTACTCTTACTTAGATCGTTCCCCTTCTACGGTGAGGTGTAGAGGTTTGGAAAGACTTATTGAGCGCCAGGACACATTCTATCAGCTGTCTTCCTTCCGGCCTGGTTTCCATTCTAGTCCCTCGGTCCTTCAAAGATTGTATAATGTTGTGTCCTCCCAGCGGGACTCTGGGTCGTCCCCTGGAGGTCTGGATCCCTGGCTCTTTGTTTCCCATGCTTGTCGTGGTAGACCGATCTTCATCCCCTTTCTCCAGACATGGCCAAAAACTACATCGTAGTTGGGACTGATTGGTAAGATGTGTGGGGTTTAAGCGGATGCAAAGATTTTAGAAAAGTGACGAATCGTCTGGTTGCGAGATAATAACTCAAAAAAGATGGTACTTAAAACACACTTTTCCTCAGACCAAACACTCATTTTTTTTCATGAGGTTTGGTTCTGAACAAATGGTTGTGTCAAATGAAAAAAGAAAACAATTGATTGAAAATGGTAAAAAATGGGACATAGGTGAAATTGAGTAATCAAAGAATAATCGTTTTCATAAAAAAACTTCAGTAAAAGGTGAGGAATCCACCGATTTATGGCATGAATCAAAGACTCCCGCGAAGGTTTTTAATTTTTAGACGTTAAGCACCTACGGACCTGGAGAGTCAAACTTATCTATCGACATATATTTAAGATGGGACTAACTTCATCATAAGTAATTATCGAATAAAAAGAAGAATGAATGGTACATGTTCTTCTTCGTAGTCTTCGTCATTAAAGCCACCAGTATCCGTCGCAGATAAGCAAGTCTAAAGAGACAGCCCTTTTGGTACGATGTATGGTGAATTCACAAGTAAGGAAAGTACGAAGGAAGGTTGAGATTAATAACCAAATAGGATGGCAAAACAGCTAACCCATAGGTTTTTAAAAAATGCAACAAGTTGATTTCTATGCATCAATGAAACTTATAGTGATGACTTCTAAAAAAATCGACAGGTGTCAATTGGAAAACAAAAAATGTCAATAAAAACTCAAACAAAGTGAATGTAAAATGCATAATCAAACTCGCGAAGTAACATCACACCTAGTGATTCTGGGCATTACTAAAGAAGTGACTGATCAGCCCGTTAAGAGTGTTAAAATAATTGTTACCTGTGTGGTATATACTTAGTACTGTAGAAAAAACAACAACACACAAAACTATTAAAGTAAGTGAATGTGAAAATATTTTCACTATTAAGTAAAACTTAAAATTGATATTAACCTAGATTCCAATATTGAGTTCAAATCATTAATTAAATGTTTAAGTCTACTAAATTTACTAATGTTCCTTTAATTGCTAAACATTGTTTATCTGTTGTCACTGTTATATCGAAAACAGTATTAAATAATAGATGAAGAAATCTGTGATTAGTGTATGTTCCATGCACGATGAAAATATATATTTCTACAACATACAAGTAGTTTAGTATGGTTTTATTATGATTAGTGGAATATCCTAATGTTCGTTAAAATTGTTATACTCAAGTGCTTGTGGCCGCCTACCCAATGAAAATGGTATGACATAAGAAAAGGTTATGTTCTATATCCATGTTTAAGTCAATGAGTTATATACCTGATAAGTTAGTTATATCTAAGCACAGAGTGCGTAAGTCCTAGTTCCATACGAAAGTCTGTATTTAAGTCCGGCAGAATGAACACAGTTCAATGTATCCCGGCACCATTCTAATTGATAACAGAATGTATGTGAAAGATACGTTTCACAATTTTTCTGGAAGTTGTTTTGATTTGACTCGGTTACGCTTGGGACGTGCGTGGACCAAGTGACAGTCTGCAGAAAAACATTTTTCGAATCACGGGTATTTGCACGGGAAATTAGTTATGAGCTATATTGGCATGGAAGGCTGTATCGCATATTATTTGTTTTGTTGACTTAGTAAGATTTTATAAAACTCACTTCGTATTAAGAGACACTAGTGTGAGAGCCTTTTGGTCAGAACCTTACGATTAAAAATGCGAGCGCTAAAGCGGTAAACGTTCCAAGTTTTAGTAATTGACCAAAACCAATGCGAAGCAGTTTCCTTGTCAAGGGGACTGAAGTTACTTTTGGTCAGTAGTTGTCAATTTTCTCACGATAATGTAATCATCACCGGGTGTGAATTTGTAAGGGGTGCCTGAATATTCTTGTGCATCAAAACACCGGTCTCGATGTATCCATATGATGTCGCATCACTTACTAAAAGAGTAAAATAAAAATAATGTTTGGGATTATGTAACCTTAGTGAGTTAAAACTGAGATTAGGGTTGTGAAAAAAAAAAAATTTTTCATTGAATTCTAACGCGATTTGATGGCTCGTTAGGACCCTGAATCACGTTTAGCTGTCCTTTTTCTCAAACAAAGAAAGATAAAAGGGAGCAGTTATAGTTGAGAAATGAGGGAATATATAAAACTACCATAGAATTGTATTAATTCTAAAAGAGATCTTACTTGTTTTCTTTTGTTCTTTGGTGGTGTGATGTTAATGGATTTTAGTGACATTACTGTCCTCTGTATACAACATGCCTGCATACGGAGACCAAAAAAGAGGATGTCGTGAAAACACGACAAATGCCTTCACGGATGGCTTAGCTGTCAAGGTATGAATCCCGTAATGTAGAAGTAATGCCTTCAATCTTTGAATGTGCTCTCCCACCGAGTCCGCTAACAATGTCAAATATCATCAATGTAAGTAAATGGGACATCGGGAGATGAGAAAGTATGGCGACGCTCATGAGTACAAAAGGTATCAGGTGCGTTTACTAAACCAATGGCATAAAATTCCATTGGAAATAAAGCCCCGTTGAGTCGAGGAAGGCAGTTGAGCGGCATTTTGCTTTAGGTGTTTAGAGGGACTGCCAGTATCCTTTGACAGGTCAAAAACTTAGAGAAGAAAGTAGAATGAGATAAATTTTACCATTAAATCTTCCAAAAGTGGGGCAAAGGTTTGGCGTCAAATTGTGTGACATTTATTTAATTTATTAGGCTTACACAAAGACGAATATTGTTAACCTTTTTTTTCTAATAATAACCATAGATGAAGCCTATGGTGATGCAGATGCTTCAATTTATATTTAATTGAAAAGCATATCATACAAATTCCTTATCAACCTTATCACGGAATGTGTAAAGGGATGGGGATAATGGACGAAACTCGAATAGGTGTATCGTAAGTTAAAAGGAGAATATTCATGTTGGATAACTGCACGTATGACCTGGGAGTCAGTGAGAACATCCTAATACGATTGAAGATGGGATGAGACTTGCTGCCGCTTGTTACAGCACAAAGAAAGAAAGTAATAGTGACATCATTCCAACAATTTTCAGTGGAATGAAGTGGTTCACAATGGTATAGGCAATTGTACATACTGAAAAGTAGGACGTCTTCTCTTGAAATAACTGGACAAAGTTGTATTAGTGTTGAATAGGGGGAGTTCGATGTCCTGTCGCTTGGAAACTGATACTGCAGATAATCAGGACGTGAGTCTATACTCCGTTTTCAATCATGTTATTGTGGAAGGTTTTTATGCACTTGCCACGTGTTATACGGCGATGTAGTCAAACACAATCGGTTATTATAGAGCATGTGTGATGATTACTAATAGGACATTACTTCATTCCATGGTAATTTTGTTGAAGAATTGTTTATGATGCAAGGTTGACTAGCTTTATATAAAAAACATACTTGTTCGTCACCAGGAAGATGCTGGCCCCGATTGACCCCACCGTCTATTACTTGTTTTTGACAAATAGAAGAGCTTTTTCTTTTCTAGCCTGCTTTCGGATATTTGAAGCCTTAGAATATCACCAATCAGTCATGATTCAGTCATTTGATTATCTTTATATATTTACGAGGATTGTAGTTTTCCCCTCTTCTTTATTCCTCTGCAACCTAGTTGTAAGTCCGGATTTATTTCAGTCGACAATCAGGTTCCCCGCGTCGGTTGTATTGCTAAAATCACAGCATGCGATATGGACGAAAAAGAAAACACCAGGAACTTGCTGGATTTTTGAACCTAGCCCGCGGCTGTACGCTCAAAAGTAGCACCGACGGGTTAGGACCTCACCCGGGTCCACCATTCATGTCCGGGCGTCTGCATATTGAGTCATTATTTACCCAAAATACCCTGCTTGACGTGTGACTTTTCTGACTCGCTCAATTCTTATACAATCTTTGGACTTATGCATGGATAGATCGAACTGACCCCGGAATCTATCTTTTAACCTATACAGTCCTCTTCTGAAACCTGCGACAATTTGGATTCGGAAATAAAACTGGAACACACCCTTGATGCGATCAAGGATTTACGAGGAGAAAACCCACTACTAACGCGTGATAAAGGCTTCACAATTTAAAGCCTCTGCACTAAACTAGCAAGATTCGAAGTGTTGTCTTCATGTTCCGGTTCCATGGCCTCAGGGCCACATCGCGTACACATATCAATACATGTAAGAATTAGTGTATGTCCTCTCTGGAGTTGGCTCAGCCTGTAGGACCAATTGATATATCAATCGACATTTTTTCAAATTTTATAGGGATGTCCGCAGCATGGAAATAGGTGCCGCCATTTGTGATATGGAAAACCGTACTTTAATCCTCCATGAATTGATCAACGCAGGATCGACAATAGATAGTTACATCCATCTATGGGAACGCCAGAGCCAATAGAATGCAGATGCACTCTAGATTTGGTTCACCGAAAACCCATGGACCCTGGACATGAGAGTCGTGTGGACATGGACCCGTAATATCGATCTCTCATTAGCTCAGACGCGCGAACTAGAATCTCCTCAAGGTTAACGCAAGATGAATTTCTTTCCCGTATCTCACAATCTATACTAAATATTTACCATTTTTTCAAGAGCATAAGTCATCGTCCTAGATTTTGCATTTCTTGTTGTGGGATTTATTTTTGGTCACATTCATTGAAAAATTTTCTTAAAGATTCATCATTCTTTGAAAATCCATTAGCAAGCAGCTCGCCCGTGTAATTGGGCGAATCAGCATATTTAATGGACGCATGAACCGTAGGCTTCAGAAGGTGAATAACGCGACACTTCAGTAGATTGCACGTAGCGGTTTCTTTCTGCAATTTGCTGCCTTGATTTGTCGCTCCATTCACTTTCCTGGCTTTTTGCAACTGTGGCCCAGCGTTACATATAATTTGCTTATACAATTATTTCGACATCAGTATAACACCGTCGATAATAGGTTTATGAAGAAGGCAAAGCCATGAATTTTACCTGAAAAAGGAAAGGTTGTGTGTAACATAATAATGGACTGGTAGGGCAAGGGTTTACACCAGTGCAGCCGAGAAGGTGTCGCACTTGAAGTATTATGCCCGTAGACAAGAAGGGTCGATCAGCGAAAGTCCGCAACACCGACTATGTGTTCATCTGAATCAAACAAAATAGAAAAACATGGAAATAGATCTTAACATATCCCTTTATTATAATTTTAAACAACCCGGTACCTGGCTGCATTCGGACGCAGAACAGACAGGGGCGGGGCCCGTTACAGGACTGCAGGTAGGGACTTGGGCAAGCATAATGTAGTCCGCACTCGCAGCGTAGTGATCGCTTGGGCGGCGAAAAGAGTTTTTATTTTGTACACTTCGGCTAACAAGCTTTCCTCATGATATTAAAATCACAACCCACAGAGAAAAAAGACATGGCATTATGAGTGCAATTAGCATCTTTTTCATGTTCATTTGTTTAGCCTCGTGTAATCTCACATCAAAGACATCAATGGAGTGTTGTAGTGAGACCTTGCTAGATGATCTATCTCATTTCGTCGCGATCGTTTTGTCTGAGGGTCATAAATTATTGCAACTCTATTACTTTTCTTGCTTGTGTTGAAATATGACCTCCATGGATCGTACGCCACTAAATTTTTGTTAACTCTCAATGTTGTGACCTTTGGCCAATACCGATCTATTCGAAGTACCATTTTCATATTTTGTGCGATAATGTGATTTTGCTCGACCACTATTTTGTTTTATTATTATTTTTCTCCCTTGATGTATATCAATAAAATCATTGTTACCAAAATCTCAGTTCTGTGAGATTGGCCCAGGAAACATTAAATGGAGAAGATTGTTGGTATTGATTACCCTTGTGAAAAACTTTCCATGTTGAAATTTTCATTACTTACCTTTATTAAAAGGATCTATCGTTACCTAAATGATAAACCGATGGCTCCCGGAAGGAAAGGTCTTTTTTGTTGAATAGCAAAAGCTACAGGTAATCTCTTACTTTAATCTGGGCATGTGCTCTAATTTTCCTCTGCGTTTAGGATGATGCACGCGTGGCAAGAAATGTTTGCATTTTTTTTCATTTCCTTCATATTTGATGGCTTTCGTATATGTATTTTTGAATGGTCCCTGGATGGTGTTTTCGGGTACGTGTTTGACGGGTGAGAGGAGATTTTTTGCAGTTATTTTCTCTTTTCTTGGTAAGGAGTTGTGGGGGGGAGTAAGTGGTACTCTTGAGTGAAATGCAGGAGAATTGGGGCTGTGTAGGTGGGGTGGTGTTTTTTTGATCGTTTGGGGAGGGACCAGGTTGCGGGGGGCCCAGTTTTGTGGGGCGTTTTTTAGGCTTGATGGTGGCATGGCGTGCTGGACTGTAGGGATTTCGTAGGTTGTTGTGCAGGCGAGTTGCTGAGGATGTGGATGGCGGGTGCTCTGCGTTATATTGTGGTCTTGGTTTGGAACGAAAGTGATGAGACCCGTTATGTTGGTCTGGCCCAGTTATGTGGTATATGTGTGGGTGGCGATCCATTTTTGTGGGGGACACTGTCTGGGGGAAGATTTCCTTCCTTGTTAGTATGTTGATAATCGTCACACAGGTGGGTGTATTTTCTCTTTGGGATTTTTTGGGTGTGGTGATTATCGATCACTTAATTTCGTATACATGGATTGAGGATTGTCCAGGGGAGAACAAAAAGGATGGCTGGTGGGAGGCATTGTTGGTGAGGAAGGGGAAGTTGAGTTTGGGGGATTTTGGAATGGGAAGGTTGTGGGGGGGGATGGGGAGTTCCGGTTTGAGGAGTTGGGAAGGGGTGGGGAGGTGATTGAGTGATTGAGAAGACAGAGGAATGGGAAGGGGGGGGTAGGGATGGGATCTGGGGTTGGGAGGTGACGGTGGGAAGATTGCGTGGGAGAGCGGATGGAGTGATGAAAGCTTTGGAGAGTGGGGTTGAGACTTGGGGAGGATGCAATTTTGGGGAGGTCTGGGGGAGGCAGAAAGATTGCGGTAGTCTATTAGGGGGCGGTGTTATGGTGGGCATTAAATTATCTAGCATTGTTGTTATATTTTCATTGTTCAGATTACTATCATTGTGCCTTTTTTGTTTACAGCAACGTGCGAATACATTTACCTATTAGGAGTTTAACTGAAGGGATTTTGACTTGTCTTAATATAATATTCAGATGGTAGTCATTATTTAATAGGTTGCTGGTATTTGTCGCCAGGTATCTTGGGGTTGGGTGTTATTTAGTCACTAATTTCATTTACATATATATTCAAGGGTGACCGCTCTTGTCCATCGAACAGGGTGATGAATATTCATTTTTGATAGTTTCCATTATTTTATTATTATTCAATTTATAAATTTAACTGTACTGTATAACAGTTTTGATTAGGAATTTAAGTTTTTGAATATTACGATTTGTGGGTCTTGTACATGATTGGGCTTTGACACTAATTATATAATTCATTTAGAAGTACAAGTATATTATAGGTGTGTTTGTTATTTGGTTTTTTGTTTTGGGACTTTCTTTTGTGCATAGGTGTTAGGACGTGTTTTATTGTTATTTCTTGTATAATTGATTTTCCATCTCAAGGGTTTGATTCTGTTTGTTGGATAAAAAAACTATAAACGATAGTAAGGTCCCGAGACTGGACGGTTGATACAATACCAAAAATAAATCCTTAAACACTAAAGTTATGGATATAAAAATCACTACCGAAAAAGACTACATTGAAACTGGACACGTCTCAAACATAAACAGTAAAGGTGTCACAAGACATACCAGAAACTGTGGACACTAGAATCCTTACGACACACAGGTGTCTGTCGGAATCATCTCCACTATGGGAACCCCTATGTCTGCAAATAATATCCTACAGAACATATTATGAAGGCCCTGAGATCGGAACCTGGGATGTTACCTTCATAATTCTCCTAAACCAAACCTAACCGCAAAATCAACTAGAAACATAGAACAAAAAAACTATGAATGAATAATACGTGGACACATACCATAAGAAGAGGGCACAGCTATACGTAAATCAGTGTCGATTCAACAACGGACGTTTTTAACTTATCTCGACCAGGAAGCAAAGAAGAAAATAAAATTTTGCCTCGTATCCCGTTGGCTGTAACGTATGGAGATTCGTTTTGTTTTCTACTGTTGAGTACAACAATTGTTCGGAATTCAAAAAATGAGCGAATTGAAATTGGGAAGGTCCAACCAGTTGTGTTCATATGACCTTTCGCCAAACCGTCTTAGTCCCACCCGGAATTCATATTCGTATTCGAATACTCAAAGTTTAAATCAGCTGCTGGAAGTATTTGATGAGGTCGTTCCCTTATGGATATCTGATACAAATTCAAACCAAAATGGCAGCCTTTGTGGAGGAGTCGTTTGATGGGCGTCAGCTAGAGGACATACCAGTTCTCCTATGATGGGACGCCGTATTCATGATATCAAACTTCTGGGACCGTAAGCCAACAAAGGCAGAATGCGTTGAACTGAAGTATAATGGAAGGGCGGGCTCTTTGGAACATTTCTATACATATTGATTGACGACGAAGACATATTTTGTGTTTACATTTACATACACTTGTTGCCTATTAAGTGAAGTATGGCGTGTCTTTAATGGTCTCAAACTTGGACAGGATGAAGAATATCCAACTTTCTTTTCATCTAATATCCTTTTAAAATAGTTCAATACCATTTATTACCTTGCAATGGATACGGTCTACAAAATATTATTTTTCAAATAATATAGTGTTCAAGTAAAGTGTAATCAGTTTCTCAGATTGTCTCTAATATGTCCGACAACGGTTGACATTATCCCAAGATCATATCGACCATACAAGGGTCAATTTATCTATTATTAAATTGGTCTTACAATAAATCTTAAAATCTCTGTTAAATCACTTAGTTTACTTCACTTTCCATAACATGGTAGGACAGTAGAAAAATAAAGTTAGTTCAAGCTTTTCTCCTTCAGGCAAAACAATATCGGTTAGGTTACCTCTCCTTGACCTAACCTCTACCGGTACCATGCCGTGACAATCGAAGGACCGGCACTCCATTAATAATCAAAATAAAATAAAATAACAAAATAACAAATAAAAATAAATAAAAAAAATACAATTACGTTGATTCCTGTGATTAATTATACCGCCTTCAGCTGATCCAATTTCAATGGTAAACAACCTGGATTTGCCGGTTCATGATTAGATACCAGCTTTGGTGTGATGTATTTAAGTTCCTATTTCAGTTGTTTAACATTTTCTTACTTAAAAGACAGTTAAACATGACTTTTACATTTTAAATGAATCGACCATGGCCTTCTAATTACTGAAAGGCAAGTCGCCCAAACTTCGAAATCGGATCCCGATTCCAAGGGTAGAAAAAAAACGATTAATCACAACTGACTATCAGTCTGACTTGTCTTACCATCGGCCCGCCGCAACACAATAAACGTCAAGCACACAAAAAAAAACAAAAGAACGCAACTAGACACACACATACACAAATGCTAAAAACGCAAAAAAACAAAATTGGTATTCACAAAACACAAAAAATAAAAAAAAAAAATACAACAAAACTGAGTTGGTGTGTAACTATTTATAACAGTCGGCAGGTACCTATACTGCATCAATATAGATATGACGTAGCCAATCTGTTAAGCACATGTTCACGGACATTCAAAATGTACGCTACATGTTAGCTTCCTTATAACAACCTGTTTAAATAAAATTCTTTATATTACAATTCTTTTTTTTTATTTTTATACGTTAAGTAAAAACTACGGAGATGGTCGAGTCATAAACTTTATATACGACTATAATTAAAATTTTACATTATCAGAATTTTTATCGAATATAAAAAGGAATCAATTGAATATAAAAAAATGGAAAATCAATGTAAACTAAAATCATAGTATATGCATCTTGAAGAATACTCACTCAACAATCGACCGACTTTGGTACGATGTGGTGATATTCAAAGAAAGAAAGTTACGAAGGAAGGTGGAGTAATAAACCAAATGAATGGGTAAAAACATCCAACCAAAATCCAAAAAAAAGTGTATCAAAAAAATGATTTCAAATGAATAAACAGAAACAAAATGATGACATGTTAAAATGACAAGTGAATTGGAAAAAAACTATAAATGTCAAAAATATAAAAACAACAGCAAAGTGAATAAAATTGCATTAAATCCATACACGCGAAGTAAACAACATACACCTAATGTTTCTAACATTACTAAGATGTACTAATCATATATAGAGTGTTATAAATAATGTTACATGAGTGGTATTTCTAGTAAATAAGAAACTCACACAAAAAAACTATTAATAAGTTAGTGAATGTGAAAGTATTCCACTCAATAAGTAACTTAAATTGATATTAAATTTGGATTAGATTTTTTATAGTTTTTTTCATTAAAAATAGGTCACATTAAATTTATTATTCACTTTAAGTTGGTATTTTTTGTTTGGGTCAGTGTTACTATTTTTTTAAGGTAACAGTTAAATATAGTTGAAAATCTGTTATTATAGGTGTTCCATGCACGATGAATAGATATTTTCATAATAAACATCACGTTATGGTTAGTATGTTTATTATGAATTAGTGGATAATGAATGTTTCATTATTTGTTTTTTTTGTTGCAGTACCAAGAAAATGGTATGACATAAAAAGTTTTGTTCTAATCCAATCAATGAGGTAATCATACTGAATTAGTTATTCTAAGCACAAAAATAATTCCGTTCCATACGAAGTCTGTTAAGAAGGTCCGGCAAATAACAAAAGTTTCACAATGATCCTCACATTCTAATTGAAAGACTGGTATGTGAAGAAGTTTCTATTTCTGGAATGTTGTTTTTTAGACTTGACTGTTTCGGCTTTTGGTACAGAGTGGACCAAACAGTATGCACGAAAAACATTTTTCGATTCAGGGCTATTGCCACGAATAGTGTGCTATTTGGCTGTAAGGCTATAGCCTAACTTGTTGACTTTGAAAGATTTAAATAATCCTTCGTATTAAGAGCTGTGAGTGCCTTTTGGTCGAGACCCTCTTCGATTTTAAAATATGCGAAGCCTAAGGAGGATGGTAACGTTCCTGTTTAGTAATTTGACCAAAACCAATGCGAGCAGTGCCTTGTCAAGAATAACTGATACACTTCTGAGTCCACTGTAGTTGTCAATTTCTCGATACGTACCTTCACAGGGTGTAAGGGTGCCCTGAATATTATTGATCAGAAAACGGCCGGCAATTCATATGATGAGCCATCACTACGAAGAATCAAAAAAATAGGTACTGGGTTAGGTAACCTCAAAAAACTGGAGGGTGTAAAAAAAATTTTTTTTATTGAATCTAACGCGATTTGATGCTCGTTTAGACAACTGAATCACGTTAGCTGTCAGTTTTTTCTACCAAAGAAGAAAAACGAGAGCAGTTATAGTTGTATAAATGTGAGGGATAAAACTTACCATAGAATTGTATTTATTCTAAAAGAGATGGCTTACCTTGTTTCTTTGTCTATTTGGGGGTGTGATGTTAAGGATTAGTAGAGAAATTATCTGTTACCTGTATACAAACATGCCATGACACCTAATTCGGCTGACCCAAAATAAGAGATGCGTGAAAACCAGACAAATGGACCTTCGATGGACTTAGGCTGTCAAGGTATGTATCCCGTACAAAGTAGTACTAGTAGAATGCTTCAATACCTGAATGTGCTCATTCCCATGTAGTACGCTATAAAAAGGAACAAATGTCATCAATGTAAGTAAATGACATCGGGAACGATGAGACCAAGTATCGCGACCGCATCATGCCGTCCCAAGGTAGCAGGTGCGGTTGACTAACCAAAACTGGCTATAAAATTCCATTGGAATAAGAACCGTGGAGTCAGGAAAAGCAGTGATGTGGCTTTGCTTAGGGTGTCAGAGGGTCTTGAATGTATCCCTTAGACAGGTCAAAACTTAGAAGTATGATATAAGCTAGAATGAGATATCTTTTACGTTATTGAATCTTCCAATGTGGCAAAGGTTCAGCGTCAAATTGTGTGACTTTATTTTATTTACTGTAGTCTACAAAAAGACGAATTATTGTTATCTTTTTTTCTAATAATTTCACCTATAGATGAAGCATATAGTGATGAAGATGGCCTTCAATTATATTTATTGAGGCATATCATCCAATTCCTTATTCCAACCTAATCACGAAATGTGTATAGGGATGGGTTATGGGTACGAACTTCGATATAGTGTATCGTAAGTTAAGAGGAAATATCATGTGGATAATACTGCGTTGACCTGGGAATTTCAGTCGGAGAAAATTCCTCATAACGATTGAAGAAGTCGTTGAAGACTTGCTGCCGTTAATCAGCAGGAAAGAGAAAGAGAAATTGCTGAATGCATTCCAATTTTCAGTGGATTGATGTGGTACATACTGGTATAGGGCATTTGTACATCCTAAAAGTAGATCTTCGTTCTTGAATAACTGACAAATTTGTATAGTGTTGAATATGGGGTGCAGGAATCTGTTCAGGTTCGCTTGGTATCACTGACTGAAGATAATCTGTGGTAGGTGAGTAATACTCCACTTCATCATGTTAATGTGGACAGGTTTTTATGCTTCGGCCATTGATATCGACGCATGTAGTCAACTGTTCGCAAAACTTAGGTTTCAATACAATTGAAATTTGCGCTTTACTTAGTTTTTACAGGGACACATTCACCGATCGATTTTTCACAGGGCCGGCCGCTTACAAAAATGGCGGAGTATTAACAAAAACCGTCGATGAGAAATCGGCAATCGGCAATGATTAAATACAGGCAGCAATAAATGCCGAATTATTGTTGAAAAGGATTTCCCACCTTTTTTTATTAGTCAGGACCTGGGATTGTTGTTTAACTGTATATAAGGAAAAAACAGTAGGATGTTTTCAATTAACGGAGATTTTAGGAGTTATTAACGGCTGCCACACAGTTTACGCTGACTAGCATGTAACAACACCACTTCTGTTCTAAAATTAATTAAAATCAAACATAGAACAGTGTGTGAAATTAAATGGGGTGGAATGGATAATAGAAGATTTATCGGCTGTATAAAACACAAGATATGGGAAGATATGGTCGCCTGACACAAAATCTCCAGGTGTAAAGACCTAAAATACCCCTCAACGTAGTTATATTTAGTTCTTATCGGGACTAATTCACGTTATAGGGGTCGCGCGAAGCGAGAAGATACGCCGAGGAAGAGAAGGTGTCCCATCTGGGCAACGCTGCACTAGATCGTTAGTAGATGATATGCGCACCTGGTCGGATAAGTGAGAGGAAGTCACTTTCACTAGATCGGAAAATAAACAAATCAGAGTCGCTGCTGATATTGCAGACATCGATCTGTTTGGCCATGAATTAATGCATGACTAAGATAGGTACAGCAACAATAAATACCCTTGTCACTCTTCCTATTTCTTTGTGACGTTCATAAACAAACTGAGTAGACCTGATAAACTAATCCACCGCTTACCCTTACACATAGTAACCACATACTCTCCAAAATAACTCAACAGGCGGAGTAACTCCAGCCTCCATTCCACTCACTGCCAGCGCTAAGAACCACAACCACCACACCCCCTTAATTCAGTCCCAAGCCGCCCGCCCCAAACAACAAACCCGACCATCACCCCCAGCCCCCATTACCCCCCCCGCTATCAACGGCAATCAACCGCTTCCTATAACTGTACTATATCTTCATCCTTAACTCACCCCCACCTAACTGACACGGCCCCCCGCACCCACACACCACGAACCGGCACACACAACACGCAATAAGTGGTTTTAGCTTTGTAACACAAAAGAGGTTTTTTGTGACAACTGGACTGCAGCTTCTGACTTGAGACAGGACTGAGCCGGTTTTTAGAGATACATGACCTGACGTGGCAGAGAGTTCTACCCACTACACTATGTACACCTCTGGCAATTTGTGAGCGGCATATCGCCAGACAGGAAAGACTCGTAAAATTTTCAGTCTCCAGTGTCATCCGCTGAAGTTCTGTGAGTTAAGCAGAAAAGCTCGCCCACACACCCACATCCATCCAAGCCTTCACCTGCCCATCCTTATCAATACCCCCTCACCACCTGTGTATAATTATTTTTTTATTTCAGCGTATGTAGACCCTTCACACAAAATTATGCACACCGTAGAATTATTCACCTTCGACTCATTATTGCTATTGGTGATTTTTAATATGATTTAAACTTGTACTTTGTGGGATGATTGTTGCTTGTACAAAAAAAAACGTATCACAACAACTAGCCCACACAAGCCAAATGAAGATATTATTTATCATATTAATGCTGTGTATCTCACGAAGATAGAATGGCTGTCCCATGGCCCTGAGGATTTACATAGGCAAAATGATGTTTTTGGAATAGCCTTAATCATGGAAGATACCGCATTTTTACGAGGTAGGTGGACTAAGTTCCCTCTCTTCGCTGCCCTTTTACCTTCCCTAGTTCGAGCGCACACTGACTGCCCACTTTTACAGCTGGTATACTTGGAGTGGTTCCACAGCCAGGTCTCAATTTCCACAAAAATAGTGTAAATTGTACTACGAAGAAAGCAACTTGATCGCTTGGTCACTCATCCTTTAGTTGTTTGCTGTAATAATTTTCGGTTGTAGATGCTAAGAGTGGGGGCCATCAGTAGTTAAGTTGTACATGATGTTAGTTGGAAAGATTCAAGTTATAATAAAGTAAAGGATGTACAAGGAGCGGAATAAACCAGATGATGTTTATTACTGCTAGGTTAATATTATTTCTGTAATCATTGAAATGATGTTACTTACTATGATGATATAACTTTGACATCTGATGACTGACTAGTCTGAATTTGTGCTCAGTCGTTACTATTAATATTGAAATGTTAATAATTCTGTATCACTGAAATGATGTCCATTATACTTACTATGATTCGTTTTACCGGTGACATCTGATGACATGACTGGTCTGACATCTGTGTAGTCCAGCATACAAGTTACTAGCAAGATACATAGCCAAGGTGTTATGATGTTTCAGGTTACCATGTAAAATAACTCTACCAGACTGTCAAGTACTCAGAAGCCTGGTGTTGTTTGAATAGAGGCAAATCCAACAAAGTGGCCGGACCCAAAGAGTGGAACTTCACTCGGTCCATTGGACATCCCTATGTTGGGTATACCAAGGTCTGATATCTAACAAAGGACCAGTTTTCAGTGTTCAAGCATTTGTTCAAGTTTTGAAAGATACTACCGTGTTTCATTTAAGACACTGACTCACCCATAATCTATATAAGAAAAACAGCCAATAGACTGCGAAAAACACATGTCATTACCATTCCAACTTAATGAAAATTCAGTTCAAGAGTGATTTGCGCGACCAAACTTAATGTTGTAAAATTCCAGAGGGACTAAGACACACCTGGACATAAAGTAAAGTGATCTTGCAGTTTGACCAAATAACATTGATTATCTTTATTCTTGATACTTGATGTTTAACAGTACAATAATCTAGTAACTTGGTGTGGAATGTTCATTTGTTGAAATATATAATATATATAGGCTAATATATATCATATATAGCATATCTTGATATCTTGTGTTAAATATATATAAACTGTTACCCTGATATCTAAACATATATACATATATTTATATATAGGCTTGTCTAGTGAAGTGATGTTCATGGTTATATGTCTCTGATAAATTCGTTTGCCGCGGTATAGCAAAATTAGGGCATAATTTTGTCGAGTAATGCTTATGTGTCCTCTAGGATCTAGAGTCATATACTGGAGAATAACTGTTGAAGGGGTAACCTCCGTTGTGGGATGCACGCATATTATATCCTCGGTACGAAGTCATACTATAAATATGTAATTAGCTTCAAGCCTGTGATCGTCGGATGACCTATCGAGTGCGTTTCTACAGATCGGATACCTAGATTGCTACTATGATGTGATCCATACAACCGCTCGCGCTGGTATATGATAGGGGGGTAGAGAATCGTAGGTGGGTGACTCATGGGCTCCATTTGCCCATGTAGAAAAGTGCTATTCTTCGAATATGTGAGTCTATTACCATGGTATCTAGTCCAGCCTGAATTTTCAAGTTCAAGCCCAAGTTTTTTGCATTAGAGCTCGAGGTGGGCGAGCTGGCGAACACAAACATACCAACACCTCCCCTCACCCATCAAACAACCAACAACCCCTACCCCCACCAATGATGCCAGCGGGACCCACAGATTGAACGACAAGTGACCATGTATACATTAAGATGTAGTGGAGATATATGCGCTATCGCGGTGAGGAAGGAGATGAATGTGTAGATAGATCGAGTAGCAGGAGGTGATTGAGTGTGCGGAGCGAGTAGGAGGGTGTGGAGGCCAGGGGCGGCTGTGAAGGCGTCGCGAGTAAACGGGGACTCGCGTGCAGCGGCCAGGCGTGAGGCGCGGAGTGGGAGGTGTTATCGTGCCTGTTCGAACAGAGATCTACTTGTCTCATGATAAGCTTGGTGCCAGCATTAGCGATTGCATTGGGATCTACAGTGATTTCCTAGTCGTGAATGATAGCTGTCGATACTGATAGGACACAGCATGCCTGAGATCGACTTCTCCTTGGACTATTTCATGCCAAAGCTCTTTTCCTCACATCGCATGTACGATGAAGAAGTTGTAAGACTGCTTAAACTGTGATTGGACCAATTCTGGGCACTAGCGCGCGACTGTCTGTGCGTTATGCGTGTCTAGCGTAAGAAGTGAAGCTGTCTAGAAATTACGCTCGCAATGATGCAGCTGTATAGAGCTTCGCATGAGACGCTCAATTTACGATTGTGTCTTAGATTTGTTGCATGAATTTGTCCGAAGAAGATTATCTGTTAATGTTGTGAGAAGCTACTTACTCCGCCTATCTTGCTGTGTACATGAGAAAGGCGATTTGCTTGTTAAGATCACAGTAGATGTAGTCAGTGAGTAGTGTATGTGTAGAATGCCTAAGACTGTAGAGAATGTAGGGATGTTATTACGCTCGAGTACTTCTAGTTAACGGAGCTTTCCTGCAAGACATTGAAACAGATCGACACCTCGCTCACCGTCCACTTTGTACATGCACTCCCCTCCCCTCCCCACTCCCTAATTACCCTAAACACACCCCCCAGTTACAGTGCCCTTGTGTTCACCACCCCCCGCGATTTACACCCCCGCATTACAATAAGTCATAGTTAGAACATCTGAGACCCCCACTCGCTCCCCCCGCGCTCCCCTCCCGCGTCCTCGCTACTATCCCCCGCTGGCTAACCCGTTGTATTCGAAGGTTGCCTATTAACCCCCCCCCCCCCCCCCCCCCCCCCCCCCCCCCCCCGTGGGAATTATTTTGTGAGTAATGGGTCATAGTGATGAGTTGAAGACAGCCTCATGAGCCTACTGAGACTGTACACGAAACATTCGAAAGGACTGACTTGGTCCAAGTATATAGGTGATCTGCAACGGCTGCAGGGGTGGGAAAAGAGCTTGGCTATGAGGTTGTAATGCGCTGGTCCAAAGGATGCAGTGCCCAAGGGAATTGGTGAAAAAGTTTATGGACAGAGAGAAAAGTAGATTGGATGCAGAAAGCGCTCGCAGCGTACTGAGTTGAATGCGCAGAGGAGAGAGCAGAAATTAGAAGCTAGATAGCCCAGAGAGAGATGCAAGATAATTGGAAGGAAGAGAGAGAGAAGCAGAAATTAGAAGTTGGAAGCAGAGCGAAAAGCCGCACAGAAAATTAGAAGCTGAGAGATGAAGGAAAGGACGGTTACATGCGAGGTGAGCGTACGTGAAGCAAAGGAGGTGTGTTACAGGAGCATAGGGCGGGACAGGGACGCATGTGACCTGGAAAACGTGGTGAGACGGAGTGCTGAGTGAAACAAGAAAGCGATATTCAGTGGCTCGTGGGACGTATCACCTATGGTTAAATAGGCGGCGGTCGGGCCTCGACATTCGGTGGCCGTCGGCTACGTGAGGCGAGCTGTATGCATACGACACGTCAGAGATGTCTGCGCATGAGATTATGTGCCCAACGGTAGTAATCCAATTTAGAGTGAGAGAGAGTGAGTAGGACGCAAGAGCGGTGATCCGAGACCCTGGATGAGGGTTGTGAGTGTGAGATAGAGCTGAGCCGCAGCTAGCACTAGTGAGGACTGGGAAAAAGGACAAAACGGAGTTTTAAAGTTATCTCAGGGATTGATGAGGGTGATTGCACATATGATTGTAGTTTTTGAAACGGAGCGGGGCTTCAAAGAGGGTTCCAGGTAAATCACGACAATGCACTAAGGCGGCAAGGCCGAGATACTCGGGCGAGGCGGGTGGTATGAAGAAGAACCTGCGCAGGAGGTGGGGGGCATTATAAGAAGTGAAAATGATTACGTGCACAGAGCTCTCTAAGAACCTCTAGCGCGTGTGAGAAAACGGATTATAAGCCAGTTCTCGAGCAGCTAGGCCGTATGAAAAAAGTTCTTTGTTTGAAGATGGTGCTGAGTATCATATCGGTATATTGGCAGTTAAAGTGATCAGAAACGCACGCTATGATGGAGACTGTAAGAACATGTGTTATGGTGTATAGAGTGCAATGTAGAAAGAGATGTCGCATGGCCTCAAGGAAATGAGGAAATTCGCTTATATGGAAGCAAGGAAGCAGGAGAGGCTGGAGACATTTTGCAATGTGCAGATACGAGATACGCGAAGCTACGGGAGCGACAGAGCTGAGTGAACTGGTAGATAAACAACAAGGAAAGCCATAGAATGTATGAAGGATCTAAAGGGCCACCACACGCACAGAATTGCGCCCAGTGTTATTGTACCGCAACGTGATGTGGCGATCAACGCCATAACAGGAAATGTGAGAAGGCAAAGACGTGATTTGGATTAAGGTAAGTGGGACTAGCGAACCGTGCAGAGCTCAGCGCTGCATGAATCAATACAATGGGACCCTCATGCGACGGGAAGAAAACAATGGTGTAAGTTCTGCGAAAATCGAACAAACCACAACAACTGATATAAATGTGGGGAGGAAATAAAACCTCTTCATCATGCTGCCATGCTTACAGGGGTGAGGGACTTCTGATAGAAAGGAAATTCGACAGTGAGTTCATAGAATATACCTCAATTGACCCACCTGTACAACAAGGAGACATAGAATGGACGCTGTGAATTGGCAAACGCACAGTCAAGGAAATGTATGAACACAGGTTTGTCCATCATGAACGACAGTTCGTACTGTGACATCATCTGGCTATGCGCCACAGGAATCCAAATCAGCGACAACACGAGAAACAGTAGGATGATATATCAAATGGGTCACACAACTATCAAAGGAGCATTGCACCAACACAACGAATTACCCCTAACTTTGGCCCATATGCCGAAGATTTCAACTACAGTTGTCGCGCTATGTGGAAGGGGAAAATAAATGCAGCTCTGTAACTAGATGATACCCTTTTAACCCACCACCTGACCATATTAGGGAGCGTAGATAATGTTTTTCTTATGGAGACACGGTTAAGGACCCTATGATATAGAAGAGGCAGAACATCCAGGGACCAGTGTCTTGATCTCCAGGGAACATAGATGAGGGAGCGCACCATATTAACATTCATTCGACTGAAATGAAACGAGAGCTGCATCAGAAGCAGAACAGCACATTGAAGCCTTGTTTTGGACAAATTGCAATAAAACACATAACACTCCATAGGAAAGGGGACTATTTTCTATTATGGAACATGGACTCTTGCACAGAAAGTGCTGACGCATGAGGGAATCGAAATAGTCTAGCTGGGCCAAATTGTTTTTTGTGACCACATCCACCATATATGGGAACAGAGCATGTTTATAGGTCTCTGTCGTGGGTCACTCTAACTAACTTAGACGTGACACATGCGCGCTGGGTAATTGGTAGCCATTTTCTACAAAACAAAGAGTAAGTCCAACCCAGTTACAGCTGGGTCGGGTATCTAAGGAAGGACCCCAATTAATCGTATGTACATATTTCCTGTCCATGAGTGGCTTCCCATCGCTAGATTCAGAAAGATCGAAGAGAGTCACAGGAAAGTCCTTCTCATCAAAAGTCTAACAACGAAAACAAAGCGAAAGACATATGCAAACTAACCTCGTGAATGGTAGTATTATTGATGATACTATACATCCACGATATTTGCAACTGGAGGGGAAATCGGAAACAATCACACACATGGGTCCTCAATTGCAGTCTGAAAAACCACATGCGGCTTATGTAAAAAAGGAACGCGCGATCACGTAGCAGAAAATCATAACAACCTATCGCAGCTTTGCTATCACGGCGAAAACCGCAACTCACACTATCACAACGGAGAAGAGGAGCGGTCTAAACTGTCAAGGGAAAAGCTACCGATCCATCAACGTTTCCACCAGCCAGCAGTTAAGGGCCCTGGATGAAAAAGCCTGAACGGGTAAAAAGTAGTAGACACAACACACAAGGGATATGAATAAGATTCATAAAAAGGTAAAACAGAATGTGTGCGTGCTATGAGATTATTCCTCAAGTCGCCATCCCACAGAGCAAAAGTTCCATAAGCGCAAACAGGAACGACAGGTAAAACTAACCTCACGGAATGGTTGATTCTGCGTAATCCTGTACTGTGCGTAGATACCCATTAGTTAAAGTCTAGATGTATCATCAGCATACTCCTAAAATATTTTTGGGGGAGGTCAATGTCTGCGTAAAAATTGCGTTTCACATATCCATTAGCAAATAATGCATGCTGCTATGACCGAGTTGGTCTTAACTAGACCATACACAAAACACACGATCGCGATTTATCACCGTGATTGCCTAGTACGCACCAAACCGACTTCGCAAAAACGTCTGAGAAGTAACTATCAGCACAAACCGTCTCCAAATGTCACTACATCGGCAATCTGGCAATGATACAATAAGATGCTCGTAATGTGCGTGCGAGTAATTGTGATAATTGTGCGAAGCACCTTTCATGTCCAGGAGAGCGATGAATTGTTGAATTATAACTGTATAAAAGCGAAAAAACAGTAAGGAAGTTATCATTTACGGAGATATATGCGATTATTACAGGGCTGCTTAAAAGTTTACTGCTGAAAGCCTGTAAAATCACCATCATTCTGTTCTAAATTACTAAAATCAACACTAGAACACGTGCCTGTGTAAAATTACATGGATAAGGGACTAATTTGAGATATAATCGGGCTGTATAAAAGAAACTAGATAAGACTGGGAACATAGTTTTGGATAATATATATGCCGAGGAAGAGGACAGGGAAAGTTCAATGAAACGCACAGATCGAGTGGGTAATCGCTGGTTCGGGAAGCAATAGAGATTTCAGCCGAGTTCTTAAAGCTGTTGACGTCAGTATCTCGCCGATCCACCAGTCTGCCAGATGTACTTATCAAGTAGCGGACTCGGTATACTAAGGCGAACACGGCGAAGGACACAACGAAAGAGGTTTGAGACTCATGTGAGAGGCAGAGTTTCGCCACTTACACATGTACACACCATGATTTCGTGAGCGGATCGCCAGAAAAATTTACAGTCCAGTGGTCTGAAAGTCTGAGGGTATAGCGAAATTATGATAACTACCTAGTGTATAATATTTTTTATTTCAGGGTTCATGTAGACTTCACATAAATATTGCCACGTAGAATATTCTTTGGATATAATGTATTGGTGATTTTTAATATGATTTTTAAACATGTGCTATGTTGGAGCGATTATGGGCATTGTACAAAAAAACGGCATCACAACTAGCCCACACAAACCAAAATGAAGATAATTATTTGTCATATTTAATTGCTGTATCTCGACGAAGATAAAGGCAGTCCCATGGCAGAGTTTGTCATAGGCAAATGAAGTGTTAGAAGCTTTCATCATGGAAAGATTACCGCTTTTACGAGGTTTTAGTGACTAGTTCCATTCCTCGCTGCCTTTTCCATTCCTTAGTTCGAGCGCACACACTTGTAGTGCCCCATTTTACAGCCCTGGTAATAACTGGGCAGTGTTCCACTGCCAGGTCTTCATTCAACCAATAAATATGTAATTGTACTACGAAGGAATAGCATCAACTTGATCGCTTGGTCAGTTGGTCACTCCACTTTATCTAGTTTGTGTATTAATTTGGTGTGTGTAGATTGCTAGGAGGTATGCTTCAGTTATTTAAATATTCGTACTTGATATGATTTGGAAAGATAAAAGGTTATAAATAAGTAAAGGTTTGTTACAGGAGCGGAATAAACCAGATTGATGTTTTTTTAATGTTAATGTTAATATTAATTCTGTTTTCATTGGAATTGATGTTTTAATCTTACTATGGACATGTATAACTTTGACATCTGTCATGACTGACTAGTCTGGACTTTATGTGCTAGTCAGTTACATATTAATTGGAATTTTTTAAAAAAAAATACTTCTGGTATCACTGAAATGTTGTCCTACTTACTTACTATTGATTGTATAACGGTGACCAATCTGATGATCTGGACAGGTCTGACTTCTGTGCTAGAGTCAGCTACAAGTCTTGCCCAGATACTAGACAAGGCTCAAATCTCATGTTTCAGGTTTCCATGAAATAAATACGAAACCAAGGACTGTCCAACTGTCAGAAAGCCCGGTTGTTGTTCATCAGAGCCAATCCCACAAAAAGTGCAGGGAACACCCCAAAGAGTTGAAACCTTCAAGCTGGTTCATTCGATATCCCTAGTAGCTGCGTCTACCACATTACTGTGATATGGCTACAAAAGGACCAGTCCCAGGTGTTCTGCAGTGTAAGGATGCTTCAAGATAAGTGTCATTTAAGGACCACTGACACAACCATCATGTGACATGAAACAGATAAAAGTATTCAAACAAATAGATAATTCAGCCAACTGATGGCATTAATGTGTACCCTTTGAGAGGAAAAAGAGACCAGTGTACCGGAAATGTGGTTTCCAGTTTTATTGAAATTTATTATTCAAGAATCATGAAGTCTAAAGTACAATCCTACTTATTAACATTTAGTGAATGCATGTTTTCAGTAAACTTTATTATTCTAGATCTTGAAGGTCTAAACAGACAATAATATAAATGTGTGAATATTTTTATGATATATTTTAAGGCTATATTCCAAACTAGCAGGGGGGGTGGGGGGAAATAGAATATTAGTGTAAATATTTTAAATTATATTTTAACTGTACCTGAGGAATTATTCACTCTTACATTTGTGGTTAAAGTGAAATAAATGTTCATTTTATTTATTCCCTAGGACACTTTAGTAATCATAAGATAGTCACAGGGAGGAGACACCTTAAATCCTGGTACAAACTTCTTACAACTGGCCAGGGTTTTCACAGTCTGACTATTTCTATGATATCCATACACCAGTGCTTATTTCTAAAACTGGGGTATTAATTGTGAGACCAGAACTCTTTACTGGCATACCTATCCTACTGGTATCATATGAGATACCTGGATTCTGGGCACATAAATAAATATTTTGTCTGTAATAAACCTCCCGCTACATCAACATGCGGATATTCTCGAGATTGATCCTAAAAGGGAGACCTCTCCATGTAATTAGTATGACGATTAGTTATGAGCAAAGGTAGTAAAGACAAATCTCGCTTCGTCACCAGGAAGAAGCTGGCGGGAAGACGTATACTTTGTTTTAGCAAATAGACGAGGGGGGCTTTTTCTTTATCCTGTTCGTGAATATGCAGTAGCCAATCTACGAACACGCATCTATGATTCTCTTTCTCAAAGAGATCACATACTATATACGAGGATATTTGACAGTTTCCTCTTCTATCTATTCCTCTTCAACGCTGTAAGTCGTGAAATTACACGGGACATCAGAGTCCGACGTGGGTTTGTAGCGGTGCCAACGAAATCCTGCTGGAAGTGGAGAAAAACCAGTAGGCCTTGATTTTTGCACCTCGCGGTACGGGCAAAAATGAGCAGTCGGGATAGGACTCGTTCCCAATCCTGAGGGTGATCTTGAGTCATCTTACCCAACAACTGCTTGAGTGTCCTATTCTGACTCTCAATTAAACCATTGGACTCAGATAGCAAGGTACGATCGAAACATGAGAGATCTATGTGGTATACCCTAACGTCTTCGATAACCTGCGGACATGGATTCGTAAATTCAAAGACGCTGGAAACACCATGATCCGATATTCATACTTACGGCGGAAAAACCAATGCATTGAATAAGGGCTCAACATTAAAGCCTCGGCTTACACTAGCTCAGTTGGAAGGTCGTTCTTCAGAGGTATGGACTTCAGGCCAACGCATACACATATCAATACAAAGTAAGAATTTGTGTATGTCCTCTGGCAGATGTCTAGCACACTAGGACCATTATCATGTATCAATCGCCATGTTTTATCCAAATGGTCTAATAGGGATTCCGCAGCTTTGAATTGTTGGAGCCGCATGATTATGGGAACCCGGGGGGTACTTTAACCTCCTGCTGACATGTCCACGCAGGAACGACAATAGATATTTACATAGGGTCTAATGGACGCCCATGGCCAATAGGGGGGGAATGCGGATAGGCACTCTAGATGTTGTTTCGCGAAAACCCCATGTGACCTGCGATTGAGAGTCGTGTGCATGACGTAATATACCTGTGAGCTCTCATGTAGCAGACTGGGATTCGGGTAGAAGCAGCGTCGTGATCGCCTTGGGCTGGAAAAGTGTTGTACACTCGGAACAAGCTTTCACCTGATTAAAATCAAGAGAACAAGACATGGCATTATGCGTATTAGCATCTTTATCCTGTTCATTGTTAGCCTGAGTATCTCTCAAAACAACATTGGAGTGTTGTTGTGGCTTGCTCGAAGATCTATCTCTTCGTCGCGATCGATTTTGATTATTGTCATTAAAATTGCTGTAATTACTATTTCTGCTTGAGTTGAAATCTGGATGAGTACGCCAATTATTGTCATCACTGTTGTGACTTTGGCCAAACGATCTATTCAAAGAACCATGTCTATTTTAAGGATAATGTGATTTTGATCGCCAATTTTGTTTATTATTATTTCCTTGATTATATCTAAAATTATTGTTACCAAAGTCTCGAGCCCTGTGAGATTGGCCCCAAGAAACATTAAATGGAGAAGATTGCTGGTATTGCTTCCCCTTGTGAAAATTACCGTGGTTGAAATTATCATTACTTCCCTTATTAAAGGATCTATCGTTACTCAATGAACGATGGCGTGGAAAGTTATTACGTTGCATTGCAAAAGCAACAGGTAACTCATCTTTAATCTGGGCATTGCTAATATCCATGTTAGGATGAGCGGTGCAGAAATTTTTGACATTTTCTTCCATTTCTTTCATATTAGAAGGCTTACGCTCATGTAAAAATGAAAGGAATGCAGGATTCACTGACGATAAATCTTTATCGCGTAGCAATAAATAGAAAAGACCGTCATAAGATTTTTCTACCTTGGACAATTCGATCCATCTTTCCAAGGTTAAGCGTATTTGAGATAGAAAATCACTAAAGTTCTTTCCTGATTGTGGTAAAATAGTTTTAAAACGTAATCTGTATTCATTTTCCGACATCTGATACTTCTTAAGAAGAGCGGCTCTAAGAGCGTCATAATCATTTTTATCATTAACACTAGTTGTATGATCGACCGCCATAGCATCGCCTGTAAGTAGTCTGGATAAATGTGTGCAATATTGTGTTTTATCCAAGTTATAAGACTTATATGTGGCCTCAAATTTGGGTAACAATTTTAGTGAAACTTCCCTAAAATTATCATTGTCCTCTTAGATGAAGACTGGCCTTCATGAGTTTTTCTGAGAATTAGCTTCCTGGCTAATCGAAATTGTTTCAAATTCCATTTCCTTAAATTTTACTTGTTCATGTTTTGAACCTGAAGAGCTGATATTTTCTTGTATGTTCTTTCAGCTATCAATCTCCTCTCTTCCATTTCCTTTATGATTTACTTTCCATTTCAATTTTAAGTTTGCCTTTCTTTTTCCGCAGCTTTTCTCTCGTTTTCCGCAGCCCTCAAATCCACCTTTTTTTCTCATTTTCTTCAACCTCAATTTGAAGTCTTTTGTCTTCTGCCTCAAAGACTGAAGTCTCTTCTGTTCCGTTTCATATTTCAAATTCTCAACCTAACAGAGTTTCTAATTTCCTCTGTTCAGCTTCTATGCTCTTGAGCCTTATTTATATTCCGCAAGTGCGAATACACTTTACCTCTTCAGGCGTTAACTGAAGGGATTTAGCTTGTTTAATAAAATAAATCTAAGGTATGACATTATTTAAAAATGTTTATCTGGAATATATGCACTCCTTAAAAAAAGTGTTATTTAGTTAATATCAAATTATATTTCACTCTAATCAATGAGGACCCGTTCTTTGTCCATGAAACGGTATGCAATTCATATATAATTTTTCTAAATTATAATTATTAGATCAAATGAAAATAATGTATGTAACGTTATGATAAGACAAAAAGTAAATAGAACAATTTACGGGACAATTTAGATGACACTTAGACCAGATAGATTAATGACATAATTAAAAAACATTCGTCGCAGAGAATCAAAAAAGTTAGAATGAAAAAAATAAAAAAAATGATTCATTTTGCAAAAAAGTGCAATGATGAACTGCGAATAAATACCAATTAAAACTAGACAATTGAACAACACACAGTGTATAAACATAGGTTTGTAAAAAACTAAACGATCGTAGGAAGAGTTGAGACTGGACGGATGATAAACAAAAAACAAATACATCATAAAACTAAAGTTATGGATAAATAATTCACTACGAAAACTACGAATGAAACTGGGACGTCCACAACCTAAACAGTTCAGGTGTCACAGAATAACCAGGCACAGTGGACCTAGAATCCTTCGAACCACACAGGTGTCGGAACATTCACTATGGGAAGTCTGCAAATAAATCTACAGAACAATTATGTTGGCCCTGAGATGTACTGGGATGTACCCTTCATAATTCTTCCTACCAAAACCTCCGCAAAAAACATAGAACATAGAACAAAAAAACAATGAATGAATAATTTCGTGGACATACTCCATAGGACAGAGGGGCACAGCTATACGTATAAACGTGATAACAACACGATGACGATTTTACTTATCTCGAACGGAGGAAGGAAACAAAATATGCCTCGCTATCCGTAGGTGTTACGTATGAGATTCGTTTATGTTTCTCAGTGAGTTACAACAATGTTCGAATTCAAAAATGCGGACCTTGAAATTTGTGGTCCATCGTTTTGTTCCTTGACCTTTCGTCAACCGTCGTCACGGGTATCAATTCGTATCGAAACTCAATAGTAAATCAGCTGCTGAAGAATTTGATGAGATTGTTCCCTTATTGAATCTGATCAAATTCAAACCAACATTGGCCGCCATTGCTTTGGAGTCGTTTCTTGATGGGGTTAGTAGAGGACAGACCTGTTCCAATGAATTGTCGCGAATTCAATTAAAACTTCAGGACGTAGCAAAACCATTGGATGTCGGTCCCAAGGGTATTGATGTTGCTGTGTCTCGTTAGGCGGCGGAAAAGGTTGGTTGATCTTGGTGCATTTCGTAGTTTTTGTTTTGACGATACAGTCCTTATATTAATGTTTATACACACTAATCACTTGTTGCACTTCCAACGTTCGCGGACCATGGGGGTGGGTATTGGGTAATAGGGTCAAGATGGTGGGATATGAGAATTGAAGAACTTAGCGGATGGTACTGGCTATTTCCGACTAGGCGTAATGC